>OZ020175.1:8649049-8729965 GCA_963971145.1 Sussaba pulchella | reverse complement strand
TGTTGAATCAAATATTGTGATACTTTTTTTTTTTTTTTTACTATAATAAAGATTTTTCAAATGTTGCATCCTGGACACAGGAAATAATTGGGAGTTCGTGAGGAAACCCTGCGAATCCCTCGGTAATGAAAAAAAAAATAACAAAAATTCGTTTATGCATGCTCGATCGAAGTTCCAATAATCGCACTTTATTCAATATATATGTATATGGGAGAAACGTCCCAAATCACGGAATTGAAAGTCTGAAAAATCTAAAAAAAAATTTGTAAGGTCGAAGGATCCAAAAGATACAAAAAAAAAATCATCGACCACATCGGAGGATAGAACGGTTTCAATCCAAGCCAAGTTTTGGGACGTTCCTCCCCGTACATTATTTTTGCACAATTAACGAGTGAAGAAAAATGTTTAAAAACATCTGATGAGATAACGAAATTTCGATAATCGTCTTTTTTTTAATTACAGGCCATAGCTCATTGGGAAATCTGCCGAGTCTGTCGTACGGCAGCGTGTACATGAAGCTTTGGCACGGATTGTGCAGCCTCGATAACGATCCTCATCCCGCGGTCGCCACTATGTCGCAAAAAGTCACTAATTACATTCGAAATCAGGTAACCGAGCATTATCGATTTTTTCGTTGCTTCTATTTACGTTTGTTTGTTTTATTTACGTTTGTTTATTTTATTTAAGTTCTTGCAAGACGAAGATGCGATGTAACTTGGTGAATAAAAAAAAATATTTCAGGTTAAAGAAACGTCAACTCCGAGAGAAGTAAACGAAACGAGATCGTCGTCTCTGTCGCTTCCTCCTTCGCCGTCGAATCGAGTGAGTTATCTGGGTCGTGGCGAGTCTCCTCCGACGGTTAATTCGACGACAGATCTATTGCGTACAACGAGAGTACCGTCCCATGGTTTGAGAGCAAGGATACCCAAAGCGGCTACGGTACGCGAATTACTTTAATAAATAAATAAAAAATCAATGGATCCATAAATTGATTAATCTATAATTCGATAATTCAATAATTCAATAATTCAATAATTCAATAATTCAATAATTCAATAATTCAATAATTCAATAATTCAATAATTCAATAATTCAATAATTCAATAATTCAATAATTCAATAATTCAATAATTCAATAATTCAATAATTCAATAATTCAATAATTCAATAATTCAATAATTCAATAATTCAATAATTCAATAATTCAATAATTCAATAATTCAATAATTCAATAATTCAATAATTCAATAATTCAATAATTCAATAATTCAATAATTCAATAATTCAATAATTCAATAATTCAATAATTCAATAATTCAATAATTCAATAATTCAATAATTCAATAATTCAATAATTCAATAATTCAATAATTCAATAATTCAATAATTCAATAATTCAATAATTCAATAATTCAATAATTCAATAATTCAATAATTCAATAATTCAATAATTCAATAGTTCAATAGTTCAATAATTCAATAATTCAATAATTCAATAATTCAATAATTCAATAATTCAATAATTCAATAATTCAATAATTCAATAATTCAACAATTCAACAATTCAACAATTCAACAATTCAACAATTCAACAATTCAATAATTCGAACAACAAATCAATAAATTCATTTTTTTTCGAAATAACAATTTACTATTTATTACAGATATCGGAAGAAGCGGACGAGCCACCGGGAACGAAAAATCCGCTGATAACCGCAAAATTCGTCGAATGGAGCTGCGCGCAATTTGCTCAGCCCGTGACTTTCGAAAACGAGATCGAATCGGCGAGCGACGTTGAGAGTCGAGCGCATCACGAGCGCGAATGGCGATATTTGCGAAACAAAAGACAGCGACGGGACGCTCGCGAGGAACAGCACAAAGCCATACACTCGAGAATCGAATCCCAAATTTTTCACACGAGAATTCCTCAACCGCCCGAAATTTTGTCGTTTCATCCGTTCGATTGTCATCTCGCCGTAGCCGCGAAAGATTCTTTCGGCATATGGGACTGGCAGACCGGTACGAAACTCACTTATTGCACGAGTCGCGGCAACAAATCGTCGAGAGTAACCGCTTTGGAGTTCATAAACTCGCACGACGTTTCGCTTCTCATGGCCGGATCGGACGACGGTTCGATTCGCATTTGGAAAAATTATTGCAACATGTTGGGTCGCGATCCGACGTTGCTGACCGCTTGGCAAGCACTTGCGGACGTGCAACCCGCTCCCAAAGGCTCCAATCGTAAGATTTGACGATTTATTCTCAGTAATAATAATAATAATAATAGCAATAATAAATTATAATTATTGTCATAATTTTAACTCAATCAACTAAAATTATTATAATAATTATCATTATAATTAACTATAATTATTAAATATGATTATAGTAATCATAATTATAATTATTGTAATAATTTTAGTTCATTGAGTTAAAATTATTACAATAATTATAGTTTATTATTGCTATTATTATTATTATTATTAACTATAATTATTATAGCAACCATGAATTTAATTAACTGTAATGTTAATTAATGTTTACTATTGAATAAACTATTGCGATCATATAATAATAATAATGATAATAATGATAATAATAAACTATAATCATCGTAATAATTGTGATTCCAATTTACTAAAATTCTTATAATAATTATAATTATAATTAACTACAATGATTATAGTAATTATAATTATTGCAATAATTTTTGTTTTTTGAAATTACAATTATTACAATAATTTTAGTTTAGTGAAATTATAATTATTACCATAGTTCATTATTATCATTATTATTATTATTATCATTATTATTATTATTATCATTATTATCATTATTACCATTATTATCATTATTATCATTATTACCATTATTATCATTATTACCATTATTATCATTATTATTATCATTACTATCATTATTATCATTATTATCATTATTATCATTATTATCATTGTTTCTCGAAACTCCAAAGTATTGAAAATATTTTTAATAATCATTCGAGCGATGTAACGTTTGGTTTATCATTTTTATTTTTCCGTCCAGTATCAGCGGGGCTGGTGACAAGTTGGGAGCAAAGATCTCTGACACTCGCGGTTACCGGTGACGCACGTGTCGTAAGGCTCTGGGACGCCGCGACCGAGCTCAAGAAACAAGATTTTCCAACGGGCGCGGATTGTTGCGCAACGTCGTTGGACACCGATGGTTCGGGTTCTATGATGGTTCTTGGATGCGGCGACGGTTCCGTGCGTCTTTTCGATCGCAGACTTCCGCCGATCGAAGCTCGGGTCATGACATGGCGCGAGCACAATTCCTGGGTGCTCGGCGCGAGTTTTCTCAAAAACGGGGCGCAAAGATCGCGCCTGATAACCGCATCGACGTCCGGTGATGTGAAAATTTTTGATCTGCGAAAAAATTCGTCGCTGAGCACTGTACATACGTCGCAGGGCATCAATTCCTTCGCGGTTCACGACGATGCCAACAATTTTGCATGGTAAACATTTTTTTTTCGTATTTCGAACTTTTGTTTCTCGATTATCGATTATTAATTATTTTTTTCGTAATTTGGATATTTTGGATTAAATTCTTTCTCGTAATTTGGATATTACTGTATTTCTTTTTTTTTCGTAATTTGAATATTTGTAATTTTTTTCTTCGTAATTTGATTATTCTTAAATTCACTTATTTATCGTAATTTGAATATTTTTAAATTTATTTTTCGTCGTAACTTGATTATTTTTTAAATTCAATTTTTTTTCGTAATTATGACATTAAATTTTAATTTTTTTCGTAATTTTGATATTTTTTCGCTGGGTCGGTATTGATAATTCAATATCTCCTTCGTTATTCGGATACTTTCTAATTTTTATCTCTACCAATTATTTTTCGTTATCCCTCGTAATATCCGGACAATCTCTGTTGCAATTTTTTTCCCCCCCACGTAATTCGAACATCCTTCAATCGTCATTTCTTCGATTTCGAATTTCCTCGACGATGAGAACACGAAAAAATGTTTGTTACAGCGGATCGATGAATCATTGTATAAGCGTTTACAACACTTCGGGACAGCATCTCAACACGATTAAATTCCACGAGGGTTTCATGGGAACGAGAATCGGTCCGGTGAGCTGTCTAAGTTTTCATCCTCATCGTGTTATGCTCGCGGCCGGTTGCGTCGACAGTTCAATAACGGCGTACGCCTCGGAACCCCGCAGATGACTGTCCGAGATGGAGTTCGTCAGCTGTTACGATATCTAATCGAAACCGCGTTCGAACGTCCGATAAATGACATCGATATAAAAAAAAAACAACAACAACAACAAAAACAATAACGACACGATTTTACTCTAACTTTTCGCTTCGTTCGACGCTCGTAGCTCGCCAAATGCGCGTAATTACAATTTTTTCGTAATTTTTCTCGAAATTTACACTTTTGGCTTTGACGTTAAAGCCGGAAAATTAGTTTGAACGAGCTTCACGCGCTTTTTCCGGTCTACCGGCTCGTGAAAAACTCGTCGCAGTTTCGTCTTACCACGAGAAAAAAAAATAATTATAATGTTCATAATAATAATAATAATTATAATTATAATCGCAACGTCCATTCGTGTATGGGCGATGGACGAGTGGCAAGCGAGAGAGAATTCGTATGGGCGTATGGTGGGCGCGTAGCTGACTACGTGAGTTGAAAACTTGAGAGAAAAAAGTTAAAAGACGAGAAAAAAAAAAAAAAAAGGTTGCGGCGGAGTTAGCGACTGGGAATGCAATGAAATATAATAAGAATAAGAAAACAATAATTCGAATCGACGAAAGGAAAGGTTTTTTTGGGATCGTCGAAGAGATCGGACAAAATTAACTGAGATAATGTACATAGATATTATAATATTAAGACCTAATAGTAATGATAATAATTATAACGATAATGATAAGAGCGTAGAATTTTCGCTAAAAATTCGCAATGTAAATATGCAGAAACGAGCGTGAGCGATTTTCGAATAATCCTCATCGTTCGTTTATGTTTTAGGTAGTTTCTTTATTTTTTTTTTTTTCGTGTCCTATGCGCACATCGTCGACAAGCGCTTCGCGATATATCGATCGAGTCCTCGGATCGAATAATTCGACGACGCGAGCTCGAAAACGCGTAGAATAATCGTCTGATTGATGTAAAAATCGAAATTTCGATTTTTAACGCATGAAGAATAAAGCACGAAACATTTTTTTAAAAATAATCTGAGGTTTCATGAACGATTTTTAAAATTTTATTTATATTTTACGAGATATCGATTAAAAATTGATTATTTGACGCCCTTGAAAATCGAAGTTTTTGGTACGCAAATCGCCATTACTTTCGTTTATGACGATTGAAATCCTACTTTGTGCAGTGATGATACTTTATTCCGTAGACTTTTGCGATGATTATGGATTCGATCGACGAGTTCGAAATATAACGAAAATAATAGATTTTTCAATCGGCTGTAAAATTGATGTTTTTTGGCTTAGGACGAAAAAAAGTGAGAGGGGAAATTTGAGCTACGACAAATTTCCAGCGACAAAGTTTTTTCGCAACGACTGAAGCGACTTTTTGCGAAAACTTTGATCCATTGGAGAAGAATCGGTTGCCAAAATTATAGGTTAAAAATAAAACTCGAGATTTAAAGCTACGCGCTTTTTTGTTTACTCGTCGTTTAAGCAGCTAATTTTTTTCCAATCCATCGAGATTTTCGTGAGAAGTTGCTTCGATTCTTGAGGAACAACTTTGTCGCTGGAATTTTGTCGTAGCTCGAACTTTTCCGCTCGCTTTTTTTCGTCAAAGGATAAAAAAACACGGTTTTTACTGCCGATGAAAAAATCCATTATTTTCAATGTGTTTCAAATATGTCGAATAAATCCATAATCATCGCAAAAGTCTGAGAGAAAGAATAAGATAGCATCATTGCAATGTCATTTCGATAATTATTAACGGAGTAACGGCCATTACTGTACGAAAAAGATTCATTTTCAAGCGCGTAAAATCATCAGTTACTGAATTTTTATTTAAAAAAATATAAATTGTATAAAAAAATCGTTCATGGAACCTCAGAGATTATTTCTCAGAGAGAAATTTCATTTTTTATATCGACCGGAGAATGTTTTACGCGTTTTCGAGCGCTCGACGAGATTTTATTCGACTCGGCGACTCAATTATCAAACGTTCTTGCAAATTAAAACGAGCGTAGCGAGAGTTACTTAAACGGACAAACTTATAACGAAGTTGTGACGAAAATTTTGCCGTTTTTCGGTCGTCTTCCATCGTACGACATCAAACGTCTGTTACGCACTTAGAGCCCAACGTACTATCGAGCGAGCGACTTTAAACAGATTAGAAAAGAACTTTTTCGAAGAAAAGAACGATAAAAAAAAATTAATAAAAATAAATGATAAAGTAACAACGCAATTATTTATCGTTCTATGGCGTTTCAGATTTGTAATTTTTGTTTCAAATAATCATATTTTATGAACAGTGAGTTTATTATTATATACGTGAGGAGCATCGATGAATTTATAGTTCCCGCATTTTTGTTTCGAATCAATTTTTTCTCGGAAAATAATTTTTGCAATCGAACGGTATTTATTTGAATTCAGGTGTTTGAAGGAAAATCATGAAACAGCCGGACGGTAATATGCGGAGATGGGCATTGGTTCGATGCAAATGTATTTGAAATACTCGTGTTACTGAATGATCATGAAGGATAATTGCTATTAAATATCAAAATCAATTATGTTAGGTTGTGTAATAAATTCCTGCCGTTTTTGAATCTCATTCTTTGCCCGCCATTTTGTGATTACTTGGGTAAAGTTGAGTATGTATGCATTTGCAAGTCCTTTTCTTGCTGTACAAACCTGTCTGCTCTTATTTTCATTGGTTTGCGAAGTTCAAATTTCAAATGAATTTTTTTGCCTCCTGAAACTTTTATTTCAACAGCCTGAAAATTGATCAAAATTAATTAATTCGAAAAATGTAAGCAGACAGGTTTGTAAAGCAAGAAAAGGACTTGCAAATGCATATATAAACTTTACCCAACAAATCACAAAGTAGCGGGAGAAAAATAAAATACAAAAACGCCGGGAATTTATTACACAACTTAATATAACAACAATTCATCTAAATTATCCATAATTAATGTAGAAACGTTAAAATTCTCATTGTTCCATGATTATTAATTACAGTTATTCGTTTGAAAAATGTATTTCAAATACATTTTCATCAAACAAACGCCCGTCTCTGATAATATCAGTGCTAAAAAAACGAAAAACGTATAAAGCGTTCGCTCGTTCGTCAATCGCAGTTACAATTGTCTGTAGACTGTAAAATATGGTGTACAATAATAAATGACTATAGTCTACGAGTAACGATTTTCAAGGAGCATTGACTATCAAGCCAAATAGTATATCGTCGCGTATACTGTGCTACTGATATAAAATAAAATAAATCTATACATATATACTCATATATATGTGAAAATTGAAAACGAAAAAACAAAGTAAAAATTTAAAAAAAAATTCAACCCGATTAGCGTATCGTTCTTCTTCGCACCCTAAAAGTGTATCGTGGGGTCGAATAGACTCAAGATTTAAAAAAAAAGTAGAAAACGTCATCCTAAAAATCTGAAAAAATTCCCAAACGAAGCTCAGAGTTTCCACTTTACGATGAAATTTTGAACTATAAACTTTCCGAAATTATTCATTGCAAAAATAACCAAAAAAATCAATTGCGCGAACTTACAAAAATGTTTGCCCGGGTAAAATCGACCCCTACGATACACTGATCGGTTTAAAAAATGGTACATAGCGAAAGATGAGTTCGATAAAGTTTAGAAAAAAAAATAACGAAAAGAAAATGAACGGGAAATAGAAGAAGAAGGAGAATAATACGAGGTACCACGCGTTACGACGCCTTTGTACATAGTTTTTGCCTGATAATGATTAAATAAAACACGATCATGTTGACCCCGTTGCTCCGCACGTTTTAATCCTTTCACGACCCTACGCAGGACGGATCTCTATGCCGGAAGGCGATCGACGAAGATGAAGACGAGGAGAAGAATAAAACGAAACGAAAAAGAAAATTTAATGAAATAATTCTTACACGAAAAAGAAAAAAAAAGGTAAATGCGTAATTCAAAGGGTTTTGAGTGGATAGGGCAGGGTCAAATGAGTAACTCGCCGGCGGCAATGAAACGAGCGACTCTCCGTGGTTGAAGGGAGTTGCCGACTACGGGCACGACTTTAATCGTCGAGGGCGACGTGCGCGAGATCGCTATCGCGTGTCTCGCCGGTCTACTCTTTCTCTTTCCTCTTTCTCTCTCTCTCTCGTTGAATTAATCTCGCGCATAAAACCGTCCGCAGAGTTTGCGATGTAACCGGAGACTCCGTGACCCCGAAGGGCCAATGTCCCTTGATTCACGTTCCGGCTATCTCGCATAATTTCATTGTCCAAACGGAATTTATTCGACATTTCTTTTTCTGGTTTTTTTTATTCCCGATATTTTGGAGATTATTTTTGTAGATATTCTTTTAACGATCTCGAGTTTTTGAAAATATGGTTCGAAGAAACTTTGATCTATCGGGCATCGAAGTGAGAAAAAAAACAAAGAAATAAATAAACGAATAAGTGGATAAATGTATAGATAAATGAATGAAATGAATAAATAAATAAATGAATAAATGAATAAATGAATAAATGAATAAATGAATAAATGAATAAATGAATAAATGAATAAATGAATAAATGAATAAATGAATAAATGAATAAATGAATAAATGAATAAATGAATAAATGAATAAATGAATAAATGAATAAATGAATAAATGAATAAATGAATAAATGAATAAATGAATAAATGAATAAATGAATAAATGAATAAATGAATAAATGAATAAATGAATAAATGAATAAATGAATAAATGAATAAATGAATAAATGAATAAATGAATAAATGAATAAATGAATAAATGAATAAATGAATAAATGAATAAATGAATAAATGAATAAATGAATAAATGAATAAATGAATAAATGAATAAATGAATAAATGAATAAATGAATAAATGAATAAATGAATAAATGAATAAATGAATAAATGAATAAATGAATAAATGAATAAATGAATAAATGAATAAATGAATAAATGAATAAATGAATAAATGAATAAATGAATAAATGAATAAATGAATAAATGAATAAATGAATAAATGAATAAATGAATAAATGAATAAATGAATAAATGAATAAATGAATAAATGAATAAATGAATAAATGAATAAATGAATAAATGAATAAATGAATAAATGAATAAATGAATAAATGAATAAATGAATAAATGAATAAATGAATAAATGAATAAATGAATAAATGAATAAATGAATAAATGAATAAATGAATAAATGAATAAATGAATAAATGAATAAATGAATAAATGAATAAATGAATAAATGAATAAATGAATAAATGAATAAATGAATAAATGAATAAATGAATAAATGAATAAATGAATAAATGAATAAATGAATAAATGAATAAATGAATAAATGAATAAATGAATAAATGAATAAATGAATAAATGAATAAATGAATAAATGAATAAATGAATAAATGAATAAATGAATAAATGAATAAATGAATAAATGAATAAATGAATAAATGAATAAATGAATAAATGAATAAATGAATAAATGAATAAATGAATAAATGAATAAATGAATAAATGAATAAATGAATAAATGAATAAATGAATAAATGAATAAATGAATAAATGAATAAATGAATAAATGAATAAATGAATAAATGAATAAATGAATAAATGAATAAATGAATAAATGAATAAATGAATAAATGAATAAATGAATAAATGAATAAATGAATAAATGAATAAATGAATAAATGAATAAATGAATAAATGAATAAATGAATAAATGAATAAATGAATAAATGAATAAATGAATAAATGAATAAATGAATAAATGAATAAATGAATAAATGAATAAATGAATAAATGAATAAATGAATGAATAAATAAATAAATAAATAAATAAATAAATGAATAAATGAATGAATGAATGAATAAGTAAACAAATCAAATGAAAACTATCTTTTCTTTGCGTTTTATTATGATATAAAAAATATTATTAGGCTACTCTATACTCGGTAAAAACTCATTTCCGTGATAATATAATGAGGAATTCCTTTAAAAAAATAAGTTTGAAGAGCACCGATGAATAATGATTCCCTTTTAACGAGACCCGGGTATCCTCTACACCGGAAGTCTCTCGCGCCAGCCCTTCACGTTCGTTTTCCTCGAACGTTACAACCGATTACTTGTCAATTTACATTGTCATCAATTGCAATTCAGTTCCTACGACAACGCGGACAACCTTCGCACCGTATACACGGTGGCTCGCGAGTCGTTCAAGGCCGCAGAGATTGTAACGATGAGGTTAGGGATCGACGATGTTTCTTCGTTCGGATCGAAGGGGGACCGGAAGTATCGCGTAAACATTGTCACAGCGAGTTTCCGTCGCTCAAGAACGATTGAGGACGATGGAGGACAAGGACGACCGAGATTCGTGCGTCATGAATGAATGTTCTCGAGTCGGCAAGGTCACGAGGGGTCGCATTAGTCTCATTTTTCTATATTTTGCGATTGCTCGACAATTTCCGTCATTTCTCGTCTCGTAGATTCCGGAATTCGTCTCGAAGACGAGGTTTGGGGGTGGAATTTAGTCAGCAGTGGTTGCGGGTGACGTTCAAATTTAGCGCTCCATTGGGGGAGAGTTAACGAGTGGCTGCCAACAGATGGCGTTTGGTAGTGACGGTTTCTCGCAAGTGGACCAGTCGGGCCTTATTTATATACATTGGAGAGGTTCTTATTCTAGTCATTGTCGAATCTTGATTGCGACAAGGTCTCAATCGATTTTATAAAGGGGGAGAAGTAATTTAAGCTCAATCTTACCTCTTTAGTTCGATTCTTGATACGCGCTGAATCGAGGTGAAGTTTCTCGTTTAAAAAACACGAAATTTTTCTTTATTTCGGTGGAGATATTGGCTGGATGACTAATCATTCTCGAAAAAATCCAATATCGCATGAAATCAACGTGTATGAACCCTACTTTCACCGAAAAAGGATATACATATATGGGTCATTTCATGCCACGTTTGCACCATTTTTCTGATGATTATTATATCAATTTATTGAAATAATTTTGAAATAACCAGAATATCTGCAGGTTTCAGGGCCTTATTACCCCCATAACTAGTGTTATCGGGTAAAATCGGGTTAAATAATAATAGCTGTCAATATATAACACCTTCGACACATCGTAAACCAGCAATCGATTAACGAACAAACGTCTCTAATCCTAAAAATTCGATTCATTCGACGAAAAGTTATTTAAAACCGACGATAAAAGGTAAAATTTCCTTCTCTCTTCGGTCGCTGACGCGTCTCCGTAGTATCCCCTTAAGAATTCGCAAAACGGTGAATCTCGATAGCGAGAGATGAACGAGTCCCCCCTCCCCCCCTCGAGACACCGGTATGGCGTAAAAGCCACGAGAATTCCCGCTCGTTTTGCGGAATCAATTAAAATTTAAGATTCAATCGTGTCGGAAATTATACGAGAAGACGAAGCGTATATATATAAGCTTTCTCTGCGGATTTCTTCGACGTCTCTTCTCTCGGACCCTTCGAATCACGGACTTACGGATGCTGTGAAAGCCTCGTCGATGAATCGCGCGGACATCGGGCGAGAATTACAAGGCTGGTGTGCGAAAATGGACGACCGGCTTACCGTTCTCGATACGCACCACCTGGCATTCAATTACGCTACTCCACGTTGGGATATGACCCACTCTCGGCGTTTACCGCACGGCCTCACTGCGTGCTGTTGGTCGGGACGTTTCTCGCCCTCGCATCCTATTATATTGTGCCACGCTGCATCCCGCACCTCGATGTATAGCCGCGATTGTTATATATAACAGAATAAAATGCTTTTAGAAACGCGGGTCCTCGCAAACGCTTTATTCGGCGTAAACCAACCCGAACGAATTTGATTTTTCAATGGAATCTCGCGGAGCATCCATTATGTTCCGACGGTGCCCACGGCGACACTCGTGGAGTCCGAAGTTCAGTGGACAGGTATGAGAGTTCGATATTCGTGCAGCTGAAGATTCAAAACCTCAGATTTTGGGGTAATTCTTTTTTTCCCAAATTTTTTTCACGGGGCTATGAATTTGTTCGCGGATTTGGAAACTCGTCGATTCTTTACATGTTTCGTGACGATTCGTTCGTTTGAAATTTGGGGCAACTCGAATTTTAGTGAAGCGAATGTCAATAGGAATTTATTTGTAATAAAAATTGGTCAATTATTCACACGTGTCGTAGAAATGAGTTTATTCAAATTTTGGAGAAATTCGAATTTTGGAGCTATTCAAATTTCAGAGCAATTCGAGTATCAGCCGGAATTGGAAATTGTTCGCAATAAAAATTTGACGATTATTTACATACGTGGGATAATTTATTTATTCGAATTTTGGAGCAACTCGAATTTTTGAAAAACTCCAATTTCAATATAAATCTGAATTTTTGAACTACGTAGATTTAAGAGCGATTCAATTGTCAAAAGGAGTAAAAAATGGTTTGCTATAAAAATTCTCCATTTATTCACATATGTTGCAATAATTCAGTTATCAAAATTTCGGAGCCATTCGAATTTAAATATAAATAGGAATTCATTTGCAATAAAAATTCGTCGATTATCAACATCTGTTGTGAATAATCGATTTTCAGATACAATTCTTCGAATCATTCAATTTGATAAGCGTTCGATCAAACGACTCAAACGCGTCGTCGAGAGATGATCAGATCAATTAATTAATTATTTTCAATCGAAATATCATATTTCCGCGAGTAATCAATTATACCCATTTGCATCCCTGGCGGCGAAATTCCTTTCATCTTCATCCGCATTACATCACAAGCTCCTCCTCTCTCTCTCTCTCTCTTTCGCTCTCTCGCTCTCTGTCCCTCTTCCTTTCTCTCAAACTCACACAAATCTTCGGGGAAACGATATGCACGCGTGGAGAAGAAGCGTAACCCGGAGGTAGTAAACAAACGTATAAAAAGAAAAACAAACAAGAGCCTCAAAGGCTCGTAGTCAGCGAGACGGCCAACATGGCGCTGGGACGTAGTCGGGTGAGCTTCAAAAGTCTTCCTCGAGCATTATATACGGACACCCGCACACACATATCTATTTATATATATATATAGCACACCACTGAGGCACTTGTCGCTCTCCGTGTGTACAACATTCTTATCGCCGTAAGATTAAGTGGCCCGAAACGTTTTATCGTTCTCGCATTTGTAAATATGCTGTGTCAATTAGGCCAAAATTAGTTGACCGACGTCTCCACCCAGTGTTGCTACATATCGCCCTCATGCTGTGTTCCCCTCCGCCATTTTTTTTACCGATCCTTTCGCGGTGTCGCGTCCGCTCGCAAAACAACAAACTTGTAGTCCCTTGAAATCCCTTTTGCCGCGCGAGTTCTTGTCCAGTCGGGAAGTACGCGGACTATCGAGCAGAGTTCAGAGAAATTTTATGCGGCATTTTTTTTTTATGGGCTCGTTGATAGTCTAAATGCAGATTTTCGGAGTGATGGCGTTGGCCGCCATCTTGAATTTGAGCGCAATTCGTTTTCGTTAAATATCTCACCCATTTTTAACTTTTGACCGAAAGTTGTTATAATAAAACTTGTAAGGAATTTAATTTTCCTCAAGTTTGTTTCTATTCACTAACACTCGGAACTTGAAAATGAACGAGATAAGACAGTAGATTAATTTTATCCCTTTATTCATATTTAACTCGAAGAATAATGAGGGCAGAGAAAAAATTGTAATAACTAAGGTTGTAGAAGATTAAATTGCCGGCGTATTATGTTATGACCATTTTTAGTGGAAAGTTGAAAATGGGCGAGTTATTAAACAAAAACGAATTTTCCTCAAATTCAAGATGGCGGACCACCACCCCTTTCGAAGATAATAAAAAATATAATAGTGCCCATAGTTAGTAGTGCCTATAGCAATATTTATGTTTGTTTTGTGTCTATAAAATAATAATTATAATTATAGTAGTAAAGTAATTAAGCGGCAATAATAATTATAATTATAATTCTTGCCGCTTAATTACTCCTTTTCAATTTTCTATCCTGCCGCATAGATTCCGTATTTAAATCATGTTTTTTTTTTCAAAAACTAAAAAACTTCGACCAAATTGGACCAAAATCTAATCATCTGTAAGTTACAGCGAGACACATCCATCGCATCATTGATCATTCTGATCGCGTTATTAGTTTTGAAGACGTAATTTGAAACGTCAACGAAAAAGTTGATCACATACATACGCACACACATACACCCAAACATTTTCCTCAAAAAAGGTTAAAATGACCCCAATGACTTTGAATCGCGAAGATCCGGCAAAAAAGCGTTCTTCGATTTTCAGAGTTGTTACAATAACTTCCCTATAAAATCGGAAAGTCAAAAATTGCCGTATAAACATTATCCGAACTCAAATGTAAATCCCTACAGAACTCTTCCTCGGATCGTCAAAGCCCGAAGCAGCAGCAACAGCGGCAACAGCTTTCGCGCTCCAACGGGCTGACGATTCACGGAGTTTCGGAGGGACGGGAAAAAAAAAATAACGAAAAAAAAAAATCTATTCGTTAACTGACAAGTGGATGAGAAGGGTTAGACGTGGCTCGTAGTCGCTATACGGTTGGAAAAGGGCGCGAACTGACGACGACGTGAGACAGAACGGATCTCTCGCCGGGCAAGAAGATGGACGAATAATAATGTTCCTAACGAGATCGAAAAAGCCAGGCAGCAACTAGCTGCCGCGGAATTTAGGAAATGTGCACGTGTCGGGTTGTTTCGTAAACCGATACACACCGATGCAGAGCGATTACGCAAAGGGCGCAAAGGGCGGGCGCGGGTGGAGGAGAGGGAGCGCAGGTTATACACCTACTCATAGTGTTGGGATCGACCGCGGGGCGGCCAGCGACAGCTCGTTGTTAGCCGCGCGAAAGAACGATCGCGTGCGCGTAACTATCGACTATAATTAAGTTCCAGACTGGAGGCTTTGGATTCACGAGCGAAGAGGTATCTTCTGTTTCGGACACGAGTAGCTTATGCTTCTGCGATTTTGCTTTTGTGTGTACCTTTTTTATTCAAAGGAGTATCTGGACGGAGCTTAGGGACACGCGCGGCCCCCTGCCGGAGAGCTTTGGAACTTCGATGCGGACGACCGAATCCGATACGAAACGATGCTGGCACGATTTGAAATTTTTAAAATTTTAAATAGACAACAATGATTTGTAGTATGATTAGTGTTATTATTAATATTTGTATTTTTATATTATTATATTTATTGTCATAGAATAAAAATTGAAGTTATAATTAGATATAAAACTTAATATAAATATAGGAGAAACATAAGACTCAACATTTATTATTATTATATTTTGAAAAATCAATAAAATGCACTCGGCAGAGAATTTTAATACATTATTTTTCGCATTTTCTTACGAATCATAATTTTTTAAGAATAAAAGTAACGTTTTTGAAAAGCATAAAATAAAAATTATCATTTAGAAATGATTGAAAACTATTTTTTCTCGAGTAAGAAATAGAATAAGAATTAAGTAAGAATTGAGAATCGGGAGAATTGGGTAAGAATTAGAATATTTGATTAATGTCATTCGAATAAAAATGATTCGTTAATTGCTGGATGACGCATTTTATAGGAATTTCTATCTGATAAAAATTCGAATTTTGAAGCATCTGATGTTTCAATAGATATTCTAATGAACGAATCAATAAAATTGACTATACAAAGAATTTCACTAAATATCTCAAATTTTCTTACGATTCATAATTTTTTGAAAATAAAATTCACATTTTTGAAAAGCACAAAAGAAAATCTATCATTCAGAAATAATTAAAAAATATTTTTTTTTCTAAATAAAAATATAATTACAATATTTGATCGATTTCATTCGAATTAAAATGATTTGTTGATTGCTGGATGGCGCATATATATATTTATATATATATATACTACTCCAGATCGTTCGGAGCACGAAGCTCGCGCGAAAGCTCACAATCGCCGGCGTCGATTCCGGAGCGTGTGGAAAATTATGGAACACGTGCGGTGTGGTATTAACGCACTCGTGTGTACGCAGCGGAGATAATCCCGTTGGCCACGCGCCCGGTGTTACATCCGTTTTAGTTCTTGAAGCTACGGTTCTTCCGTAACTGGCGGTAAAACGAGATACGGAGTACCGTGCATGGCGCACCGAGGCGAGGGCTCTCGGTAAGGGTCAGCGTGAAACCGTGAAACGCGTGAAAATGAGCAAACGACGGATCATTTGTGCATCTGCCGGTGCGTATCACTCGTTTCCTGCTGTTTGTTCCCCAAAACAGAGGCGTGCATCGTATATGTTGCACCATAAGGTACGGGGGGAGGGGGGAGGAAAGGGGCATAAGGGCGTCGTGCTTCGTTGACGTCGTTATAACATTCTACGAACGCATTAGTGACGATACTTCGAGAGTCTCTAATTATTGACGCTAATGCGTTAGAAAAATGTCTCCCACGTTTTTGTTTGTCGATCTTTCGACACAACTGGAATTTTTTTGTGATAAGGAACTTTTTGATACGAGTTCCACATTCTGGGAAAGCAATTGTGAAATAAAATCGTAGAGGTTTTGATCACTTTTGTTCGTTGAATTTTATTCATGGACTTTCGTTGACGATTTATTGTTAACGGTTTTTTATTTTTCGTAATGTTGATTAGGTTTGAGTCAATATTTTAAACGAGGTTTATAGGAGTATGGCCTGCTTCATCGGGGATTCTTTGAGCGGGAAATTTGGCGGCGATCGACGAAAATGGGATTTAAATAGCAATTAGAAGTTTGTTGAAATTTGGATGTTAGCGCGACTGTAATTCGTTAGGAGTTTGGAGCATCGAGAATTTTAATAGGAATTGCGATTTTTGTGCTTGTCAAATTTTAATAGAAGTCTGAATTGTGCAGAAATTCGAATTTTATAGGAATTCAAATTTTGAAGCATCTGGAATTTTTATAGAAATTATAATATGATAGGGATTTGAATTTTGGAGCAGCTTGAATTTTATAGCAGTTTCTATTTCAATGAAAATCAAAATTCGAATGTTATAGGAATTCAAATTTTGGAGCATCTCGAATTTTGATAGAAATTCTAATATGATAGGGAGTCCAATTTTGGAGCAGCTCGAATTTTCTGGCAATTTTTATTTCAATAGAAATTTCTATTTCGGAGCATCCCGAATTTGAATAGAAATTCGAATTTTATATGAATTCTAATTTCATAAGAATTTGAATCTTGTGGACATTCGAATTTTGTCGAAATTCAAATTTCGTAGCACCCCAAATTTAAATCTAAACTCCAAAACGATAGAAATAAAAATTTCAAAACACCTCGAACTTCAGACCAACAAAAATTCCAATCAAACTATCTTACAGGAATTCGAATTCTCCTCCAACCTCGCGTTGTAACAAAAATTCCCCCTCATACTCCAAACAACAACAAACCACCCCGCCAATACACCAACCCAAGACCACAAAAATCCTCCCTACCAATATCAAAAAACCTCCCCCCTCCCACAAGTACCAAAACCTCCCTCCAAAAAAACCTCCAACTACCCCCAAAATTGTCCAATTTTTTTCCAACCACCCCGCCTCCCCGTCCCGTCAAAAATTCGAAAATCACCCAAACAAAAACCACCCTCTTCCCTCCCTAAACCCACCCGTTGACCACGCAATCCCCGAAGGGGGCGCATGCGTCCTATCGTGGTTCTAACGAGGCGAAACGACGTTCCGAGCCAAAGAGCGCACAACCCCATCGAAGGTAATCGCGACGTCAGTCGATTCGACCGACGATGACGTCCCCACCGCTGCCCGTCCTCGTCCCCGTCGACGTCGTCGTCCGACCAACGACGAACGGTCCGGAGCGGTCCGTAGTTGCGCGCACACATCCGTGGTGTGCAACCGTTCCTCAGTACTGCGAGATCCGCGGTTCGTTTCGGTACTCACGGATCCGGAGCGCGGTTCACGTCGCTCGTGAATTATTTCTTCGCACATCTTCGTTCGCGCTCGTACAGCTCAAAGATAATTGTCGCGGGTGCTCGCGAAATTCTTTTGCGAAAACCACACGAAATTGTGCCATCGTCGCAATTACGATCGTGCACGGGGGAGACAGAAGTCGAGTACGGGGGTGAGATAAATAAATGAATAAATAAATATACGAAGATATTGTACAGATGGTTATGTCGATGTGTATGAGCGCGAGTCGTATTGACGAGAAGGTTTTGGAGTAAACGAAGAAGAAGAAGAAGAAGAACGAGGAGGGAGGTTGACGATCAGCTGGACGTGGAAATTTCGACGTTGTAACCGGCTGAGGAGAAAACCAACGGAGATAGTGCGAAAATGGATCGATCGGGGAGGGTGCTTCTGAGAAAAGTCGTCATAGACTTTGTTTGCCTTGCTATAGGTTAGTTATTTATTGTTGTTGGTATTTTTTATTTATTTTTGTTTACGATAGTAATTATAATAATAATAATGACGATATTGTTGATAGTCAGAAGGAGTAACTGACTGATTGATAGAACTGATGAATATTATTATTGTATTAATGTCAATTTGTATTCATTATTGTTATTTATAATTTTTATGGTCATGATTTTATATTTTATTATAATTGTATACTTATATATATTGTAATATTATTAGGATAGTAATGTTGATCAGTTATATTAGTTTCTTACTTATCTATTTTTCTCCACAATAATAATAATAATAATAATAATAGTCAAAACGAATAACTAACTGACCGATATAAATAATTAATATTATTATTTTAACAATATCAATTTCTATTTATTCAAATTATAAATGATTAATAATCAATAATAATGATGATTATTATTTTATTCATTTTTATTATTTCTAGTTGATATAGTCATATGATTTTATATTTCATTATAATTATATGGTTATATATATCATAATATTATTCACGCCATAATATTGATCAGTCACCCGTCACTCAATTATTCATTTTTCCTCGCAATAATAATAACAAATCAATGGTAGTAAAAACTAATAACTGAGTGACTGATATAGCTGATCAATAATATTATGCTAATAATATTATTATCTATATAATTATAATAAAATATAAAATCATATGACTATAATAATTAGAAAAAATAATAATAATGAATAGAAATTTCTATTATCAAAATCGTAATATTGATCAATTCTATCAGTCAGTTAACTATTCGTTTCGACTATTATAATTATAATTATAAGGCATTTGCACAATTTATAATTATAATTATAATTATAAATAATAATTATAATTATTATTATATTTATAATAATTATAATTATATTATTATAATTATTATAATTATATTATTATAATTATTATAATTATAATTATAATTATAATATATTATAATTATTATAATTATAATTATAATATATTATAATTATAAATTGTGCAAATGCCTTATAATTATAATTATAATAGTCGAAACAAATAGTTAACCGATTGATAGAATTGAACAATATTACTATATTGATAATATAAATTTCTATTCATTATTATCATTTTATCTAATTATTATAGTCATATGATTTTATATTTAATTTATTTATTTTATAATTATAATTATAATTATTATAATAATAATTATTATTATTATTATTGTCATTATTATTATTATTATTATTATTATTATTATTATTATTATTATTATTATTATTATTATTATTATTATTATTATTATTATTATTATTATTATTATTATTATTATTATTATTATTATTATTATTATTTATACAATTATTATCATGCAGGGCCTTATCATAATCGACGTAAAAATTCAACTAGAGTTTTGATAAGTGGATCGCGTAGTTTAACGCATATTTGAATAAACATGGCACGAGGGGAGCGCGGTTTAGGTTCGACGACCACGAAGCCGACTGTCAGATTGACAAATCGAACCTCGCACTCGCACTCTCACTCTCTCACTCTCTCCCTTTCTCTCTCTCTCTTTCTCTATCTCCCTCGAACTGTCTTTCTCATTCTCGTTGGCTCGCGACGGCTCGATGTTCTCTCCGTTTATTATATACCACCGATGAGAGACTCCCCCGGTTCTTACGCGGGTTGTTCGCCAACTGGACTCACTGACTTTCCGCTCGCGAGCACAACCCACCCACGATTACTCATTACCGCCATACGGTTATCGCTTGTTTACCATCGTAACGCATGGGACACCGGTCGGGTGAAAATCTATGTGCTTCGATTGTTCGTAGTTGCGAAGAGATAGTTTCATCGCGCTATCACGTGTCCTCGCGGATTAATTTTCTCTATTACGTGAGAGATTCAATTTTTTTTTAACGAGCTAATTATGATTAATTTTATGAGCTAATTTTTCGACGGCGATTATTATCGTAGTTTTCGTTTTGTGTCTAGATTGATATTTAGGTAAAGATAATTTTCAAAGAAAAATTAATCTAAAAGAAAAACCATAAATGTATTAAAAAATTCGTGTACAGATATAATTATAATTTTTTTCAGTTTTCATTATTGAAAAGTATATGTGTAAATCTTCGATTTCACATTAGACACAGCGTGGGCAGTAATATAATTGTAAGGATTTTACTTTTACCTGATTATTTATATTAATTTTCCTCAAAAAGTGTCTGATGATTCATTTTTTTAATGAACCACATTCTCATTTAATTTTTCGACACCAATCGTAGCTTTCGTTTCTGCTACAGAACTTTTACCAATCACTGAATCTGTACCTACTTCAATTTTGAAGGATTCAATCATGTCAAAGAAAAAAATTAAATTGAAAAAGCAACCAAGTATATATTAAAAATTAGTTAACAATAATACATTTTTTTTCTGTTCGATTCCATCATTGAAATTAAAATATCGTCGATTTGACATCAAATTTCACTTTGTCAAAAAATAATTGCAACGATCGCACCTCATTTTCCATATAAATTTTGCAATAAAAACACTCCGATAATTCATTCGCACGTGTAACCGTCACGTAAATTCCGTCCCCGCATTCGAAAACATCAAATCGGTCTGCTTCCAATCCCGGAAGTAATAATTTCGTCACAACAACCACGCGTATAATGATTGTCTGATAAAAACCGATTGTTCCGTCGATTAATCGCCCGGACCGATCGGTTGATTGGGTCGTGGCGCAGGGAGCGAGCATTTAAACGAGCTTAAGGGGGCGTATCAGGGCGGGGGGGTGGTGGTTGGTAGCAGCTCGTTTATAGGTAGACAGCAATGCATAGCGCAGTTTAGCCACAAAGGTCGTAGTTGATTGCACGCCGGAGGCTGCGATATCCTCGCGTTGCTCCCTCGGACCGATAAATTGTCGAGCCATCGTCACGAGAAATTAATGTCGCGTTCCATGCGTCGTGCCAAGCCATACATACCCGATAGTTATGTCAACCATGGTAATATAATGACCAGCCGTGGAGAGAAACGAGAGGTCTATGAACCAATTGACGATCTTTTGTACACAACAACGAAACAAAACGAAATAATAAAACGCGAGTTGAAGCGGCGTGCCGTGGCGTGCAACCGACACGTTTCGATGGGGGTTTGCCGATGGTTATTGAATCTTCGTAACTGTTGTAACGGACAGAGGCCAGGATCGTTGACAATTCCGTGTTCGACGCGTCCGCGGTTGAACCATTGAACCGGGGTTCTTTCAAACTTCGTTAGAGCCGGTATATAACTGGTCCTGAGAAGCCGGCGGCTCGGTCATGCCGCAGCATCCTTTTGTAGCTTTGCGTACGCGTGTGAGACTCAAAGGATTATTTGCCGAATGGTACGGCAAACCGGTGTTTGTTTTTCGGTTGGTTCGAGATGGATGTTCCAGTGGTTGACCGGTGCACTGACCGTGGTAAGATAGCCATGTAACGATCATCGATCGATGTACCGGGGATCAGTCATGGACGGCTGTGTACCAGTCACTGACCGGTCTGACATTCATCGACTGTCGTACCGGTAATCGATTCGTGTACCAATGAAGGATCGGTGTACTAGTCATTGACCGTTGTCTCAGTTTTTGGACGGTCTGCACAGTCACTGAGGATCGTACCGGAAGTCGACCAGTGTACGAGTAATCGACACCGGTGTCCCAGTTATGGTCAAGTATAACAATCGTCGATCGGAGTATCGGTTTCATCAATTTTCGTACCAGTCGTTGATCGGTGTACCAATTATGGACCAGTGTTCTAGGTATGGACCAGGACGATAATCGTCGATCGGTATATGACGTTTATTGATTTTTGTACCAGTCATGGACCGGTGTCTTAATTATGGATCGGTGTACCAGTTATGGACCAATGTCCGAGGTATGGAAAAGCATAATAATCGCCGATTACTATATCAATTTAATCAATTTCTTTGTACCAGTCATCAGTCGGTGTACCAATTATAGACCGGTGTCCCAGTTATGGACAAGCATAACAATATCCAATCAGTATATCCATTTAATAAATTTTCATGCCAGTAATTCATCGGTGTACCAGTGATTGACCGGTGTACCAATCATGGACCGGTGTCCCAATTATGGACGAGTATAACAATAGCCGATCAGTATATCAATTTAATCAATTTTCATGCCATTTATTGATGGGTCTTCCAGTGATTGACCGTTGCACTAATTATTAACCGGTGTAAAAATCGTCCATCGGTATGAAATTCGTCAATCTTCGTACCGATCATTGATCGGTGTACCACACATCGACATCTGTCCCAGTCATGGACCGTCGTACCAGTTATTGACCGTTGTAAAACTAAATTTAGACACGAAGCATAAAAAGCCCGCCGATGTCGATCGCCGTTATATCGATGGACTCGGAACATTTATCCTCGCAAGTGCGAAAGCTGGCAAAGCCGTTGA
Source organism: Sussaba pulchella (assembly GCA_963971145.1). Lineage (NCBI taxonomy): Eukaryota > Metazoa > Arthropoda > Insecta > Hymenoptera > Ichneumonidae > Sussaba > Sussaba pulchella. The sequence continues at coordinate 8,706,894 of OZ020175.1, read as the reverse complement.
CGATCGTGACGGTCTCTCTCTCTCTCTCGCAGGGGAAGCTTAAAATGTCAGCGTTAGGGCAAGCTGTTCGTTGCGAGCGCACGCAGCGCGGGGCTTATGGCGAAACACTGGTGCGGGAAATGCGTCGGGAAAGGGGGATAGTCGTTAAAACGAGCAATTACACGAGTGTTCAGTCGTCGCCTTCTCCGCGACTATGTCGCCTCACGCTCGTCCGTGTGACCAAGGCTGAGCATGAGTCCGGAAAAAAAAAAAGAAGAAAAAAAAAACACCATGACGATGAACGAAAGCCCGCCTGGCGCGGAGTTCTCGCGGTCACATGGCAGCGATATACACTTCGACGACGGTTCATTCTTCGCACGTTACTCCTCGAGCTTCAGTGGAATTTAAATAGTGTCGTTTTTTGATTCGTTTCTTTTTTTTTTTTTTTTTTACGAATGCACTTTAAGGAAAATTTATTGGACGGGTTTATTTCGCGGTGAAATATTTTGTTTGAAAATACGATGATTCGCGAATGAAAATTGATTTGCAGTCTGCGTTATGGTCGATTGACGTAATTTATGTTTTGGGAATAATTTGTTTGATCTCAACGAGATGGCGATTTGTTTTTTCAAATTCTTTTTGGGGAGTGGATTCTGTTTGTTCTTCAATTTTCTGACTGCAATTATGGGAGAGATTTGTGGGCATTTTATTCGATACGTGGTGCTGGATTTGATATTTTATATCATTTTTATTACAGATTAAATGACAGATAATTTGATATTAGCTGTAAAATTAAAAATTGTATATATATAAAATTTTAATTTTATATATTATTCTATATTTATATATATAGAGATTTTATATATTATTCTATATTTATATATATATAGATTTTATATATAGTAGACAATACATAGATTTTTTTTGTTGCATGACGCGATACGATGTTGACTCCGTTTTTCTCTTCGTGGAACTTCCTGTCAGGCCACGAAGTTGTATCTTGGATTAGATTTTTTTTCGATTTTTCATTTCCAATCTTTTTTTTTTTTCATCGGCACTCTACCATCGAGCGTTCGCCTTGTCGAGATAGATAAGAAGCGCGGGTGGAGCGCGGCGTGCGACGTCTAGAAGCCAAACTGACTAACTGGGTCACGGCGAACGCGCGGTCGAACCCGTCGCGCCTCTAATGCTAATCGAGCTATACGCGGTGACCATCCGCGGAGTCCATTGCCATAACGAGTCGCAAATCCGTGACGGAATCCTTCGTACGGATATCTCCGACGATTAAACGAATTCGAGGTCAATCCTCTCGTCAGCTGATCGCCGAACAAAGACAAATTTTAATTAAATTCAATTTTTAATCAAAACCAAATCGTATACAAAAAAAAAATTGCAAAAAAATTAACCACGCTCACTAAATCCTGCTATTAAATCCTAATCGTCTGAAGATGCTGGGCTCTAAATGCAGACACATCAAACAAAACAAACAAAAATCTCTTCATTTTTAAATCCGTGAAATGAAAGAGAAATTAAAAACCGTAATAGAATTTTTTTTAAATGAGATTTTTATTGGTTTATTTTTTTTTTATTTTTTTTTTTTTCGATTGAAGGGGAAGAAGAAAATGATTAAAAAGCTGCATTTGAATGAACGAGCGAGCCCACTCGACCGAATTTATAATGCGGACGAGGGTTCGCGGTCGACCCACTGAACCAGTGGGCGGCGAGCCACGGGCTAATGATATATGTGCATCTCGCGTAGGGTTGCAACGTCGTCGGGCGGAGAACACGAATCGGGTGAGCGTAGGAAACACCGAGAGCAACGTCATTACCCACTCGATCGGTGTATCTCGCTCGCGCGCAAATCGCAAAGCGATCGTTCGGTTTTATTTTAATTTAAAAATAATTAAACAAAAATGCAAATACAAATTTTAAGGTTGTGTAAAAAAATTCCTACGTTCTTTGTGTTCTATTTTTTGTATGGAATTTTGTGATTCGTTGGGTAAAGTATGTGTATGCATTCGCTAGTTTTTTTCTTGCTCTACAAATATGTTTGTTTTCATTTTTTTGATTGATTAATTTTTATCAATTTTGAAGCTTTTGAAATGGAAGTTTCAGGAGGCAAAAAAAAGCGGGGAAAAATATTAAGAACACGGAAATTTGTTACGCAACTTTGTAAAATAAATCAAAAGCTGCAGGATGAATATTGCTAATTGCTTTTTTATATTTGATGTAATTTCCGAACTCTATTATTTATTATTTTTATCGATTTTGGCTTGCTCATAGAAGTTCGTGTATTATCTCAAATATGAGGAAGCACTTCAAAAGTTTAACGTAACCTTTTGAACGTTTTGACATCAGAATCTCGAGAAAATAATTGAAAAAGAAGAAAATTAATCGATGAAAAAAAAAACGAGCCGCAACGAAACACGGAAAGATCATTGCGCGGCTTATCGTATCACGAGCTGCCAATCGCAGGCATCAAACGCTTACACTTCCGGGCTCGTCGTATGTATATATTGTATATACACACATGGATAGATAAATAATACCCGACGTCGAATCAAGCCCGCCGTATGCATATTATTTCATCGAGTATCCTAAAGGGCGTAACTTGTTTGAATTACGTGCTAACGTGGGAGTCGTGCCCTTTTTATTCTCACTCGTCTCAGTGAATCACGTATGTAAGAACGCCGAGGGTGGGTGGGGGTGGAAGAAGGAGGAAGGGAGGAGCAGAAGAGATAATAAGCGGAAGACTGCGAAGGCGTTTGTCGGACTAGCGCGAATTAAAACGAATTGAACGTTCGGCTTATCGAGATTCGTTCGAACTTTATTATGTTGTCTTTTTTATCATCATTTTTTATTATCGCGAACCCGGAAGCTCGCGATTAAACGCAATACTCTCAAGTGGCAAAGCGCAAGAGATAAAAGCTTCAATGTTTTCACAACATAAATTGCGACACTCAGTCGTGTTTTTTTATTTGATATTGCGACGTGTATTTTCTATTTAAAGAATTTTTTTTTAAATATATTTGGAGCGAAGAGCGATGGATTGAAAGTGCATAAAATTATTTTTTATTTGTACACCCGTTGGAATTGCCGCGAAGGGAATTGTCCAGAAGGGTTTCGTGAATTATGAGCTATTCGGATATTAAGTTTTTATTGAAACGTTGATTTCTTACAGCGAATTATAAAAATTTATAATAAGAAGAGAGGAAGATAAAAATACTTTGCGGTTTATTTTTCTTGGTTTTAGGGTTCCGTAGGGTAAAACGGAACCCTTCGAAGATCACTCGCGCGTCTGTCCATCTGGCCGTCTGTCACAGACGATTTTTTCAGAAGCCACGCGACGTAAGAACTTCAAATTTGGTATATCAATACGTTTTATTAATCCACATATTTCACACTAGCTAACACGTTTCAATATCCAAAAATAAGAACTAAAGACCGAGTGAATTAGGTACTTGAATTTTTTTTCAAAATTTGATACATCATGTTAATGTATCATTTAAAAGGGTTTGTTTAGTAAAATACAAAAACATTTTTTAAAATAATTTTAAAAAGCATATTTAAAAACATATTTAAAAACTAACCCGACAATACCTAGAATTTTATAAAAATAAAGCAACACAACGTCGTGCTTAAAGCTTACAGGAAAATTATAACGACAGTCCCAGTTCTCATAGATTGCCAGGAATAAATTATTAAAAATACGGTACAGTACCGTCAGCTCGTAAGTCGGACTCGCACTCGACCGGTTTTTTTCTTTCGTTACAATAATTGCTTTCGACGTGGGTTTCGGTCACGTGGATAAGTACGAGCTCGCAATTTTCGCTCGTTGAATCATGCATTCGATCGACCGGTCTATTTTACGTCCCGTGTTACAAAGTATAATAAAGTGTAAAGCACGATAAACGCAACGCGCGCTATTAGCGGGCTACTCGTGTTCCGTAATCCGAAGCTACTCGTACGGTGATTCACCGACGGATTGCGGTAACCGGGAAATTGCTAGCGATTGTTATAGAGCTCTTCTGGCGAACGAGGATATTGTGCGGGTCTGGGAATGAGGCATGACGAAACGAATATCTGCATAAATGTATTCGTATTGTATATATTTAAATAGGTAGACTATTTTTATTATTATACGTACATATATATAAGCATACTTGACCGAGTATGAACTTGCCAGTACCGCCACGTGTGGTTCCGCGAGTTGCGCAATACGTCGTGGCTTTTATTTGCATCCGGTTCCGATATGTCGTGTCGTACGTAGGGCAGAAAAGTTGTATTGCTGTAACGCGGAAAAAAATTGCTATTTTAACGGATGAGTGTGACGTGACCGATTTTTTTTCCCTGCGAGGAAAAATTTGCTGGTTTCTTGTTGCTACGGCTAGGATTATTATTATTATTATTATTATTATTATTATTATTATTATTATTATTATTATTATTATTATTATTATTATTATTATTATTATTATTATTATTATTATTATTATTATTATTATTATTATTATTATTATTATTATTATTATTATTATTATTATTATTATTATTATTATTATTATTATTATTATTATTATTATTATTATTATTATTATTATTATTATTATTATTATTATTATTATTATTATTATTATTATTATTATTATTATTATTATTATTATTATTATTATTATTATTATTATTATTATTATTATTATTATTATTATTATTATTATTATTATTATTATTATTATTATTATTATTATTATTATTATTATTATTATTATTATTATTATTATTATTATTATTATTATTATTATTATTATTATTATTAGGAGACGCAGTGGCCAAGTGGTTACGTGCTCGGGTTCCCATGCAGAAGGTCCCGGGTTCGAATCCCGGCGCCGACACCAATGGAAAAAATTATTCTATGTGTTTTTTTCTGTGTTCTCCCGGGTGTTCTCCCGGTGGTTCGGAACCCACCGTTACAAAAACTGTAGGGCCAGTGATACATCAACCATGTTAATGTATCACTATAGGAATATGTCTTAGGTTGGAAATCATATGTCAGGATGGAAATCATATGTCTAAGGTTGGAAAAATATGTATCAAGGGTAGCTTGTAAAAAACTTCTGAGTTGTACAAGTAAAATTCATACTACTACTATTATTATTATTATTATTATTATTATTATTATTATTATTATTATTATTATTATTATTATTATTATTATTATTATTATTATTATTATTATTATTATTATTATTATTATTATTATTATTATTATTATTATTATTATTATTATTATTATTATTATTATTATTATTATTATTATTATTATTATTATTATTATTATTATTATTATTATTATTATTATTATTATTATTATTATTATTATTATTATTATTATTATTATTATTATTATTATTATTATTATTATTATTATTATTATTATTATTATTATTATTATTATTATTATTATTATTTTTATTATTAAATTTTTTATTCATTTTGATTTGCATTGAGAAAGAAAATATGAGAATGATTCTATTCTAATCAAGATTGTCCACGATTTTGAGTGGGAGAGGTTTCAATTATCAATCGAAATATTGAAATACAAAATTTCTATTTTTGAAAAATGTCTAAATCAATCCGTCATTTATTTTTCATTGCTTATTCATTTCTACAAAAAAATATTTCCTCGAATGATATAACTCAAGCTTCCAGCATGATTTCATTACCGAAACGATCAGCTACGAATATATTATTTATAATTTTAAAAAAACCAACAAAAACAAAACGAAGCACCTTCGATCGTTTCAATTTGCGAGAAAGAACGGTCTGTGTTTTACGAGTAAAAACTGGTCGCGAAGATTGGATAATCGTGCGAAATAGATGTGACCGGTTGAGTTGGCAGAGCGAGAAGGATGACGCGACGGCAACGTCACGATGCAGGTTCGGGGCGATTCGAGAGAAGATTGACTCACGATTGAAATAATAGTCGAGGGGCGCGTTCGTACAATAAAAAAAAATAAAGAAAGAAGAAACGAAAAAATAAAAAAGAAAAAATCTACCTTCGGGGCTTCTACACTTTGCGTTGCGTTTGAACCAACGGTTCTGCTGGATGCTGGGATATATTGCACTCGCGATGCAGCTCGGCTGCCAACGGAATGCTAATAAGTTCTGAAAAACGCTAACGCCTCGTTAAAACCCGCAGGTTTGATGGGCGTTCGTGTGTGTTTATTATTATCGTTGTTATTATTTTTGTTATTGACGTTTTTATCATTATTATTTTTATTATTATTATTGACATTATCGTCATTGAAATATACGAGCAGCTCGAAGGTAATTCCCGGGTGAGTTCGCGTGGAGTACATTTTGCATATTTTTCGAACGATTGGCAAAACCGTTTAAAGCTGGGCGCGGGCTGGAGCAGACTCTCTTAAATTATCCTCGGTGGAAAGTCGATGAAGGAAACGACCAATGCGACGAATATATGCAGAGAATTATGCGTACGTGTGTGTGAATATATGTATGGGGTATTTCGTCCCAAACCATCGGGTTTGAAACGAAAAATCGATGATTATTTCTTTAGTATCTTTTGGATCCTTCGACCTCATTCATTTTTTTTTCATGGATTTTTCAGATCCTCCCGCCCCCCTTGCCCCGTAAGTGACCTTTTTCTTTTATTTGGTAACTGCTGTTATGCCATTCTTCAATTGAATGCAATTTTTATCCCAAATACTTTCACGAAATCGAGGAACTTTTTTTATAAAATTGGAGTAAAATTCGTGTTCGTAATATTTTTTTGATTCTTTCTAAATTTTCTGTTCTCTTTTTCCGAAATTTTGATATTGGATGATGGTTTCCTATCTGAAAATAAAGAAAAATGAAATCTTTCTTGCGAAAAATCGATATTTCGAATATTTCCGATGGACAATCGATTTTTATTTTATTTCCTAAATAATAATAAGAATTAATAAAAAAATCTACATATTGTCCATCAAAACAATCGATATATCGTTTTTTTTTTCCGAAGCTTTTATTTATATATATCTCTCCAATAGTAAACCATTATCGTATATCAAAACTTTGGGAAAACTCGAATTTTTCCGAAATTGAAAAGAAAATTTAAAAAAAATATTAAGAACATGAACTCCACTCTAATTTTATAAAAAAAAGTTTCTGAATTTCGATTCAGTGAGTGAAAGAAAATGTCACCCGAAAAAATCCACTGGGTGAGGGGGAAGGGATAATTTAAAAAATATTTTTTAAAAAATCAGTGAGGTCGTAGGATCCAAAAGATACTGAAAAAAAAATTATCGACCACATCCGGTGATTTGAGACGAAATGCTCCATGTATATGATATGCGTCTGAATAAATGTATTCCAGAAATTTGCATGATAGGCGTATTTCTGTCGCGGTCAACTAACGTTCCCGGCACTAAGTAACGATTTGTCGAGATCACCGTAACCATGTCAACGATCATTGCTCGTCTTTTTTATTCGATTTAATTTTACTATGCTTACTCATTATCAATCATACATTTTTAACGATTTTAACCTAAATAAACTTAATATGAATTAATATATTCCCCCATTATATGTTCACATCGATAAGTCATTTATATACGTATTTTAGATAAATTTGTATGAAAATAATAACAACAATAATAATGAATTTACAATATTGAAGATATATATCGTACATATATTTTTTTAAATACCATAATGCATCTGTCCATCTCCGATACTTTTTTTTACTCATTGATATCGACGTAGATATATTTTTCTCGAATAAAAATCGAATATAAAATCCAAATTAGATAAAAATAAAATTCCCTTCAATATAAAGCCTTCGCAATAAAACATATTTCGACATAATCAGCATAAGAATCATGCCAATTGCCATAAAAGAATAAATTTACGGATTCTTTCTTTCTCTATCGTAAATTTGTGATTAATTACCCAAAAAAAAAATGTTTTAAAAACATACACACAGAAAGAAATTAATTCATATATATTTGTTCTTTTTTCAGTGGGTCTTGCAGTCCTGACATTCTTCTTGTTCGGCAAGCCTTATCACCGTGGCTTCTTCTGCAACGATGAATCGCTCCAGCATCCCTTCAGAGATTCCACGGTTACCAGTCCGATGCTCTACGTAGTCGGTTTCTTTCTTCCCGTTTGCACGGTGAGTCAACCAAGTTCCATTCGCAAACTTATAAACCCCTCAACTCTGATACGATTATTAATATGATAATAATTCGCCCCAGCGCGATGCTCTTTAAATCCATTTAATCAAAAAAAAAAAAGATTTAAAAAATCTGATCTTACCGATGTCGACACGCGACGACTTTGCACCTCGTCGCGACACGAAATATTTCCGCGATCGTATCGCGATTCAAGCCGCAGTTTCTCGCGGCACGGAGAAATAACGGATGACAGAATCTCGAAGTTCCACGAGGTAACGAAAAAACGACGCGCGATCGTGACGCACGCGATTATCTCGTGAAAACACCTCTGGCGCTTTCAATGAAACGTTTAATTCTTTCATCGGTTTGCCACACGTTGCGCGTGAGGTTTTAGCGATACGACCGACTCGTGACGATGCCACCTGATTAGTCACAGTTGATCAATACTTTTTCTTTTTATCTGTAAAAATGATTTCTCATCATTTTTTAATGTGAATGACGATCGTTATTTTGTGACTTGTTAAATCGTCGGTGATGAAAATACCAGTTAGTGAATAAAAGGATAGAAGAAATACAAAAGTTAACAATTAATTATGATACGTATTAATAATAACAATAGTAATAATAAGATAATAATAATAATAATATCTAGTTCTCATCGATGATTCATTTGATTTTATTATCATTGAAAATTTCGAAAAAAATTAATGTCTAGCTGTTAAATAATTATTGAAGATCATTTGAAAATCGAAATACCGAAAATGTCGATTAACTAATACTAATAATATCAGGGTATACTAAATAAAAGTATAGAAAAAATATCAAAGTTAATAATCAATTACGATACGAAATAATAATAGAAATTATAATAATAATAGTAATAATAATAATAATTTTTAGATTTTATCGATTATTATTAATATTATCATTGAAAAATTAAAAAAAAAAACAAAATGCCTATCTATTGAATAATTATTGAAGATCATTTAAAAATCGACACACCGATAAAATTTCCATAATCTAATTCTGATGATGTTAGACTACATTGAATAAAAGTATAGAAAAAATATAGAAGTTTTATATCATTATTATTACTATAAAAAATAATTTCATAAATTATTATTAATCATTTTTGATATTATTACCGAAAAGTTCGAAGAAACATCAAATCTCTAGCTATCAAAAAATTCTTAAAAATCCTTCAAAAATCGAAATACCAATAAAATTTGATAAACGTCCCGCAAACCGAGCTGATATATATATTTTTCTTTCTACCAACGACAAAAAAAAAAGAAAAAAAACTCCTTTCCGCTGTGAAAACATGAATCGCAAAAAAATGTCGATAAACCAATTCCGATAATATCTGACTCCACAATCTCCCCGTTATCATTATAATTATCACTTTCGTCATACGATACTGCAACGTTGCAAAAATTCGAAGACCCTGCAGCGCTTCTTCCACCGCACGGTATCCACTTACCACAGGTACATACGAATTTTTGAATAAAACGCTGCACCACGATGTCCAGTTGTGTTCATACACACACGTGCATACATATAGTTATATCCAGAGACGAGAGTCCGCAGACCGCGTGCATATCCGTTTGGCGCCAGCGTTCTTCCCTCGGGATTGCAACGCCGAGACTCTCGAATCGACCCTCCGAGGGGTGCAATTTTTTTTTCCATTACTTCTTTTTTCCCTGCCTTCCTTTTCCGTTTTTTCTTTCTTTTCGTCTTCCGTCTTTCCTCCTTCTCGTTTAGCATTCTCGTTTCCCCAACGAGTCCCGCGACTCCGAATAATCGATTATCCTTTTTTTTTTTTTGTTGCGTTTACATCCGTTCTCGCAACGTGCAAAACACTGTGTATATATACGTAAATGATAAAACGTCGTGATGCACGAATCGCGAGAGCAAACGTGAATAAATACATTTTCTTTATGGTACGAGAATGGACCAGAGGGCATTTACTCGATGTATTTCAGCACCAGCAGTTACCCATCGGGCACATACTTCTGTCTATGTACGAGCTATAAAAATTTTTTTTTCGTTTCTATTTTTTTTAATGTATAACACGTGCGGGTCTGGTATATTTTTGCGCGTTTCCCGTTCCAAAGACGAACGGCGCGGCGCCTCTGCCGAATGTCCCGTTTGCGTTCTCCCTTGTGTCCGTGGCCCTACGGTCGTTCGACTGCCTCGGCCTCCCTTTCACGTGCTCTTCAATATATGTATTAGGGTGCCTTGATTTCTCTAATAATAATGATCATTATTATTATTACTATCATTATTTCCTTCGACTGGATAGAAATGCAGAGTAATTTATAATAATAATAGTAATAATAATAATAATGAATAAATTACAAAATAACTAGAGTAAGGGACATCCAATATAAAATCCAGAGCGATACATACAATACGAGAATAAATTAGTTTGAATTTGGTGGTAAAGATAATAATACATAATAATAATAATGATAATAATAATACCGAATTTGGGCTATTTCATTTTTATATTTTATGCATATTAGAATGTCCCTCATTATAGTCATTTTGGAATTCCTTTATTATTATTACTTCTCTGAGAACAGAGAAATACATTCAATATAAAAATGATTTAGTCTAAATTCAGTAGAAATGATAATAATAATAATAATCATAATAGTACTAATAATAATAATAATAGTACTGATAATAATAATTTAGGCTAATTCGTTTTTACATTATATGTATATTAGAATTCCTCTTAATATGCTGATTTTCGAATTTCTCTATTATTATAATAAAAATCTAAGAACAGAGAAATAGATCGAATATAAAAATGAATTAGTCTAAATTTAGTAATAACAATAATAATAATACCGAATTTAGACTAATTCATTTTTATATCGTATACATATTAGAATGTCCCTCACTATAGTCATTTTGGGAATTTTTTCACTATTATTATCATTATTATAAATTCAAGAAAAAGGGCAACTGCGCATCTCCGTCGTTGCGCAGCTGAATGTTCAGACCCCTCGGGGCCCTTCGGTATTCCATCTCTCGCCGAGGATTTAAAGCCGGTATTCTTTGTCTCGACGTGAGATGTATCTCTACGGGCACCCGTGTGCTCGGGCATGCGGCGTTCGTTCCCGGTGTATCCTCGAACCCGCGGGATCGAGGTACGAGGTGGGATCGTGCGCGTTTCGAAAAGCGAGAAAGTAGCGTGATCGTATCGCAACGAGAGATTAAAAAAAAATAAACGACGATGGATCGGGGAAACTCGAGGCTTTCTGAGATTTTGGTGGACGCGATGATGGCGATTATTCGAAATCGCGTCGATTCCGCAACGTCTGCACGTGCGGAATCGGAGGCTGCGCGTTTAGCGGTCCGAGTTGCATTTACATGAATGTATATATATTTCTTTATATTCGTGTGCTCTCTGATATCCCGCCGGATTCCCGAGGCTTTACATTTAGTGTTTGAGAAGGCTATGCTGGGTATTTTACGTCAAATTTATTTACGGCAGGGGGAGGGGGGAGAGAATATTGGAATAAATAACATTTATTCCAGTGATTTTGAAAGTATTTAAATAAATTGAATAATAATAGTCAGAAGAACAGTGTAAACTTGGCATGAGATGACCCATATACGTACATTGTTTTTCGTGAAAGCAGGGCTTGAACCCGTTAATTTTACGTGGTATTGGATTTTTTCCGGAGTACTTAGTTGTCCCGACGATATAATTAGTGAAAGGTAGAAAAATTGCATGTAGCTTTAATAGCAAAACTAAACCTGGTTCAGGAGAATACCTAGAATTTAATTAGAACCCTCAAAATATCCTCAACAATTTTCTTTTCCTAAAATCGAGTTCCAAGCCGTCCTCAAAACATTCGAAAATTACCTAAATAACAACCTAATATGTATCTCACCCTATTTCTTTTTTTAAATAAAATCGTATCTTATTTCTAATTAATTATTTCAATAACGTCTCCATATTTCTATATGTAATTATTCCAAAAACGTATCTTATTTCCATCTTTTTATAAAATACGAACACGATAGTATTTTGCAAGATTAAAATTAATACATTAATCTAATCAAGCGATGGCAGTTTTTCCTTAAAAATTCGTGAGGGCAAAGTTTCTAATTACTGAGAAAGGAGAAGGAAAATATAAATATATATATGCATACGTACATACATACATACATACATATATATATCTATATATATTACGCGCACCTGTTGTGACCGATTACGGAACGCGTGATAATTGCCGCGAGCTACAAGCGCGAGACACAGCCAAGGCGCGACGACATCCATGCGTTGTCGTTATCAACGACCGCTGCGATAAGCACGATAGCCACGCGATGTCAAGCATGCACACAAATTTGGTTTTCATTTATTCCCGTCTTACCGGATGACATTGTCGCGACTTGGAACTTCCGACTCATCGCTATTGTTCGTTCTACGCTGTAATAACGTTTCCACTTGCGGTGTTTGCCTCGCGATTGCGAGTACGAGTCGTACGAGCGTCGTACGAGCTTCGTGCGCTTTGAGATGGAAACGGTCTAATCACATTCTCGCGATTAGGCAAATTGCATCGGGCTTTGTCGCCGGGCTTAGATCGGCCGGCTACCGAACAGGTTCTCCGTACGAGATCGTTTTTTATGAATTATCTTCTCGATTACATTATTATTCATGGGTTGGAATGAATAATACGTTGATAATGATAATAACCGGCAATCGAATCGCATAGATTGCCGATAATTTATTGCAACTCGTTCGATTGAATTCAAATAGATTCCCATTGAATTGACGTTTTCGTTATTATTCTTCGATGAAACAAATTGTGATGAATTGTGTATCAATCGAATGATTCAACGACTGTTATTATTTCCGCATTTTCCATTCGGCAGTTATTTATTATTTATTATTTATTATTTATTATTTATTATTTATTATTTATTATTTATTATTTATTATTTATTATTTATTATTTATTATTTATTATTTATTATTTATTATTTATTATTTATTATTTATTATTTATTATTTATTATTTATTATTTATTATTTATTATTTATTATTTATTATTTATTATTTATTATTTATTATTTATTATTTATTATTTATTATTTATTATTTATTATTTATTATTTATTATTTATTATTTATTATTTATTATTTATTATTTATTATTTATTATTTATTATTTATTATTTATTATTTATTATTTATTATTTATTATTTATTATTTATTATTTATTATTTATTATTTATTATTTATTATTTATTATTTATTATTTATTATTTATTATTTATTATTTATTATTTATTATTTATTATTTATTATTTATTATTTATTATTTATTATTTATTATTTATTATTTATTATTTATTATTTATTATTTATTATTTATTATTTATTATTTATTATTTATTATTTATTATTTATTATTTATTATTTATTATTTATTATTTATTATTTATTATTTATTATTTATTATTTATTATTTATTATTTATTATTTATTATTTATTATTTATTATTTATTATTTATTATTTATTATTTATTATTTATTATTTATTATTTATTATTTATTATTTATTATTTATTATTTATTATTTATTATTTATTATTTATTATTTATTATTTATTATTTATTATTTATTATTTATTATTTATTATTTATTATTTATTATTTATTATTTATTATTTATTATTTATTATTTATTATTTATTATTTATTATTTATTATTTATTATTTATTATTTATTATTTATTATTTATTATTTATTATTTTTTTTAAATTATTTTTTTATTTTTTTTTATTATTTATTATTTATTATTGTTATCAGTTACAATGATGTTTCAGCATTGATAGCAATCCGTTCGTTGGTTTCTCATTTCATTCCGACTTTCTTACATTTACGAACAATCCGATGGAATTTAATCTCACGAATAAAAATTCTATTATCTTTCGTTTCGTGGTCGTCGTATCTCATCGCGGAATATTCTCTCGAGTTCTCGGCGCATTGGTTTATCCGGCAGGTATAAAGATGCGGCATCCTCGGTTCCACCGGTCGTTCCACATTCCTCGTACCCGAAGCCGGTGCTGAATGGGCCAGCGCGAAGAACGAGAAACGGACCCGGAGAACCTTTCACGGGGTTGCTTCTTCACGAGAAAAATATAGATATATACATTTTTTGTATTTATTTTTTTTTCTTGAAGACCGCTTCTTCTTTTTTTCACAGATTTTCACGATTGTAAAAGGAAAGGGGGGGAGAAGTGTTGCGGGAACCCCGCAGGCTCAACGACACGAGCTTTTACGGGATGATGCATCGTTAAATCCTCGAACAATAGTGACCTTCTCAATGTCTTGCTACCTTTTGAGGGTGATGGAAAGGATCCTCTCAACAATCTTAACGTCGTATCTATCCATCTGGAAACTTCTTTGGTTTATTTTTATTTTCTTTCTTTCTTGAATTTTTTTTTCTACAATTTTTTACAACTCATTTTGTCGGGATTTTTGAAAAATATTGATGCGATGTCTATGTATGATTTTATATCGAGAGTTCTCGGAGTATTTTTTGGGAATTATTGTTGGTAAATGGAATAGTGATTCACGATAATCGATCATATTTTAATGTTATTGCTATTAGTTCGATATATTTATGGCTGACTAATTGATTATTATTTTTAAAGAATTAATTTGGGTTAGTAATCTTTAATTTTTATATATGATTTCGTATTAAGAATTCTCAAAGTGTTTTTTATGAATTATTGTTTGAAATTAGAATAGTAATTAACAATAATCAATTAAATTTTTGTATTATTGCTATTATTTATATATTTTTATCCCCAATTTATATTTTTTCTTTAAGTTAATTTAGGTTATTTCTTTTCAATATTTATTCATAATTTTATATAAAAAATTATCAAAGTGTTTCTTGTTAATTATTGTTAAAAAGCAAAATTATCAATGATCAACCATATTTCACTATTC
Source organism: Sussaba pulchella (assembly GCA_963971145.1). Lineage (NCBI taxonomy): Eukaryota > Metazoa > Arthropoda > Insecta > Hymenoptera > Ichneumonidae > Sussaba > Sussaba pulchella. The sequence goes on along the minus strand of OZ020175.1, from coordinate 8,691,752 downwards.
TCGCTATTACTTCAATATATTTATCCCTGACTAATTAATTCCTTTACTCTTCGTTTTTAATCAAATTATTTATTTTATCTCGCAGATGATTGTGGGCGAGTATTACACGTGGAAGAAATGCGGTGGACAATCCTCGATAATGTTATTCGATCGTGTGATACCCGCCTGGGTGGCAATGGCGTACAACAAGGTAAACCGCGACTTGCACGAGTCATAAATAAATAAAAAAATGAAATAGATTTTTTCACTCGTTGTTTTTTCAAACTGGATATTCGATCTCACGACTATTTCGACGTCTTTGCAGATCGGTCTGTTCGTCTTTGGCGTAGCGACGACCGCGCTGACCACCGATATTGCAAAATACACGATAGGACGTCTCAGACCGCACTTCATGGACAAATGCCGACCAAACGTCAATTGCACGTTGCCCGAGAATCAGCATCGTTATATCCTCGATTTTAAATGCACCAACGAGAACATCTCGGACAGACTTTTGAAAGAACTGAGGTGAGCATTTTTATTTGATCTTGAAAATAGAATAAAAATTTAAATAAAGAAAATCAATTATTTATCGATTATAACTTAATAAAATGTCGGCAACAAAATAGGAAGAATTAATTAAAACTCATTTAATTACTTATTAAATTTATTAATTAAAATCTATTCATGATTTACCAATTTATCAAATTTAGTTTAAGAATGGCTGCCGATTTTTTCCAAATTTTGAACCATGATAAATCATTTTAGAGCCGCGATGATTTCTTTTTTTTTTTTATAAACGACTGCAACGTTAAATGTTTTGAGATAATTTTGAAATATCAAAGATATTTTTTCGTTTTAAGAATTTAAGAAAAGAATTTGAAAAAGAAATAATTATTCAACGAGAAACAACATTGATGAGATTTGCATAAAGCTAACACACGAGTGTATAGATTTATGGTATTAGTGGATAATAATGCTCATGAATCATCGTTATCACTGCACGGAATTTCCACTCGCGGTTTTCTTATCTTATTTGCATCAACCTCACCTACGAGGTCGAAATTCCGCTTTGTTCGTCGAGCCTGATCAAATTACTTCCACAAATTTCTCCATTTCGAATTTTTAATGCAACAAAAATCTGTCGTAAATAAATAAAATTGAAAATAAAAATGTTCGACCAAATATTCTTGAAGGAATTTGAAAAAATATATGTAAGCCAAAAAAATTAAATAACAATAGAATAAAAAGGACATTAACAAAAATTTGCGGTTACTACGAATAAAGCCAAAGCTTTTTTTTCATTATATTCATCGCAAATTGTCGTAAATTCAAAAATAAATATAATAATTCTCGAAAAAATGAAAACGGAATTTGACGAAAATGAGAATTAAAAGATCGAATAAAATAAAAAAGAAACTTTGAAAAATTTTATTGAAATTGTAATAACCAGAATAAAATTTAAGAAAATTTTGTTATTAAAATAAAAATGAAACTTTGGAAAATGTTATTGGAATTTGCAATAACTAAAATAAAATTTAAAATAAATATCTTTATTAAATACGCAATACGAAGTATGAAAATCGAGAGAATTGTGTGACCAACGTCAACGTTATCAAGGTACATCTCGCAAATATCTCGAAGGATTCTGCTCGAGCATGCAGCAAACGGCCAATCGTCACCGACGTGACAATAATTGCGCGTGGGTCGAGGTTGCGGTTGAAGCAGCTAATAAAAACGAAAGATTTATGGGCGCAAACAAAGTATCACGCTGTCGTCGACGAGAAAAAATTATTGTAAACCACACGCGTGTGGTCGGTGATTTTTTTTTTTTCAAGTCCATCGAGCTTGTGAATAACCAGAGAAAAAAAACATATTGAACATATTGAATATTCTGACAGCTACATAAATTGAGAAAATAACCATTGAGGGACAAAAAAACATTTACAATGCATTATAATTTTATTTATCTCATTAACAAAGCATCTAAAATGTCTCACGATTAAGATCTTACTGGATGGACCGTCGGGCAAAAAGTTGAACTAATGATAAATCAACACTCATAAATGTTAATTAACCACTTTCAATAATAATTCAAGTCGAATTCGACGATATTGGCGCGTGGTTGACTGACGTTTCGTCAGTGACTGTACAACCCCTAAATTAATAACCCCTAAATTATGCAGTAAAAAATTCTCAAATAATTCACGTATCATCATTCCATAAAAAACCATCATTCCTCAAAAATTCAAAAATGTCGACCTTCAACATCCATCCAGCAAAACTTTGACTCACTCTTTCCAACGAAAGTTCATCGGTGAATGATGACGAAAAAATAAAAAAAAAAGTAATCACGTCACCACGTTTCCGGCACGATAAATTGAAAAATTCAATAAAACGAATCACCCGTTTCCGGTCTCTCATTAACCAATCTATAAAAAAATAAAAAATACAAAATAACGGATTTTAAATTCATCAAAGGTCACAGTCGAAACGAAACGTCAGATAGTACGAAAATCTCACAACCACGAGCGTTTTTAAAACGCGACATTGCGCGAATAGATAAAACTAAACAGTGAATTCCATTCATTAACGTCGCTTTCATTCATTCCGTAACGACGCCTCCGTACGATTCTCTAAGCTCAAACGCTCTCGAGATAAAACTCCACGCAAACCCAATCACACCCACACAAAACACCGCAAAGTTTCGTCCTCTTTTCTCCGTCCTTTCTTTCCAAATCCATTCCGCCATGCGCACAGCGAGAAGCCGACAAAAACCAAAAAAAACCCCATGAAAAAAAAAAAATGTTTCAAACGAAAAAAAAAACTGTTGCGTCTGTATTCCAGCTTCCCGCTTTTAGTCCCGAATGTATCTCAGCCTCGGACGTATCGTCGAGGTAGCGCAATATTAAGGGGAAAAAAAATTAAGGGTCGGGATTGAAAAAAAAACGACGAAAAGTACCGCTTCTGAAGTATGAATGATATTACGTATAGTTTGAAATTGCTTCGGGGTCTATGGGGTGACTCGAAAAGTGATGGACGATTGCCACTCGTCGTCCGACACAAGCACATGTGTCGATGCTGGCCGTTGAGGCTTTTATTTTTATCGTTTTGGTCCGTTGTGCAGAGTGGAATTGGATCGTACCTGGAGGCCAACCGGATGGTTCGAGAAAATTAATAACTAACGAATTAATAAATCCTCATTAAGGACTTGCGCGAATTCTCCTTGAAGCTCGGAGTCGTGACAAACGGGGCGGAATATGTGGAAGAAAAAAAAATGAGGGGGGGAGTCACCCCTATGGGCAAATTCTGTTGAATATATTTTCTTGCGAAGAAACTCTATAAATTTTATTTATTTGACACGTGTGCTCGATCGATCGTTTCAGATTATCTTTTCCCTCGGGGCACTCGTCCTTCTCGGCGTACACGATGGTATGGCTCGCGGTAAGTCTCGCGAGAATATTATTTTTGTTAATAAAAAATAAGGATTTATAAATATAATTTTTATGAATGAAATATGAGAATTTATAAATGTAATTTTTTTTTTCATGAATAATGATTTTCAAATTCGTATAATAATGAAATAAAAGATAGTGAGATACGATGAGGATAAAAAGAAGTGTCGGTACACTCCTCGTTTGTTGGTTCGATCAATTTTTTTAAGGGGTGTTATGATATTTTAGTAGAATCGTGATTGTCGATTAATATTTATTTTGAAAACGATAAAACACTTCGTTGTCTCATTTAAAACTGAATAAGTATTTTTTCTTCGGGAAATTCAATGACATAATGTACATTAGGGTGTCCCTCAATGTGGTCATTTTGGGATTTAAAAAATCGCCATTAGAGCGTAATAATAATTTCAATCAAATAAAAAAAAATGTCCATCGCTCAGAATCCCACCTCAAAGGCTCCACACAAGTGTCTCCAATTCAACCCAGACGCTTTCCAACCCCCCTCAAATCTACCAAACCACAAAAACTTTCAAATCCCAAAATGACCACGTCAAAAGCCACCCTAAAATCCACCCCACGATTCATAAATTCCCCCCAATAAAAAAAAATATAAATAAAAAACGGACGAACCATCGAATCAGGTCGAATCGCCCTTCCGGCCTTAATACGTCCGGCACGTCCCACCCCAGACAAGATATCGAATCACGATAAATCGTTCCCTCACCCTTTCTCCCCCTTCCCCCCCTCTATTTTTTGCAGCTCTACCTTCAGCTTCGAATAACGTGGAAAGGAAGCAAACTTTTGCGTCACTTTTTGCAATTTGTATGTTTAATGATGGCCTGGTTCACGGCCATGACGAGAATTTCGAATTACAAGCATCACTGGAGCGACGTTCTCGCCGGTCTCAGCTTGGGTACGGTCATCGCCCTTATCACGGTAAGCGTAAACGTTCTCGCAAACGCCCGTCATCTCGTAATATCCGCGTTGAGATTTTTTTTAAAAATTATTTTTCAACGTCAACGACGCTACGAAACCGCTGCGAGCCACTTTGGGTCGGTTTCTTTTCGTGGTTTCGAGCACTCAACGAGAAATCACGCACTCGAGGCTACGACGAGCACGAAATCGGCTTTTAAAAAACCCTTGAATCTATACCGCGAGCGCGACGCTTACGAGTGACGAGAAGTCGGTTTAAAAATCTTACGACGACAAGTGGCTGCTGTATCTTTATGGCTCTGCATTTTCCGATGGAGGCCGAGGGGAAAAAAAGTAATCAAAGATGATAAAAATGAGGAACAAAAAGTCGGGCGTGATTTGGAGGCTTGATGGGAAAATTTTTACGAGCACGTTGAGGCGGTTTATTTGGGTTTTTAGAGGGGTAACTGATCGAGGGTTTGATTAGGCGGATGGATGGAAGACGGGGGAGGAAGGGCGGGAATGGAAGAGTGTCGAAATAGTTGTGGAAGAAGGATTTTTGATTTTAGAATTTTTTTTATGGCTGCGTTGGAATGTTTGGGTTGTTGAGGCGTTGTGTGTGGTTTTTGCGGGAAGGCAGAGGATTTTTGTGATTTTTTTTTGAGAAGTTTGCATCATTTTTTTGGGATAGAATGTAGAGTATTAATTGCAAGATATATTGAGGTACTTGTATGAATTTTTGAACGGAAAAATGTTTAATTTTGGGGGAACTATAGCCATTTTCGAAAAATACCTTTTTTCCCATCTGGAACTTTAAAATAACTGGATTTTAAAGTAATGTCGATTTAAAAAATTAGGTTTTTGATCCAACTAGATGTAAATTTTGGTCCAAATAAAAATCCCTTCGTTCACAAGCTAACCATAATAGTAAGAAACAATCTTGTAAAATAATCAAATTGATTGAATTGATCGCTGTCGAGAAATCGTACTCAGGACATCAGCACTTTTTTTTTTAAACATGATTCAGCGATGATCGGGTTCAAAGTTTTGTTGATCGCAGCTCTTGAACACTCGCACTTTAAGTAGCGCCGACAAATATATACATTCTATTGCTCAGATTCTCATGAAATTTTGAAGTAATGCACTTAATCCTATCATTATCGCGACTTTTCTCACCGCTCAAGTACATTCTCGGGCCCAATCGACCCAAAGATTTGAAAAAAAAAAATAGAAAACGTCATCCCAAAAATCCAAGAAAATTCATGAATTAAGCTCAGGCTTTCTACTTTATTCTAAAATTTTTAAATATAAAGTTTCCGAAATTCATTCATTATAAAAAAAATAATAACGTTTAAAAAACCCAAGAAAGTCAACATCATATCCTTAAAAAAAAATTTTTTAAATCTCAATCTCCGAGCCAAAAAAATACATACAACCCCTCAAAGAAGGGCCAAAAATGAAGCAACCATATAGAAATTAAAAAAACTCCGAGCCCGTCAAAAGACACGTGAAAAAAATGTAACATCTATAAAATTTCCTTTTATTTTTCACGCTAAAAGTTATTTTCGCAAGCTCAAAGACGCGACGAAAACGAGATTACGATGAAGATTGAGATTTAATAATCGCGTCAAGTTCTTCATTCTCGTTTGTTTTCACGTTGTTTTTTTTTAGGTATTCGGCGTGGCGGATTTGTTCAAGGCGAGACAAGCGCCGTCGCAGACGGAGGAAAAGTTGCGAACGGTGGATTACGACGCTGAAAACGGGACACAGGTGAATAACGGCAATGCCGATAGAATCCATTGAGACTGACGCGGTCACGAGCTCGCTCTTCTTCGCGCTTGCCAACGCTGCCGCTGCTGCTGCTGCCCGCGACGCAATAATTCACAACGAAACGATATATAAAATCAAAAAAAAAAAAAAAAAAGAACAAAAAAAAGATTCTTTAAAAAAATCGAACAACGAAAAAATCTAAAAGAAAAATCTAAAAGAAGAAAAAAATCGATTGAAAAAAATGTGCTACAGTACGAAAACGTGACGTTGATTTAGGTCCGGTAGAGCTTCGATACTTTAGGAATCGTCGAGCCAGACAAATCGACGACGACGAAGACGACAACGACGACAACGAGACGACGGTTCGATATAACGAATCAAAATCTCAGACACAACTTCGAGCTCTTTTTTTCCACATCTTCGCGCTCGCACAAACAACGAAAAAAAAAAAAACTATCGCAGTTTTCGTCTCGACACCTTTTAACAACGGAAAATGTGAACTCGTTCTTGTGAACTGGGCTGGCTGATCGAGGGATCAAAGGGAAAGGGAGACCTTTTGCTATACCTGTAGATGGAAAATGGATGGAAACGCAACCGTGAAATATCGGAGAAAAAATCTGTCGAACCGAAAAAAAAAAAAAAAAAAGAGAAAAGATGTGTTTCGTACCTTTGCGACTGTTCGATGCAATCCCCTTAAGCCTGGGAACGGCTTTTATGCTTCCGTTTTATTTCCTCTCTTCGTATCTTTTCTGTATATTTTTTTGTGTTTTTTTTTTTGGATTTTTTTTGTTGCTCGTCGATGAAGACGTCACGAATGATAAAACTATGGGGAATCGCGTATGGGCTTTGTCGGCGCTTTTACGGTGTATTTCCGACGAAGCTTGCGGCGCGGAGTAACTACCGGAAAAACGGTTAATTTTATTTTATTACAACACCGTTCAAGCCGTATAAATTCTTACGTCTCTTTTTAAATTATTGCACATTGTTTCGGGATTTTTTCTTCGATTTTTCTTCTTCTTTTGGTTTTTTCATTTTTTTATTTTTTTTCGTTGTTCGTTTTTTTAAGGCACTGCCGTGTGTGTTCTCGTGAGCGGTGCTATCGCATAACTCTGTCGGGACTTTGGAATGGGTTTGCTTGGTTATTGTTGTCGTTTTATGATTTTTTTTTTTTTTTTAAAGTATTTATTTTTATTTTTTACGTTTTTTTTGTTGTTTTTATTTTTTATGGACGGACAGAAACGAGAGACCGAGCTGACCAACGACCTCGAGCTAAAACGCACTTATCAGATAAGCGCCAGCGAGTCTTATCGACTGTGAGGATTTGGAAATTTTGTCGTAAATCGATTTAGCGTTTGACGCTATTTTGTTTTTTGGTTTCTTTTTTTTTTTTTTTTTGGTGCGACCGAGATACGAGCGATTTATTCACGGACGTTCGTTCGTTCGACAAATAGTTTTTCGTTCCCATGTTTATTGGAACTTGGATTTTTGTTTGGAATTTTTGTTTTATTTAAATTTCATCGGCGAATTTGTAGAAAAAATTGTATATTCTTATTTTATTGTTTTTTATTTTAGCATCGTCAAAATTTATCCGTCTAACGTGTAAATTTTGAAAATTGCGGTTTAGATTTCATAGAAAAACACGAGAACGAGAGCGATTACCGTCACGGAATTATTTTTCGGGTGTTTTAATATCAAATAATTTTTTTATTCGTTTCTTACGATTTAATTTTTAAAATCAATTGAAGAAAATTTTTTTTTTTCGTTTATGAGTCGCTCGTGCGAGGTTTTTCCGGGCTCGATTCTTCGATATTGTACGGATACACAAAACTTATATTTACCGTATATGTATATACCACATAGATCGATATATATATAGATATATATTTGTATTTATTTACGCGATGGTCGGAAAAATCGCGTATTATTGTAAATAAAATTTCTTACGAAAATGAGCGTAAAAGTTTTCGCGCGAAAACTCGAGGCAAAAGTAGAGATAAGAAAATATTGATGACTCGGAGTCGCAAGAACGTACGAGATACCAGAAATCGACATTAATTCAATGAAAATGTATTTGAAATACTTTAATCACTGAATTCTCACCAAAAAAAATGTATTAAAAAATAACTTGATATTAAAAAAATCAATAAAACGAAAATATAAATAATAAAAAATGAATTGAAAATAATTTACGTTACAATGAATTATTGATATTATACTAATTGCTATTAAATATTACAATCAATTGTAAAACAATAATTCATCCGAATTATTCATCATTATTGCGGAAATGTGAAAATTTTAATTGTCGCGGAATAATTAATCATAATTATTTGTTCAAGAAAGTGTTTCAAATACATTTTTATCGAATCAATGCCCATTTCCGCTCGAAACGTTCGTCACCGAGCGTATCTACGAGGCTCTGCGAAGCCCCGAAAATTCCCCATCGATTTTACAGTGATTCGAGCGAATGCAATTTAGCCGAAAGCGCGACGCGCATCGATCGCAGTCCCGACGCGCTGATTCACCTACGTTTTTTCAAATTTATTTTTAAATGTGACGTTGCCAAACGCGTGGGTTGACCACTCGCTGGACATCGTCATTCTGCCGAGACTCGACGTTGGTCGTGCGAACGAATAAAAAAAAAATCTTAATTCCTTTCAAGCTCAAAAATTCGATTACTCAAGAGAAAAAATTTAATAAAATTAAAAAAATATTTATTCGATAAATTCGTGTTTTTTTTTATTTTGTCATTTTTTTTTAATTCTTCTCCTTCATTATAAATGTTTATTTATTCGTCTAAAATTTAAAAAAATGATGGTTAGAATTTTGGAGAATAATTTTAGATGATTATTCGATGAATAGTCGAACGCTTGAAAGATTTTCGGGCAATAATTGTCGAAAATTATAAATTGGGCAGCTGAGAGGCTCTACGATGACGGATTAACGGCGTTGCGAATTTCGCGCCACGAGTATTACTTTATACTGCATAATAAACATGTATTCAATCGATTCCGAGCAACGAAGATCGCAAAGACGATATTAAAAAAAAAAGGAAAAAATTAAAAAAAAAAGCATACACCCGAAAGTATAGATAAATTAGTTATTATTATTTATTAATCTTCTCGATAAAAAAAAGAAATATGGTCTTGTAGATCTTACGTAAATTTTATTTAACCTTCTTCGTTAACTGTTGACCGGATCGATCGGACGAAGCGTCGTGTAATTTACATCGCGATGGAAGAAAAAAAAAAAGAAAAATCACATCACATTATTTTTAATAATAAAAAAATAATAATAATAATATAATAGTGATAAAAGCGTGATAACGATGGTCCATCTCACACGTGTCATCGGCCAACGCAAAACTTTTCCAACGTTGAATTTACAACGATTATTATAAAATTAACGTTGTTTCTACGTTGATCCAACGCGTTATGAAATTTTTATTTTACTTAATTTTATTATATTCTATTGAATGACATTATATTATATCATATTATATTATATTCCTATATTATATTATTGTACGAAAAAAAAATGGCGCGAAAACGTTGTAACTATACGCTTTAGAACGGCCTAGAGAGAATAAAGAGAATGGAGAATTTGTGTACATATAAATTTTCGACACTCGAGCAGAGTTCAATGATTTTTTATTCGTCTAAATTGTCCCTAAAATCGTCCTGTAGTCGCAATATGATGTTTTTAATTTTGTTCATTCATTCGTCCATTTTTTTTAATGCAGTCGCTTGTAACGTTATGCTCAGCTTTTACGTTTCGTCGAGGAGGAGCTTGCCGAAAACAATAAAACATTTATTTTCCTTAATTATTATTTTTAAAATAAATATTTCTACGTTAATCATTGGATAATTTTGCGTATAGTGAGCTCGTCTGGTTAATCATGTGATAAAAATGATTTCAGGACGAACAAAACCCTCTGAGACAAGATCGCGCGAGCTACGGAGGACTTCGAAGATCAAATTCCGCCGGGGACGGCTGAAATATTTATTTAATTTTTTGATTATTTTTATTTCTGCATTTTTAGATGCAAATAATTGCATTTTACGTACGCGCGGGGCCCGAGTGGTTATTCGAACGAGGTATTGTGACGTAAATGTGGTTCGCGGGATTCCCGCGGAGCGCTGCATCGCGCGCGGGAGAATTTCGAACGAGACACGACGAGTAAAAAGATTGATCATTCGTACAAATTAATTTTGAGCTATAGAATCGATCGAACGGAGAGCAAATCGTTTTTTGACTTCAAAAAGGATATAAACTTGAATTTTTTGAACCGAGTGACGTATCAAGTAGCCATTTTAGGCTTTTCCAAACGAATAAATGATGTCCCATGAGAGAAAATAATGACGTTGATGTTTTATAGAATTTAAGGGGGAAAAATGGCGGCAACACTGCTGCGGCTGCTTAAAACGTGGACCATGTTACAATTTAGTTAATAATTCACGATGTCTTCGCCTGCCTCATAAATCGCGTTTGCGAAGGGACGTTGATTGATGATTCGACCCGAGGGCTGGAGATCGTTGGAGACGAATGTCCCATGCGGGTGGGCTCGTTCTTTCTCGTTAGGCACTGCACGTCGAGATCGAAATCTCGAACACGACGAATGCACGCTGCTCGGAAACACGACGACCAGCAATGGCGGAACAGATAGTGTCAACGATGGAACGTCGACATATATTTTCCGTCTCGTGGGTTTAGCGGGTATGAAAAATAGATTTTATAAATTATTTTTTCTTCTTTTAAATAAGTATCTTGCGCCTATCGTTTTGCGGACTTCGCGCAGAAGCTGGTGGGTAAACAAGATGGTGGCAGTGTGCGAAATCTATACATTTAGAGTTATTTTTTTTCATTGAATCCTTTTGACGTGCAGAAAATAGAATGTAATTTTTAAGCTTATGCTGGCGGATTCGATCGTGACGATTATTCCGGTATATTTTTCGGAAGGTATAATATTAGTAAAATTTAGGGTATTATTTGGTCATTATACTAGAAGTCAACCGTGAATTTGTGGAAAATATTGGACAGAGTAATTTTCGTCCATTTTTCCAATAGAGAATATACGAAAATCATGAGGTAATCAAACCGCATATACCGTAATTAATACCGAAATGTAACTTCTAATAATAGATCAATTTCAGTATAATTGTGGTAATGTTTTCATATGGGATACTTAAGGTATTTTTTCGTTACGAAAATTCGACAACTACGTCGTTGTATTTTGCTATAGATTGAGTATTTTTGAAGCCATCAGGATTTAATATCCTTTACAGCACTAAAGATTGCAGGAATGTTGTAGCAAGTTGCACTACGTTACAACAATATTGCTTGCAACGTTTGGACAATATTCCAGCCACGTTGTACTAACGTTGCAGCAAATTTTCGGGAAATTGTTAATAATATTCAAATTATCATCTAAGTCCAAGAATAATTAATTATAGCCAAGAGTAATTAATAATACCAAGAGAAATTAATGTAAAATAAAAAGATATATTTATTTTTCTCTTTTAGAATAAATATTTGAAACATTTTTATTCATCGGCACTGTGGCTGGTTACCGAGAAATTATCGGCATTGTCGTCAAAATTGTTTTGCAATTTTCGGTATTCTAGACGGATACGACGAGTTTTTGCTTGCGCCAACCATTTCGAAGCAAAGTTTTTGATACTTCCGTCTGTACAGCGGGGTGCGCACATAACATGTGCAACTTCTACAATTAAAAAAAATCGAGATAATATTATATCATCGCGGAAAACTTGTAGCGAAATGATTATCTTATGAAACGAAATTACTGACTTCTTATCAGTTTGGCCGTTTCCAATAACTTGAAAGCTTTTTTATCCTGCCGCCCGTCCCAGCTGAAGAATTCGGCGAGCGGATCCGTCAACAACTTCTTCAACATGCTCGGGACCACTCGATTAACCTCATTTCCGCCGATATTTCGCAAAATGCGGACCTGTACTTCAAATAATACTAATTCTAAATAATCAACTTTTTTTTATTCACAAATGAATATATGAATCGAACTCGTATCAAAATCAGCAGACAAAGCAAAGTACTAATGCAATATTATTGAAAATGATGGAGTTAGAGCCAATATTTGCAGCTAATGAAATAATCTTTGATTTATTTACTTTTTTTAAGATATATTTTTCTCTTTTCAATGATAAAGTTGGCTAATCGTGTGAGCCAAGCATTGATCAATTGTGAATTATTCAATATTCTTATTGAATAATGAAGTTTCCTGACATAAATGAATGTACTCAATACATATTGCCATATATTGAGAACCTTATGTGCTCCGGCTTTGTTAGGAGCAATATTTAACCCTTCGCGATTAGCAGATTTGGCGATAGTCACTTGCCGACGTGTTAAAAATTAATAACAAGATTAATAACAGACGAATACATACAATTTTGTGCACAAATTCCTTTTCCTTCAATCTTCCCTCGAACTTTTTCAAGTCTGCGATCGATTTCAACGGCAGATCTAATTCCTCTTCAACATCAACGTCCGCGATTGCAATGTCTCGTAAGTTTGGTGAACTTTCAATTTTTCTCACTTCCTGCTCGAGTGAACCAAGCCGAAGCGATATCTCTGTCAATTTATCGACGACGAATTTTTGAAATTCATCTATAAGCAATTGAAATTACATTTCACATAGGAACAATATATATAATTGTGACCATGAGAGGTAATGTTTTTGTAGGATATTACCATTACTTTTCGTATTATTCGGCCTAGATCTCTCCTCCATTCCATCGTTCGAATTACAGCGTCGCCGTGGTCGAGTTGACATCGAGTGTTCAACCGTTACGTCGTGTCTTGATGGATCGATTGGCGAATGACTGTCAGCGGCTATGTTACCAGTCGATGTACTTGTTGTCGATGATGTTCTCGGCGTAGTTCCATTTGTCGGGATTCTTATACTTACTTTATAATTATGAATAAACGACTCGGAATTGCTCTGTTCCGCAGTCTTCATTCTCTTCGTGGCTTTCTTTCGGCGTAAACTCATATCGCTCTCCTCCCCGTAACTCTCGCTATCACTGCTGTCGAGAACTTTATCGGCCTTTCGTCGTCGCTTCCTTTTAGCATTTTGGATGTTAGCGGTCTCACTGAACTCATTTGTTTCCTCTAAATAAGAGGTGCGCTCTGCTTCGACAACTTTGTTGAGGGCTTTGTCCCAAGTATCTACAAAAATACACATCGAATCATCAACGTCATCACACCGTTCATTATGCTAATGGAACCTTTCTGCATCGCACCAAAGATGATTCATTTTTAATTTATTCCAGTCAGCTTTCCTTGAACTCACCCGTTTTTCCAAAGATTCGTTTTACATCCAGTCTCGTCCAGCCATCGATCTTACCCGATGGTGGCATTTGAGTAGTGACCGCTTGATCGATTACGAACTTTGAGGTTAGGAAACCCGGCCACCAGCTTTGTCCCGCATCTTCGTCTAGCCACATTACCGGCACAATTTGCAAACCGTCGTCGAATTCCACGACGGCAAATGTCTCCTCCGTTGTCATGTCGTTAAAAAAATATAACTCAATCGATTTTTTAAAATCACTTTACGCGCTGAACGTTATTTCGATGCGCAATTATCAAACAGGCAGCGTTGACAGGAAATCTGTTATAACTCAAAAAATAATGCCGGCAATGAGCGTCTGTATACGCTTGCGCGCGCGCTCGCGGGCCTAAACATAAATGTTCTATCGCGTGAAATAGCTTATGCATTTGCATCGGTTTATTAACAATATAAGACTATTTCTTGATCGATAGAATCTGACATGTCCGAGAAATGTCGCTGCAACGTTTCTGCAATATTCCACTGCAACATTGCAACATGGCGATGTTGACGCAGCGTTGCTACGTTGATTACACTGCAGTTGCGATGTGAAAACATTGTTGCAACGTTGGTGCAGTTCGTCCTGCTGTCCTCGAGGTCGCGCTCGAGGTCAATTATTTGGTGATTTTTGAGGCAACGTGGCGTTTTTAGCGGGAAATTGGGTTGCTTCGAGTCTTCTGAAATTTTTTTTTGTACGACTCGATCGATTGGAGAAACGTTTGGGCTAGTTTTTCGTCGGATATCAAATTCGGAAAAATACGTTTCTTGTCTCTTCATTATTTATATTTAATTGCTGCGCTTGTTGCGATTTTTCCGGTTCAATTGTTTAAGTTGTTAAATTTAAGTGGTTGGGGGATTTCGAAGGATCTGGTGACTTTTAGAGGGAGGCAATTCTGCTTTTACAGAGAACTAACCTCCTTTTTATCCTCGAGCTGGATAAAAAGTAATTGACTCGAGAAGCAATTCGAACGTGTTTCGGAACCCCGCGAGTTGGATCAATCCGGAGTTTCCGAACGCCTCGAGTTAAAACTAGAGTTAACTCGAATGTTGGGAGAGTAACTAGAGTTAAATCAAGTGAGGTTTCAGGATTAAGCTCGCTGATTGCAATTGCACGACTGAAACGAATGACAACCGTGAAAAATCTTCAGCAATGGAGGCAACACAGAGATTTCGTTATCGTTGACGTTGTCGCGCCATAACCTAAAAATCAACTAACAAACAACGAATTTCGCCGAAGTTCGTATTGTCAACGACAATATTATTTCAACCGGCGTTCGGTCTGTCATGTTTGCACTGCGAAATCTTCACAATACAAACACTATAATAATCCTCGCGGGTTTTGCATTGTGTCTCGTGTTTATGGTACAGGTGAAGCAAATCTACAACAAAAATCAAAAGTACAACAGGTATCTCAACTACAAACAGTATGTGAGTGAATTTCTCAAGAAAACATATTTTAATAGCTCCGTTGCGATCTTCTCTGCTTCAGCGGAAGAAAATGAATAGCTGCGAGTTGAGATTTGTGAATCGTTTTCTCAGGATTTGGGATATTGTACGAATCTTCCTCCGTGATGAAGTGTTTATATCAACTATGGCTTCCTCGAAGGGGAAGATTCGTAAAATATCTCGAGTTGTGAGGAAGCAATTCGCAAGTTTCTACATATCATATCACGTATGAAATTTCATAGTTGAGTGATATTCTGTAGACGTAGCGAGTTTGGGTTCGATTAGTCGAAGCTGTCGTGAGTTAGGGCAGGCCGTCATTAAAAAAATATTCAAAGTCCTGTCAAATGCGCTCACTCGGACCGATCTTTACCAAATTTTATACATAGTACAATCGAATAGTGTTCCATACCTGTAGCGAGTTTGAGTTCGATCGGTCGAAACTGCCGTGAGTTAGAACGAAACACATTTGTCAAAAAATTCAAAATCCTATAAAATCTAAACTTCTCGATGGATTCAGATCAAATGCAATATCAAACAACTTTAGGTACAAATCTATTCGTGAAGGACTATCTAGACGAATATCTCAAAATTTGTGATCACTACAGTGTAAATGTAATTTTTTTTTGTAATTTAAAAACGTCATAAAATTCGAGCCGCAGCTTCAATCATGATGAAAATTATAGTTAATAAAGAGATTATAAAGCTGCACATGTCTGCAAAATTTGGGTGCTGTAGCTAAAATTGTTCTCGACTTACACACGTTTTAATTTTGAGAAGCCATCACACGCACACATACACGCATACATCCGGAGATCTCCAAACGTATTTTCTCAACGATTCAGCACATTCTGAACATAACGACATAAAGATCGCGATAATAAAAATTTCGCTATAACAAACCTTCCTCCATGAAGAAGCAAGCGAATAAAAAAAAAGAATATTTTGCACTTACAAATGTTTCAAACCTCGCAGATGACGGAACTTTCATCGGAGATGACAAATGCTGAAAAGACTGCCAATAAATCGGCGGCATACGTTCGTCAGTTGAGCGAAGCGTTGGCAAAGTACGAAAAGGACGAGGAAAATTCTTCCACTACGAGAGAGACATTCGAAGCTTAAGGAATTTTGTGAGTTTGATTTGAGATTTGATTTTTATTTAGAAAAGTATCAAAATTGAAGCCTTGGTAGACTCGTGTCATGGATAGGCAAGATTACAAAGGATATACTTCTTTCGTTGTCAAACAGCGGCTCGATAGTGTCAAAAATTGTCGAGAGACATGCACTGAGGATTGTTTTTGTTTTTTCCGATCGCTTCCAGCACTCCGCCGGGAGCGCATAACCAAGGATCCTGAGTGGCTTTTTGCCACTCCAAAAGCCGCTTCTTCAGAGACTCGAAAATCATCTGGAAATAATTAATTTCCATTAGTCGCAATGGCTTTTACGAAACAATATTTTGTTTGCTCATTATTTTTTTATATAAATTTTTAAATCGTACGGCAGAAAAAAATGTGACCCACCTTGGAGGACGGTTTGTCAACGATATT
The DNA here is from genome assembly GCA_963971145.1 of Sussaba pulchella. NCBI lineage: Eukaryota > Metazoa > Arthropoda > Insecta > Hymenoptera > Ichneumonidae > Sussaba > Sussaba pulchella. Next base: position 8,675,280 of record OZ020175.1, on the reverse strand, counting down.
GTTCAGCTCTTCGGGATCGAATTTCAAATTGTACAATTCCCACTCGGGTCTGTTGTAATATTTGTCCAAAGTCTTGGACCATCGCAGAGGCATGTTAGAACGGCTTCTATTCAACAGATCCTTGAACAAAATCGAATCATATCAAATCGAATCCAAAAATCGTAGGAAATCTATTAAATTAAAAAATTGAATTAAATCTCACTAATTTAAAAATCAAAGCAAATTTATCAAATCCGATAATCAAATAGAATCCATTAAATCCAATTTTTCAAATATTTCATAATATCTATTGAAACTCGAAATTAAATCAATTCTGTTAAATAAAATGTATCAAATCCAAAAATCAAATCATATTAATTAAATGATATCTATCAAATCAAATCCAAAGATTCATCAAGTTTTGGCTGAATAATCCGTCAACGTTGTAAAATATAAAATTACCTGGAACGACGGAGAGACATAAAAATCTTGATCGATGGGAAAAGGCATTTTAAAATTGAGATTGTGGATGAGTTTCCATCGTTTCGTTCTGATGGCGCGCATGGGATAATACATGGTCACTTCGTGATGCGAATGACTGGCAAAAACTGCCAAATCTTCCTCGACAGGCTCTGCGGATCAAAGAAAAAATCGAAATGACCCAAATTCCTTTCCTATTCGCAAGATTTAGTACGAACATCCGTGTAGACAGCGAAAAAAAATTGGGGGATTCGTAGGAATTATTATCTCACAAACTATTCGTTCGATTTGATCCGTGTTTGCTTTGTTCGAAAGTATACATGTTGAGGTATGCTGAGAAATCTTTTCATAAACATATATCGACTGCGAGATTGTGAGATAATAATTCCCAAAATTTATGTACATATATTTTGTTCTCTACTCGGATGTCGCCCCTTAAGCTTCTCACCTTCCTCGAGAAGCGGCAAAAGCGTTCTGCCGGTGAAAGACGGTCTGGAAATTTCGTTACCACCCCAGAATTCATCGCCATCGACGTTTGTTATGTCAAACCAGTTCAAAACAGTCGGAACGATGTCCAACAGCGTCGTCATGCTGTACGTAACTTGATTCTTTCTTTGCGGATGATACGGCGATGAAATCATCATAGGTTCAGCCATTCCCGAATCGTAAAGATTCGTTCGACCGTTAGGAAATGGAATTCCATTGTCGGACGTGTAAATCACGAGAGTGCTGTTTTTAAAACCAGCATCTTCGAGCTCTTTCAGTACAAGGCCAACACCTTTGTGGATAAAATCGTTAATTTCGACGTCGTAAATTTTTTATTATCCACACAAAAACTATTTTTTAACGACTATTTTTTATATATAATTTTTATTGGGTTGTGTAATAAATTTCCGTCGTTTTTGTATTTTATTTTTTTTCCCGCCATTTTGTGATTTGTCAGGTTGTTATATATATGCATTCGCAACTCCTTTTCTTGCTATACAAACCAGCCTGCTTCGAATTTTTGGATCGATTAATTTTAATCAATTTTCAGGCTTTTGAAATAAAATTTCCGGAGGCGAAAAAATTACAAAAACGACCGGAATTTTTTTACTCAATCTGATATATTATTATTATTATTTTTTTTTGTGTTTTAATTACCCTGATCCAATCGAGAAATCGTTGTATATTGATCGGCGATGTCTCGTCTAGCGGCCTCCGTGTCCTGAACGTAATACGGAACCTTGATTTGATCCCATTGATAATAAATCGGTTTCCAATCGGGAATCATTCCCATTCCCACGTCGCCGTTACCAAATTTTTCGCAAAAATTTCCGTACTCCGGATGGGAATGGCCGCAACGATGAGGATCGTGAAAAGCTACGTAGAGGAAAAAAGGCCTGGCAAAGAATTTTTCGATTTAATCATTACGTTCGATCAATAGTTGAATAAAATATAAATAAAATAAGTCAAAACTTGCTGATTGCTTCGACGTAATAAATAAATGAAGATGAAAAATAAATGAATAAATAACAATATAATCAAAATTGCTTACTGCGATTGGTTCGATGACAAAAATTCACGTACTAAGAGCTTAATATTCGTGATATTTCTTCCAACTTGGAGAATAGAATTGTTCTCTTCGGTCTGGGAGTAATCGAAGGGATAAACGGATTCCGGGCCAACGTGTTTTTTTCCTATTATTCCGGTTCTTATTTTATGCTCTCTCAGCACCTTTGGCAAACTTCGAACGCTGTCGAAGGAGTCGAAGTGATGAATACCGTGATGCAAACCGTACATTCCGTTCTGGTGGCTCGGTAGACCGGTCAAAATCGTCGAACGACTGAAAAAAAAATTAAAATTCACGATTTTAACCAAAGATTTTTATTTTTCAAATTAATTTCGATCGATCGCCCCCTTAATTACAGTACGTTTATGACGGTACCTTGGAGAACAGCTGCTAACGGAGGTGTAGGCATTGTTGAATATCAAACTATCCTTCGCCAGATTGTCCAAATTCGGACTCTGGCAAATTTTATTTCTGTAAGATCGCATTTCGAATCCTCCATCGTCGGCTGTAAATAACGAAACGACAAATAAAATATACATAAAAAAATTATACAACTATTTTATTTTTATTTTTGCATAACAGAGGATTAACGTTGTCTGCATAATTAGACGAGAGAGAAAAAAATAACAATAACGATATTTAATGAACTCATCGAAAATCATAAAAATGTTGATTCGAGCTATGAATAATATAAATAAATATATCAACGATATTAAGCTTATAATATTTATATTGGATATAAAATTATTAAAATATATATGTTGGACCGATCGATATCGATATTTATAGCTCGAATTAAGTTTTTAGATGATTTTAGTTGATTTTATCGAAGCATCATTGTTTTTTTTCTTCTCGTTCGATTATGAATATTTTGAAATATGTATTAGATTGTGTTGTATATTCCCGCAATTTTGTGACTCATTGGGTACATATGTAGATGCATTCTCAAGTCCTTTTCTTGATTTACCAACCTATCGGCTTCAATTTTTCGAATTAATTAATTAGAATAAACTTGCAGACTTTTGAAATGAAAGTTCCGGGAGGCGAAATAATTCATTTGAAATTTGAGCTCGGCAAAACAATCTTGAGAGGTCCTCGGATTTATAGCATCTTCTTTTTACCCACCAAAATATAGCAAATGTCAAAAATGAATTTATTTGCCTCCCGAAACTTCTATATTTCAAAAACTTAAATTTTCTTCTTTCCATTTCGGCTTGCGGAGCAAGAAAAATCCTCTCAAACGCATATACACATACTTTACCCAACGAATCACAAAACAGCGACACAAAAATAAAATACAAACACTCCATAATTAATCGCACAATCTAACGCACATGTCTACATATATCCCCTTCGATTTTCATTGAATTTCGCGCCCAAAACAGACTCGGACGTCTGCGCTCTGCTCCGTTCCGTCCGGAGAAAGTCGCGACGATTATCATCATTATTATTATCATTACCATCGTAATTACTATCTCAATCATCAATATCACCATCATCTCGATCTCCAACAAACGAAAAAACTAATAATAAACAATAAACGTGAACAACAACAAACGAAACAATGAATAATATTCACCGAGAAGCAACAGAACATTGCGACGTTCGGAATTCGAAGCTGCTGAAGCATCGACCGAGCGACGTTTCTCAACTTCGTGGCTGAACAAACAGAGAAAGACGATAGCTGCACCGGCAAAGTTACTCGACATTGTCGTTGTGCGACCGTCTAGTGCGAGTTAAACACGCCGTCGACGTCGATAAGCCACGTAAACGGTACTTTCACCCCCGCCTTTGGACTCGCGAAGCAACGAGAGAGGCGGCTAACGTTCTCTCAGTACGCCTATATTGCTCCGATTCGTCTCAACGTCTTCTTATTTTTATTTTCGTTGGTTTGTTTTTTGTTTGTTTTTTTTGGTTATTTTTATCGCGCTTAAGCGGCTTTGAGTAATTACTGGAACAATAATTCTATTCATTTACAAACCTCGTACGTTTATTATGGCATATGTATATATATTTAAATATATGTGTGCGATTTATATACGTATATGGCAATTATTCCAACCATCTGTATCGTAACCCGGCATTCCTACGGATTAATAATGTTTACGCGATGTTCCACGACCTCCTTAACACTGCGATTTTTAAAAAAATCTATTTTTGTCACTTTTTTTTCATTTTTTTGAATCTTTTTATTTGTATATTTTATTTTAGTTTTTTTTATGGTTGCAAGGAAAATTTGGGACTTTTTTTGGTTTTGGTTGGTGCGAGTGGTGTTGAAGAAGTGTTGTGTTGTGTTTGAACGAAAATATTGTGGGGTGGAGGATGGGGGAATTTTCAAAAATCTATTCTTGTAACATTTTTTAATTTTTTGAATTTCTTTTTATTTGTTTATTTTATTTTTATTTTTATGGTTGCAAGAAAAATCGGTGACATTTTTCTTTTGTATTGGTTGGCGCGAATGTTTTTAAAGAATTTTTCAAAAATCTATTCTTGTCACGTTTTAAAATTTTTTAATTTACTTATTTTGTTTGTTTTTTTTTTTAATGGTTGAACGGAAAATTGGTGATATTTTTTTGGTTGGTGCGAATGTTGTTGAAGAAGTGTTGTGTTGTGTTTGAACGAAAATATTGTGGGACGGAGAGTGGGGGAAAGATCGTTCTCGCCCACGCAGAGACGGATAATCAATGTGGACCGCCTTTCACGTGACTTGGAATTAAAAAAAAAAAACCTTCACGGGCGTTGACACGATTCCGCGATTCACGAAACGTTCGTTCTTCGCTGTTGCTTCGTTCGATCAATTTTGCGAAACTATTTTTATCGGTTTTCGATTTTTCTTTTGATTTTTCTTTGGAAAAAATAATAATAAGAGAGATAATAATTGGAGTATTTTTGAATTTTAGTAATCGACGAAGCGACGATGAGTCAGAGAATTCTTTGCTTGTTCGACGTCGATGGTACTCTGACGAAGGCTCAACAGGTAATCGAATTATATTCGGGTTGTAAAATAATTTGGTTCAATTAATCAAAAAAAAATAGAATAAATATCGGTGAATTTTATTGTGTCTGATTTTTTTTTTCGAATTAAAAATAGATTATCGAGCCTCAAGACGAGAGAAACATCTTCAATATCGCGAAGACGGAAGGATGGGACGTGGCCGTAGTCGGAGGATCCGACATTGGTAAAATAAAGCGACAATTGGGTGGCGAAAAGATTTTCCAGAAGTACAAATACGTATTCGCCGAGAACGGTCTGATTGGTTACAAGGATGGCAAGCAATTAGCTTCGGAGGTAAGACTTCTCCGTCATTCATCCTCTCAAGGACTCTTTGCGCAACGTCCCGAGGACGCGGGGTTATTCAACACTCGATAATCCATATAATGATAATAATTATGTACGTGAAAAAATGAACAATAATTCACAATTGAATGGTGAAGAAAAAATTCTACCTAAGTTAAACTAGAACGTAATTTTTTTTAGACTAAATATTTGTGATACTCGTTGAAAAGTTTTTTAGTGAATTGGTTTATTTTCTACGTTTCAATTACATTTTGATAAATATTAATTTATTAAATTGAAATTAATTTAATCTAATTAATAAATAAAAATGAAACAAAACAACAATTTAAAATCGTAGGTTTTAAAATAATTCCACTCAAGCTAAAATTCGACAAAATTTCATTTCAACGAAATATTTATGATATTAGTTAACATATTGATGAATAAATTGATTTGATCAAGTTTTAATAACACTTTTTTTTTTTCTAAGAAAAAACAATAATTCGCGATCGTACGTAAAAATAAATAAATAAAATTCTCTCGAATTACACTCTGACGAAATTTTGTTTCAGCAAAATATTTATGATGTTGATCAACATGTTTCTGAATAAATGGATATTTTACTGAAAGTTTTAATTACATTTATTTATTTATTTATTTATTTATTTATTTTTCAGACTATTCAAGGCTTCATCGGAGACGACGCGCTGCAAGATTTCATCAATTTTTCCCTGAGTTACATCTCCGAATTGAAATTACCGTTCAAACGCGGAACCTTCATCGAATTTCGCACGGGCATGCTGAATATATCCCCGGTCGGTCGTAATTGCAGCCAGATCGAGAGGGATCAGTTCGAGGATTACGACAAGAAAAATTTCATTCGACAAAAATTCATTCAAGCTTTGAGAACTAAGTTTCCCGATCTTGCTCTCACCTACAGCATAGGTAAACTCCCGAATAGCATTTTTCTCACATTTCCTTCCTTAAAAACAAAACAAACGATTTTTAATTTATATTCGAAGCCCGGAAGTTTATAAAAGTTATATTCGAAGACCGAAATTTCTGTTTATTTAAATTCGACGACTGGAATTTTTATTCAAAAGTCGATAAAAGAAAATCTAAAAATTTGATGGTCTAAAATATCTATTGGAATTATTGTTATTATAAATCAATCTTGATATTTATTCATTTAATTTTTTTTTAAATTTTTTTTCCCATTTTTAAATAATATAATATATGATATATATAGAAATAATAATAATAAGTTTATGATTATTATTATTATATCCGTTCCAGTATTATTATTATTATTATTATTATTATTATTATTTTCATTATCATTATTATTATTATTACTATTATTATTTTTATTATTATTATTATTATTATTTTCATTATTATTATTATTATTATTATTATTATTATTATTATTATTTTCATTATTATTATTATTATTATTATTATTATTATTATTATTATTATTATTATTATTATTATTATTATTATTATTATTATTTTCATTATTATTATTATTATTATTATTATTATTATCATTATTATTATTATTGTTATTGTTATTATTGTTATTATTATTATTATTATTATTACTGTTATTATTATTATTATTATTATTATTATTATTATTATTATTATTATTATTATTATTATTATTATTATTATTATTATTATTATTATTATTATTATTATTATTATTATTATTATTATTATTATTATTATTATTATTATTATTATTATTATTATTAATATTATTATTATCTGCAACAGGTGGACAAATATCTTTCGACGTATTTCCAATCGGTTGGAACAAAACTTACTGTCTCCGTCACATCGACGAGTACGACGAGATTCACTTTTTCGGCGACAAAACGGAAGAAGGTGGAAACGATTATGAAATTTTCCACAGCGATTTGACGATAGGCCATCGCGTAACGGGTCCCGAAAGTTTGATCAAGGAACTTCGAGTGCTCGGCGAAGTTCTTCAGGAAAAACGTAACAACGATGACGTCTAAGATAAACGTTTTCTTTATAAAACGATAAATTCAACGACTCGTCGTTTTGTTCATTCTATCCAGCGCCTCGAAAGAAAAAAAAATCGCATCGTGGAATCTTTAAAACCTTCTTCGCATCATCGGGCCGTGACACGATTTCAACGTTATTGTGTTATATTGTTATGTACATATCGCTGAAAAAAAAAAAAAAGAAAAATATAATAATGCAAATATAATCTTTAACGAATGAATTAACGAAGAAGAGTTTGGATTATTGATGAACCTTGGCGATTAATTCTTGCGATAAACTATCGTATTTCGTCCTTGGAACTACTTCGCTCAAAAATTCTTTCTGATCATCGTGTTCACAATGAAAAATTCCAAATTTGACAAAAAATGATCACAAAGTTGTCAAAAAATTTGTTAAAACAGTCGATTTATTATTCACAATCGATAAACAACACCCACATGTAACATATCGTAAAAAAGAAACGAAATGAATCGAATAAACCAAGAAAAACATCGATTAACTGAAAAATATCAACTAACAACATAACGTCTTATAGGCTACGCTAAAAAATTACCAAATAGTCGTTGGTACACCACAATCATATACATATACATATCATAAAAATTGTTACATACAATTACGTATTTTTCTATAAATATCGTCGAGAAAAATGAGTAGCTCACATAAGAATCGAAAATTAATAATTAAAAACCATTTCATGCTTCTTTTTCTCCTTCTTTTTTTCAAAACCCTCCATTTACCCACCATAAACATTATTTTCTCTAGCACTTCATTGCCAATCAATGGCTTTCACGTTTCCAAAAATAACAATAACGAATTTAAAAAACCTTAAACAAAAGAAACAAAAAAAACGAGGCTCTAGCGATTTAAAAAAAATATCACGACGTATCGCGATGCAAAAAGCTCTCGTCGTACACCTTAAAATCGGTTGTTTACACAGCATCCGAACATATTGAGGAGATACGTAACAAAACATACGCAGTCTTAGCTTGAGTCTTTGGGAGAAGCTCGTCCGAGACGTTTGTTTTTTTCTTTCTTTTCTTTCTTTCCTTCTTTTTTTTCCGTTTTTCTCAACGTTCATACGCCTCGATAAATCGGAACGCGTTTCGTCGCGAAAGCCGCGAGTCCCTCGACGCGATCTTCCGTGTTCAACAGTTGGGCGTAACAATTTTTTTCGATTTCAAAACCATTTTCGATTGGAACTTCGATGCCTTTCGTTATCGCCGTTTTTGCCATTCTACGGGGATTCGTTCGGAAAGGAGAATAAAAAGAAAACATACAAAATGAATTATTGATAAAATACATCACAACGATGGTGAGAAATTTATTTTAACCCTCAACCGTCGCACTGGGAGGGAGGAAGGGGGGGGGGGAAGAATTCACCCCTCGATTAACCGACGACCTGCGATTTTTGTTTCCGTTTTCGGCTCTTTATGAATTTTTTTTAACACGTTGCCATTTTGTTTTTTATAAATGAACTTTTCGTACATCATCTAGAATGTTCGAAGCATGTTCTGTAATTTTTTTGACCACTTCGGACGGGAAGTTTGCTCACAATCGTTTTTTGAAGCTGACTGGGTGGAATATACCGGGTGTTGTGATGGTCGTGATATTATTTGGTAGTGCGACGGTGAAGGGTTGAAAAGAAAAATTTGTGAAAATAAGCATCTCATTACAGTCGTCGTATGCGTGTGCATTGACTCATCAACCGCAGATAAGCCATCGCAGATGCAGATAAAGCTGAGACCCGTCGAGATACGAACTTACACAATTCATTCGGAATACATAATTATTGTAATTCTCTCGCGTTATTTGTCACGAGAGATCCAATGTTTGACGAAGCTTTTCGACGAATCTACGTTAACGAAGCCTTATCAGTCATTGGATTTACGATATTTTGATCGAAACGAATAAAAAAATTGAAAATTTTGGGGATAGGTTGAACGATCTTTGAAATTGTAATTCATCATTTTTGAATATCGTTGGCTCCTTGGCTCTAGAATTGATTTACTCCGAATAATTATCATAATTCTTATTTCATTATTTGATTATTCCAATAATTTATTATTTTATTATTGTATTATTCCAGTCTTTTATAATTTCATAACTTCATAATTTTAATATTTCATTATTCAACAATTTTTATTTTTCTATATTTCGTTATTCTCATTTTTTTTTTAATTCAATTATTCCAATATGTTACTACTTCATTATTTCGATATTTCGTTATTCTCATTTTTTTTAAATTCAATTATTCAAATATGTTACCACTTCAATACTTGATTATTTCGATATTTTGATATTCAATTATTCTAAGAATTTATTATCTCAATGTTTCAATATTTCACTATTCCAATTTTTTTATATTCAATTATTCCAATATTTTATTATCTCGATGTTTCAGTATTTAATTGTCATAAAATTATTATATTTCAATTTTCCAATATTTCATCGCAATTTTAAATAATTTCAATTCATTATTCCATTATTCCAGTATTTTATTATCTCAATTCTTTAATATTCAATTATTCCAATATGTCACTACCTCAATCTTTCAATATTTATCACTCCAATATTTAGATATTCAATTATTCCAATATTTCAATGATTCATTTATTCATCCAAGAATTGTATTCAAAAAAATGTATCTACCCCAAGATCCAACGATTCAACTCATCCCTTCAATCAATCATTCCGTCAGTCCGGTCAATATCAACGATCATAAAATGATAATTGAAATTAAAATGAAATAATTGATTGAAAAATTAAAAAACGATATAATAATAATAATCATATTATTATTACTAAATAATTATAATAATATAATGTAATATATAATATAAATAAATAATAATAATAATATAATATAAAAAATTCGTTATTATTATTATTATTTTATTTTTCGATTACTAATATAGTATTATTATTATATTATATAATAATATTATAAAATATTATATAATAAATTCTATAATATTATAAAATAATATATAATATTATATTATTACTATCCTCCTCCTCCTCCTATTTTTTTTATTATGATATTATAATTTATATTTTTATATTTATATTCTATTATTATTATTATTATTATATTATTGCCAATTATAATATATTTCTCAATACCCATAAATTATTTATAATTATAATAATAAATTATTATAAATTATAAATCATTCATTATTATTATACAGAATAATAATAATAATAAAAATAACAACAACAACAACAAAAACAAACAATCTTTCTTAAAATCCGTACTCACCTGACTCCGATCGGTCCATTCGGCAAAATTTCCCTGGCTATGTTCAACGCCGCTTGATAAGCCGCGTCCCCATTCTTATTCTGCGGCACCGCTCGATTTACGAGTCCCATGTTTTCCGCCTCTTCCCCATCGACGATTCTCGCCGTGTAAATGAGTTCCTTCGCCTTGGCGGTTCCCACGAGTCTCGGTAATCTTTGAGTTCCTCCGGCACCCGGTATTATCGCCAATTTAGTTTCCACCAGTCCCATTTTCGCCTCTCTCGCCGCCGTGCGAATATCCGCCGCCATGGCGAGTTCCAAACCTCCGCCCAATGCAAAACCGTCTATCGCCGCTATCGACGGAGCCGGAAGTTCCTCGAATTCTCTCAACAAACTTCTCAAAGACGTCACGAATTCCGCAACTTCGTTTTCCCGCATTTTCGTTCTTTCGCGAAGATCCGCACCGGCGCAAAATACTTTTGGCACGAGACTCTGAAGCACGATGGCGCGAATCTTATCGTTATCGCGAATCGACGATAATGCTTCGAACATCTGAGCCACCAAATTACGTCCAAAAGCGTTTCTCGAATCCGGTCGATTCAATCCCAAAACGACGATTCCGTTGTCTTTGCCGTCTAAGTATTTTAATATTAATTCTTTGGGCTCGTACGCCGGGTTTGGCATTGTTTTCGTCGATAATGCCCGCGATTCGATCGATTTTATCGCACTTTTGCACGTTGTCGTTGCGAATTTCCATTTTGACACCAATGAAGCCATTTTTGTGTGTGTTTTTTTTTTTTTTTTTTTTTTTTTGGGTTATTTCTCAAACGAAGCGAGACTTATTTTTCCGTGAAATAAATTGTATGTTCTAGAATGAAAACAACGAAATTACGGAAATTACGTTTTTCATTGAAATAATTGATTCCAGTATTTGAAAAATTGATATATAATAATAATGGAAATAAAAATATTGAATCGCAATGAGAATAAAAATACTAAATCGCGATGAAAATGAGAATACTAAATCGGAATAAAAACAAAAACAAAAGCAATGAAAATAAAAATATCAAATTGCAATAAGAATGAAAATACTAAATCACAATAATAATTGAATGAACGAACCACAATAGAAATAAAAACACGAAATCGAAATAAAAATACCAAATAGGAATAAAAATACAAAGCCGCAATAAAAATACCAAATTGCAATAAGAATGAAAATACCTACAAAATCACAATAATAATTGAACGACCAAACCACAATAGAAATAAAAATCCCTAATCGAAATAAAAATGAAAATACCGAATATAAATAAAAATATCAAACCACAATAAAAATACCAAACCGTAATAAGAATACCAAACCGCAATAAAAGTACCAAACCGGAATAAAAAAAACCACCCTTAAAGCCCCAACGAAATAAACCAAAACCCATCGACTTACCGAAAAATATATCTCGCGTTTTCTACGTGCGATCAATTCCAAACCCGACGTTTCAACCGCGGCGATTCCCGCTATACACTGGGTGACAGCTTTGACCGCGATGGACCTTGCCTACGTGCTTCCTCGCGCGAGTGCGTGTGTGTGTGCGAGTGCGTTTCCTCGCAAGTGCGTGTGCGTGGAAGCGTTGACCGAGGAACAACAACAACGCCGGTGAAAGTTTTGGGAAAACGTAAGATCCTTACGCGAGTGTATGCTCATATGTCTATATATGTGTCTATATATACACAAACATATAAATATATGTAGCTATATTTATTTATATATATGTATATAGCTTATATATATATATATATATAAGTATTGAGCGGCTATTGCGCGATAATAAAACGGTGTCCGCAATGACGACCAAAACGAAACTGCTACGACGGCAGACGATGTTAAAAACAGTTGGAAAGTCAAAACACCGCGCGACGAGTCTTGCACTCGCGTGTGCGCCTGCGCGTGTCTGTGAACATACGTTTACGTGTAAGCATATATAAATATATGTATATGGGGCAAAATTTCCCGATTCACCGAACGGAAACCTTCCTATCCCCCGATGTGGACGATGATTTTTTTTTAGTATCCTTTGGATACTAGGACCTCAATAATTTTTTTAAAGATTTTTTAGACCCCTCCTTCCCCTTCCCTCGCCCCGCCATATTATTTTTATCGAGAGGTAACTGCTATTTGCCCCCTTTCTGTGTGGATGACATTTTTTCCCCGGATACTCTAATGAAATTGAACAACTTTTTTCATAAAATTGGAGTTGGCAGCGGGTTCCTAATATTTTTATTTATTTTTTTGAAATTTTGCAAAAATTCGAGTTTTTCAGAAATTTGAATATATGATAATGATTTTCCATCTAAAAAAAAAAGAGAAAAATGAAATCTAACTTGCAAAAAATCGATATTCCGATAATTTCGATAGGAAATAGAAGTTACCTCCTGATGATAATAGCAACAATCAATTCATACTCAAAAATCGATTTTCTATCGAAATAATCGCGATGTCGATTTTTTTGCAAGTTAGATTTCATTTTTCTTTTCTTTTTCTAGATGGAAAACCATTATCATATATTCAAATTTCGGAAAAAATCGAATTTTTGAAAAATTTCGAAAAAATTAATTAAAATATTATCCACCCACTGCCCACTCCAATTTTATGAAAAAAGTTCTTCAATTCCAATACAGCATCCGGGAAAAAAATTTCATCCAAATAAAAAGGTGGAAAATAGCAGTTACCTCTTGATAAAAATAATACGGTGGGAAAAAGGAGGGGAAAGAGGGGTCTTAAAAAACTGAAAAAAAATAAGTGAGGTCGTAGGATCCAAATCATACTAAAAAAAAAAATCATCGTCCACATCGGGGGATAGGAGGGTTCCATTTCGGTGAATTGGGAAATTTCACCCCATATATTATGCGTGTGTGTGTTCAGTGTGTTTGCGCGCATGTGCTTGTGTGTTATGTTGTGTACGCCGGGCCGAAGTCTGACGCGGAACAACGAGAGAAACTCAGCGAGCACGGCGACTCGTCTTATCTCTTCTCCAGGACGAAAAACCATCAATGTCGCACGGAAAAAACGTAAGAGAAGGAAAAACGAAGTAAAGAAATAAGAAACGAACGATAATAAATAACAAGGTCAAGATTGTCGATAAGGTTTGTAACTTACCGGGTACGTAAACGCTCGCGTTATCGGCCTCGGAGGAAAAATGGTAATGTTTTCGTACCTGCGCGGATAAGAATTGCAAACGCGTTTTGGAATAAGAAAGAAGGTGGGGAAGAATGTGATAGGGGGACGAAATTAAGTTCATACACGTTTGGGTGGTAAAATTGGGGGAGGGGGATTATTTTATTGAGAAGAGTGGGAGGTTGAGTGGGGAGTATTTTGAGTGAGGAATATTATTGTATTATTTAGTTCGATTTGGTACAAGGGCGGACTATTGATGAGACGAGAGCGATTACGGAGGTCGAAAAACTGCTGACTGGTGATAATAATCATCAGACTTGGTGTCAACGGTCAGGGACTGCGTAAAAATACACGCACATGCACAAAAACACGCGGACACACACGTACGCATATAGACATGCGCGCACCACGCGTTTTGTATCGTGAATTACCGAAGTTCTCGAATTAAGAGGAAGTAGTACACGCGCTTGTCGTTCTCTCTCGCTCCGGCGGATTTATCACTTCACCTTAAGGCGATGGACTACATATTCGGGTGCGAGAGTGACAGCGCTATCGGCGCTTGCTGGAGAGCGAGAGAACGAGATAGTGTATTTGGTCCATCGTCTTCACCAAAATGGCAGAAAAAAATGTTGTGGATTTTTTTATAAAAGAAATTTAATCTGATCTTTTAATCTGCATCTGAAATTCTTTTGGCAAAAATATGAGAGCCTTATTCTTCTCATCCTCTTTGATCCTTCGTCGGTCCTCGATCGAATCTACATAGATCCGACAAATTTAATCGAATTTCGTTCTTCCGGCTCAGGCGTAAAGTGCAGCAAAAATTTTGCTAATTTACGCGTGATTCTTGGTTAATCTACTTACCGACGGCGATGTATCACTTTCACCCTAAGGTTCAAACCTCCACGCCACCTTGAATGGACGAACGTAAACCACGCGTGGAGCTTGTTGATTATCAATCGTCGGTAATGAAGGGATCGTTTGTTGTTTTTTTTTCGTCACAGCGCAACTGGAGAATTGTAGATTAAAAATGTGTAGGAAGGAAAGATTGTGTATTTTCTTCTTCTTCAGTTATCTCCTAAACAGTTTTTAGCATGCACGCACGCACGCGTGGATGCTAAATCATGACGATAGAAGAACGCCGGGTGTGCGGATTTTATTATTGATAAAGATCGACCATCGGTAATGAAGGAATTTATTTTTTCGTCGCAGAGATCAATCGAAAACGTTTAAAAAGAAAATATTGCGAATTTTCTTATTCATTTTCATATCACTTCCAAAAAGTTCTCGACACTGAAAAATATCGACGTGTTTTTTCTGCGATTGAATCGAACGATTAAAAGTTTGATAAAAGGATTTTCAGGGTTTGAGGAATATCAACAGTTTGATTTTCGTTTTTAATTCATTCAAACATTTCAGATTTTTAACAGCTTCTTCGAAGCGACAGAAAATAATTTTGGTAAATTATTCGCTTCAAGAAATTGCAAAATTATTTGGATAAAGGAACCAAGAAAAAAACGATGAGTAAGCATGAGATATAAATTAATAAATTTATTTACACATTATTCAGAATACATGTAGATAAAAATATATATTTCTGGATTGAATTAAAATCTACGTTGAACCCACGGTAATTCTCGTCGCACCAGAAAATCAGCCTTGTCCATCGGATAAATAAATAAATAAAATAAATGCACGAGCAATTAATTTGTCTCGTGATGTTCGAGTTCGCCATAAATAAATAATCATAATCGACCGAGTTATTCCATTCATCGTCCGATTGTTTTTAAAATAATAATAAATAAACAAGAATATCGAATGAAAAATGAAATAAATAATTGTCGTGACGATGATTCGAACGAATCGTTCGGCGATGGTCCAAATACCCCGTGATTGTCGCTTTCGATCGCCAAACGGCTCGGAACATCCCTTTATCGATGAGGCGATTTTTTCTTTCGTATTCAAACATTATTTTAAGAATAATTTAACGTTATTAATATTTTTTCCTTATTTTTCTAACCCTCAAACCACACACAGGATTATTTTTAACCTGTCATTTTCCTGTACGCGAGCTTCTTTTTTCGAAGAAATTTTTTTTCCATGAATTTTTCAATGGAGGTAAATAATTTTGATCGCTCTTTCCATTGACATCAATTGATTCAACAATGTTCAAAGTATATTTGAGAATTTTTTCAACCCGATCGCACGGGTCGATTCAAAATGGCGGACGCTCAAAGTCTGTGCAGGAAGACAAGACATTCACTCGTGTAATCTGGTCTACGTGAGAAATGTAATCGTCACTAATCATTTTTTCAGAGCGAATACCCCATAGGTGCAGGTTCAAATTGACCCCGCTAAAATCCCCACCTGCCCAACTCGAAAAAGAATAATACAAACTATTATATAAATTAATTGACAACAGTGAGCATATACATATTTTTCATCTGAAAACTATACATAATCCGCATAGAATCCATACGCATGAGTAACATCATCGTGTCGAAAATAACATAGTCGTAATTTCGAATTTCGACCCATGCGTATGCATTCTATGCGAATTATGCCTACTTTCCCCATAAAAAAATACACCCTCACTCCTGTCTATTTTTTAAAATATAGTTTATATATATTTATTTCCCTTAAGTGCGTTTCGTGTTCGATCGAATGAGAAAGTGTGCGGTGTGAAAGTCGAATAATTTAATTAATTATTATTCAATAAATTATTTTACCCGGCGAAATTAGTTGATTATTTTATGCAGCCGTGACTGCGGGGATGGGAGGAGGTCGGAGCATAGATCTCGTGGCCGAGGACAATTCTTGAGCCACCAAATGTGCTATGTTGGCTGATCGTTTCCACACGAATTCGCGTGTTCTGTCGTGATCGTCGGCGCTCTCGACTCGCACCTGTTTCGGTTGGGAAACCTTGATCGAATGCAACGTCGCCGCACCCCCGTGCACAACCCTCAGACTCAATCTTCCGGACATTTCCGCGGTCGTCGCGGTTGCGCTGCGCAATTCACGTTGCTCCGCACGACCGAATTCCTTTTGCACTTTTAGCACCAACGGTCCGAAGACGAATCCCGTACTCACGGTCGTGTAGGCGGATCCCATTTTCACGGAAACGTCTCCCGATCGTTGGAGAGATGACAATCCGGAGAGAATTCCTGAGGTTCTCGGTTTGCTCGGCTTTTTCGCTTTTGTCTGTTTTTTTTTTTTGGAGAATCGACGAAATGATTATTTTCATTGCGTATTTGAAGATTACGAATTTGGATGTTTTGGTTATTATTTAGGTTGATCGTTTGTTATATTTCATTTATTTTTCCATTGTGTTTTTTAATTGATCAAATTTTTGTGATTTATTGATGTAATTAATTGATTTAGTAAATTTGTTTTGTTCTTTTTAGGATTTTCAATTTTTTCGATTTTTTAGATTTCATTTTTCGTTGATAAATTTGAGTAAAACGCGTTCCAGTCATGTTTCGTCAGTTAGCTTCATGAGATATTTATTACTGGCTCAACAATTTTATGCACGAATTAAATATTTTTTAGTTTAACGATAAAAATTTCTAATCGTCCAAATTCAATCTACAGAAAAATTTTCAAAATTATTTTATCTCGAAATTGAGTGAAATTATTGATTTTTCGTCTTAAAATCATCATGAAAAATATAAATATAATATGTATGTAATATAATATAATAAATGTTATAAATACTCGATCGATAAATCAACAAAAAAATCAAATCGTCGCGCAAAACTATGAAATTTCAATCATTCATTTACCTTGTTTTTGTTGGAAGTGCTGCTTCCGGTCGTCGTGTTCTTAGTCTTGGTCTTGTTCTTGCTCTTGGTCCTTTTCCTTTTCGGTTTCTTGGTAGACGACGCGGGTGATTTTCGACTCTCCGGTTCTTCGACTTTGGTCGCATCCAAAGCTCGTGGAGTCGTCGCGGTTAATTCCGGTATCGCGTTGGAAGTGTATTCCGTAGCTGCTATCGTCGTTGTTGATTTTTGTGTCACGGTAACGTCCTGGATTAAAAATATTTTTTTAATTAAAAAAAAATTCACTTATTCCATTCTTTTCGCAGTTAATTATTTTCATAATAATAATAATAATAATTGTTAACAATAATAATACGAATTAATAATAATAATAATAATTATTATTATTATTATTATTATTATTTTAATAATAATAATAATAATAATTATTATTATTATTATTATTATTATTATTATTTTAATAATAATAATTATTATTATTATTATAATTTTAATAATAAGAATAATAATAATAATAATAATAATTATTATTATTATTATTATTTTAATAATAATAATAATTATTATTATTTTTATTATTATTATTTTAATAATAATAATAATTATTATTATTATAATTTTAATAATAAGAATAATAATAATAATAATAATAATAATAATAATTATTATTATTATAATTTTAATAATGATAATAATAATAATAATAATAATAATTATTATTATTATTATTAAATAATAATATTAACATTAATATTATTTAATAATAATAATAATTATTATTATTATTATTTTTATTATTATTATGAAAATAATTAACTGCGAAAAGAATGGAATAAATAAATTATCACTATTCCATTTCACTATTTTTATTATTATTATTATTATTTATTATAATATTAATAATAATAATAATTATTATTATTATTAATTTATTGCAGAAAAATATTAACCTTCGGAGCAGGAGTCGTCGCAGATGGTTTGACGGATTTGTTTGTGGTTTCGGTCGGAGCGACTGAGCTGCTTTTTTTCGATCCATTCTTCGTTCTCTTCGTTGTTTTTCTTTTGGTAGATTTGTTCTTCGTCGATTTCGTACTCGTATTGGGATTGGTTAGCTTCACCGTAACCGGATCGTAATTCGTCTTGAGAATTTTGTTAATACGTCCCAAAATATTGTCGACGAAACGATTGTATTTCGCAACGTAGATTGCCGGCACGTGACTGTTCGGATCGGTAATCATCGCACCTGCAAAATTGTTTCCAAATAACGTTCTATTCAACGGTTTGTCACGTTTTGTCTATCGCGAGTATTATTTTGGTTGTTTTTATTTTCATTTTTTAATTTTTTTTACGCACCGACGAACCTTCAAATCGACGATACAGAATTTTTTATCGTCTTTTTTTTATGTTATTCGTGCGAAATTCGAATTGACCTGACTGCCAAAAATTTAGTGGTGAAGAATCAAAGATATAGATAATGAATCAAATTTTTATCAATACCGGTGAATTTTTTTTCTACCTTAATAGTTGAATAGGAATTTTATAAATATTTTATAGCGATATTCGTTGATTATTGAAAAACGAATATAATGAGCAACGTATCGTCGACTTCCGATAGCGTAACACGAACATATTCCAAGGATTCGGATCTCAATCAAATCCCTGACCGTTCCCAGGCAAACTACGATCGCATCTCCCATCAAAAAAATAAATAAATGAAATAAAATCAATCGAAACAAAAAAAAATAAATATTCCGCAATATTCGTTCTTTAAAGAAAAATAAAGAAAATGAATAATGTATCGTCGACGTAGCCCTTAAACCACACACAGGTTCATTTTAACCCAGTAATTTTCGTGTTAACAAGCTTTTAGAAGAAAAAAATGTCTTCATGAATTTTTATAAGCATGTAAACAATTCTCATCGCACTTTTAATCGATATTAATTGATTAAAAAATGTTCAAGGTATATTTGAGAATTTTTTCAACCCGATCGCACGGGTCAATTCAAAATGGCGGGCAGTCAAACTTGCTGCTGGGTCAAATCGACCCTGTGTGTAATAATAAAATGTTTGATTTAAAAAAAATACGATTGTCGTCCAATGATTAAAACAGCTCAACTCGAACATATTAAACCAGCTCAGTTTCCAATAAAACCCGACGCATTCCCAGGCGAACTACGATCGTATCTTCTATCAAAAGCACACAAAATAAAACGACTTAAAAAAAAAAAAAAAAATGAAATAATTCTAAAACAAAATAAAAAATAAATCTAAAAGAAGAAATAAAAATAGAATAAAATTAGTATAGGAATTCCAGAGCCCCGCCCATAGCTGGAAGCGTCCTTGTCCGCATTATTGGTGAGGTCATTCCACGTTCATGGGCGAAGGGATCATCGTCCGCGTGTGTCAGGTGGTTCTTCGGAACGTTCGTGGTCGCGGTCTCGAGTGGGGGTTAGGTCATCGACCTACTTCCGCGTTCGAAAGCGTCGTTGGGCCTTCGAGGTCGGGAACTTTCGTTCCGAATGACTCCCGGCGTGGCTTCGACGATCGAATCCGGTGCTTTACGGGCGAGAGCACGAAACCCGGATCGACAAAACGGGTGGGGATGTAAAAAAAAATAAGAAAAAAAAAGACCAGTCAAGTGCGAGTTTGACTCGAGCGCGGACGGTTCCGTATCATATTTTTGACAATTAATTTCTCGAGATTTATAAGGCCTAGGACTTTAATTATAATTTTCATGAAAGGTTCAGGAGAGGCTTTAGATTCCCTGATTTTTTGAAAATTTTACGTCCAGTAGTTTCGCATATTTTTTATGATATCTTTTTGAATATAATAATCAAAATTACGAAGAAAATATTTCTCTATTTCAAATGACAAGACTTTTTAAATGGAATATAAGATTCAACAAACGAAAAATGTATAACATAATATTAATATTAAATTCTATATATTATCATTTTTAATATTTATATACAATGATATATTTAAAAAAATTTCTTTCTTGAATTTTATATGCCATGTTTTAAATATACATTAATATAGATTATATATATATGTATATAATATATTAGTGTATATTAAAAACGTGGTATATAAAATCAACAAAGAAAAAATCTATAACATATTATTATATATCAATATTAAAAATTACACATACAAATATTATTAATGTATATTAACAACATGATATATAAAATGGAACAAAAAAAAATTTCGTCCACCCAATTCCCTTCCTTCGAGTAATTAATTCCCCCCCCCCCCCCCTTAACTTTCATATAAATATTTCCAAGAAGTGGTGCAAATTACGTGGGTAAATAAAATACATTGCTATTTCAAATTTCAAATTTCCGTTTTACCGTACAAAGCCATTGAAATAGAACCAAAATAGATTCAAAATTAAATTTAAAAAACGTGACACGGGCCACGGCCTTGGGGAAGGAAGCTAAAGACGCGTTTCTCGTTAGCTGTGATGCTCGAAGAAGTTTCGAAAAAGGAGAAGAAGACCATAATCGTGACGACGAGCCGAGCTCGAAGAGTCGTTTAGCCTACTTACGAGCGTTCGAAGCGACTCCGACGAGGTACAACAATGTTAACGGTGCGTCGAAGACGGGCCGAAGAACGACGATGGTCACACCTCGAACCAAGACCAAACAGGTCTTGGTTTGTGGGTCATTCGAGCTCCCCGCGCTAACCTACCGACCCAATACCACAAAGCTGCGTTCGTCACCGCGCATTTCGTGCCCAGTCGAAACGTTTCGATCAGCTTCGAACCAAAAACCCCAACCTTGTTACCAACGTTGTCTCGTTCCATCTACTTTCTTCACGACCGATATTTCCTCCGAGACTTTGATAACGAGCAAAAAAAAAAAATGGAAAGATGAAAAGCCGGACGAATGCGTCACGAACGAATTTTAGGATTTAAATGGCGTTGGGTTGGAAATTTGAATGAGGGGAATTATTATGATAATTTGTTGAGTTCTTTGGAAGATTGACGGTTTGTTGAGGGTTGGTTCGAGTCGTTGTTGTGTGGAATTCACGAGACGACGGCGGAGTTGATTTATTTTGTAGGAAGAAAGTGGAATTTTTGTTCTGAGTAGGGTTTCCGTGATTTTATTTTTCTTCTTCGATATAGCTCGATGGATTTCACGAATCTATTTTTGGGGGATTTAATTTATTATGTAGAAAGAGAATGAATTCTGATTCTAATTATTTTTGGATCAATTTATCAATTTTTTTCAATATCTCTCGAATTTTATGTCTCGAATTTATCATGTAGAATGATAATGGATTCTAATTCTAATAATTCTTCCCCGAATTTTCTTTCTCTTTTCTATGTGCATCAATAAATTTTACGGATCTATTATCTAGAAAAAGATTGATTTATTATGTAGAAAGATAATAAATTTCAATTCTAATAATTCTTTCCCTAATTTTTTTCTTTGTTTCAATACGCCTCAATAGATTCCACGAATCTATCGTCTAGAAATAGTTGAATTTATTATTTAGAACGATAATAAATTCTAATTCTATAAATGTTCTTCTCCAATTTTTTCTTTCAATGTACTCCAATAGATTTCACGAATCTATCATCTAAAGATGAATGAATTTACTATCTAGAACGACAGTGAATTTAAATTTCACTAATCCTTCCTCCAATCTCCTGTCTTTCTTTCCAATATACCTCAAAATAATCCACGACTCAATTATCTAAAAATAACCGCATTTACCATCCACAACGACATCGAATTCTCCCTTCAACAATCCTTCCTCCAATCTCCTTTCTCTCTTCCAATACACCTCAAAATATTCCCCGAATCGATTATCCATAAGGACAGTAAGTTCGTATTCCAATAATTCTCACCCCCCCCCCCCCTATTCTCAACACATTCTCAATCATTTCCACAAGAATTTTATCGCTATTTCCCTTCTTCACAGAACCAATTTTTCCACCCGAGAATTCCCACCCGCAAGCACGTCGTTCCCTCGTAAAAATCTACCGTAACGTTGGACAACGAATTTTCCGAACCGTCCAAAAGTCGAAAGATGGGCGTTGCTGACGATGAGAATTCGTTTCGAGCGAACGAACGATCGTCGAGCTTCATAAACGACGATGACCGAGAGAAGATTCGGGGCGGAGAACGCGCGTTGTCCGTGATTTCCACAGTGGGTCAGGGTCGAGTCTGAAGCCTCCACCAGCTGGTCCGGGTCAGTGGCCTCGATTTCCACCGGTTCATCGAGCCCTTCTCCCTCTCCCTCGTAACCCTCTCTCGGTTCTTCCGGCCGAGTCACCGGTGAAAGCTGATTAAAAATTCTTCGGATCGCTTGAAATTGTTCGAACCGAAGATTAAACGCTCGAAGCCTCGAGGCTTTAAAAAAAAAACCATAACTGCCCCCCCCCCCCCCCTAACGCTTTCTCCACGTGTTCATCGTTTCTCTCTTTCTCTGTGTCGAAGACCGATCGATAAAAGAAAAAAAGGAAAATTAAAAAAAAAAAAAAATTTCGAGGTCATAATCGATCGTAATCGACCCGGAAAATCGTCGATCGTTCAAAATCATCGGTGCGAGACAACTCTTTCGTTCTTTAACTCCCGACTGAGCCAGTTTCATCGTTTCGTTGTGTTATCGGTCGATTGATCGACTCGATAAAATTTAAAAAAAAATAAAAATGAATAAAAATTGAGGTCGACGCCCAATCCTTGACCAACTGACCCCGAATCGTAGCCACACCGGTCCGAGCACTTTGTCGAGAGAAAGTCTCGTTGATGTTCCCACAGATTCTTCATGATCGAATAACCACTGCCACGAAGGGGCGACCATTGAGGCGGTGATGATTCGAGAAGAAGAAACAAAATTCTCGCTGCTCCGAAATTATTATTCCACCGTCATTTTTAATCCATCATTATTTTAATATCAATGTCTACGACTCTGAAACTTCATGATAGAACAATTCGTTGCTTTCGAATTGCATAATCTTTCACACGAAAAAAAAGAAACATTTTCGTACTAAAATTCAATTTTTTCGGAGCAACTGAAATTTTTGTTTTCTTTCGTTGCATTTTAGTTTGACAAAATCTACATCTACCGAGGGCTGGTTCATTAAAATTCTACGGCTACGATGGAATATTAGACGACCCACTACTGGGTGAAAAAGAATTATTTCTACGAACTACGGACTACGTTTGGGGGGGGGGGGGGGAGAGAGGGCGAGGGTACGGGATGGGGTGAGGGTGAGTCCATTGGTCCAGTTATTCTGTCCAGTTACGCATTGTTACAGTCGACTGTCCACCGTCTACCAAATTTACGAAGTTAATTTCGGGGAAGAGACGAGTAGTTTGCAAAACAAATATATATATAAATATATATATATATATAAATATATATGTAGTTATTGAATAATGGTAATCAAATTATCTACGTATGCAAAAATCCACCAATAGGAGCAACGAAAATAAAAATTATTATCACCCGTTATGCGAAGCTCGATTCAAGCAGTTCATTGATTAAAAAAATTTAAACCATCTTTTTTTGGATAAAAAATTAATTGAAAAAAAAAAGAAACGTGCATTAAAATGCTAGGTGGTTGTAATTACGATTTCGGCACGTCACGTGTCTTCAAAGGATGTAGAAGAAGAGGAAGAAAAATATTGGCAATTCAATCTCAATTCGAATTATTTTGTTGAAATTTGAATGATTGAAAAAAAAAAAAAAATTTATCTTCAACTCGTTTGCGCTCTCTTCATTGTTTTTTTTTTTTTTATTTCGTTCTCTAAGATGTAACTCCGCGTTTCTGGACACGAACCTGCGACGTACGGACTCTAAGAAATTGCGAAATGAATAAACACAATTGTCTGTTTGTTTTGTTGTTGTTGTTTTTTTTTTGGTATTTTTTTTTATGTAAAAATAATAAATTATCTATATTTAGTTAATCCAAATCGGACAATGTCTCTGTACAGCTTGTTTTCTCTTTTTTCTTCCCACTGGATTGTATAATTGTTCTGCTTCGATGACAAAATTATATTGCTTTTCCGCTTTTTCTTTTTCCATTTTTTTTAAAAACTCTTTTATTATCTTCTTCGATTGAGTCTCATTTTAAAAATTATTTCTCTTTTTTTTCTCTCGTTTTGAATTAAAAAAAAAAAAAAATACACTCACTCGACGCATCTTTCGCTATCAATGTTACAATTATCTCGCAATTCACACACGCTTTTGAAAAATTAAAATAAAAATAAATTAACAAACAATAACAAACGAAAAAACGAAGAAAATAGAGACACAAGCTCTCTCGGGCTCTGGACCTCCTCGACGCATTTCCATACAATGCGAAATGATTGTAGAAAAAAATGAAAAAAAAAAAAATTAATACGATTGATTACAATGAGACAAGCACAAACGAAAATTGTTGAAAAATGTTAAAAGCTTGTGCACGCGTCTGCGAATGCCGCCGAAAGGGAGAGAGAGAGAATAAAAAAGCGAACGAGAGAAATAGAGAGAAAGAGATAGAAAAAAAGAGACGTGACGTAGCGTCAAACGCATTTTAATTGCATTTTAATGCGACAATTTTTTTCTTTTTTCATCATTTTTTTCTCGCAAATATTCAAAATTTCGTGTCCCGTCGCAGACTCTTCAGAAGCGTCGAAAGTGCATCGAAAATAAATAAAAAGAAGAAAAAGAAAATAACAAATTTTCGGACGATAAAACACAATAAAAAAATTCAAAAGAAACAAGAAAAAAAAATACAACGAAAACTTTTACAGCGATCGCGGAAATTTCGAAAAGACGGAGAAAAAAAAACACTGATCTTCCGTTAGAGACGAATCCGCGTCAATAAATAAGATTCAAGAAAAAAAATAAGAATTTTCTTTTGAATAAATAGATCTAACAGTACGCACGCGGTAGCGGCAAATACCGAAGCGAGAGCGACGAAGATGAACGATAAGTTTTTTTCGTTTCGTTTCGTTAACGATGAGATTTTTTTTTTCGATTCGGAAGGAACGTCGGCCGGACGATCGTCGAGTCTCGCAAAAGAATTTTTCAAAAATCTTTGAAACAAAAAAAAAAAAAAAATCCACACGGAGTAAAATTTTTTTTTCTCAAAAGCCCCCAAAAACTCGCCCAATCCCACGTTCCATGAATCTCCGGAAGTCTCACTCTCGCGCCTTCTTCAGCAACGTTTCTCATCCTATCGCATAATCATATTCCCCTCCCTTCATTAATTTCAAAAAAATTCTAAACGAAATTAATCTCTCTTCCGTTCTCCATTGATTTGTATCTTCTTTTTTTTTCTTCTCGCCCAATCAATCGAAAATCGAATAAAATTTGAATTCTCAAAATAAAAAAATTCAATGAGATTTGACTTTGACGAGGCTCGACGATTTTCGGGAGTGTTTCGAACGTTTGCCATTCGTGCGTGTGTTAGTGTGATGTTTCTTGGTCTTGCCCTTGAACTCACGTGCTCGTCGTGCTTCGGTGATAGCGGAGATAGCGTCATCGTCCTCGTCATCGTCGTCGTCGTCGTCGTCGGCGTCGGCGTCGGCGTCGGTTTCGTCGTCGTCGTCGTCGTCGTCTTCCTCCTCTTCCCCGATTTCGGTTATGTCCAAGTCAACGTCTTCCTCCTCGTCGTCGTCGTCGTCGTCGTCGTCGTCGTCGTCGTCGTTGTCCGCGTTGACGATCGCCGGGACTTGTGATACAACGGCCGGTGCAGCCTGATTGACGACA
>OZ020175.1:8544115-8648849 GCA_963971145.1 Sussaba pulchella | reverse complement strand
AAATAAAATAAATAAAATAAATAAAATAAATAAAATAAATAAAATAAATAAAATAAATAAAATAAATAAAATAAATAAAATAAATAAAATTAATAAAATTAATAAAATTAATAAAATAAATAAAATAAATAAAATAAATAAAATAAATAAAATAAATAAAATAAATAAAATAAATAAAATAAATAAAATAAATAAAATAAATAAAATAAATAAAATAAATAAAATAAATAAAATAAATAAAATAAATAAAATAAATAAAATAAATAAAATAAATAAAATAAATAAAATAAATAAAATAAATAAAATAAATAAAATTAATAAAATTAATAAAATAAATAAAATAAATAAAATTGAAATACTGATACAGGAAGAAAAAAAATACGATTGAGAGCTTTCTTAAGGCGCGACATGAAAATTGCGTTACTCGCAGCTCGGCAATGTGACCGCGGGTCGTGTTACAGTAAAAATCCGCCCTTTTAATGACACGCACACGCACCACCACCCCATCCCCCCCCCCCCTTTTCCTCCTGGATGGCTCGATGGGATTTTTTTTTGAACCGTGAATTGTTTTTTCTCAAGGAAAACAAGGCGACGCACGTGCGACTCTCTCGCGTTGTCGATTCCCGGACCCCCTATTATCACGCACGCATCGCAATCACACGGTGATTAATACGGTATTCCGTACGGAATACAATGCCAGTCAGTGTTTGCGGTACGTACGGCAACGGAACACGAAGGATTTAGAAAAAATATATATAAATATATTTATGTGGAGTATGAATGTGTTTTTTATTCAAACAGGGTTGATTACCCCTTAATTCGGCTGACTACATACGATTCTACCATCTCAGGTTGCAGTTTTTGTACCAAATTCGTCGAATTTTTATCCTGTATTATATGGAATTTTAGAAATTATTTGGGCAGATTGAAAAGAACAAAAATGAAATAACGAAAAAAGAAACAAAATAGTTAATCCGATAAAAAATGGAATAATACTCCGTTCAATCGCAGTCCTCCTATTAGCGTTTAGTTATCGAAGAAGGGGACGAAACGGAATTTTGAAAATTATCTGCGCGAATAAAAAAAATGAATAAAATCGAATTAAAAAAAAATTGATCAGTCAATCCGATAAAAAATAATGATTTCTTCAATCACATTCTTCTTGCGGCGTTTGATTACCAAAGTTCGATCAAAACCTCTTCGTTTCCATCGCAAAAAGATAATAACGAATGTCCGCGACGTCGAAGCTCTCGCACTTGTGCGGCTCAACACTTGTTAATTTTTCTTTTCCAATTTTCAAATCACAATTCGTCGTCCATACCGAGATCGAAGCGCACAAAGATCCCCCGCGATCCCGGTTACGGCCCTTAAATCCGTATTCCCCCAAAACCATCATTCCATACGCAAAAAAAAATTAATTAAAAAAAATCTCTATTCCTTTTATCTCCCAAAAAAAAATGAAAAAATTAAAAATCTCGTTATTTCTCTTTTCTCACACAAAAATATAAAAATAAAAATCCTCATTATTCCTTTCTCCTCACACAACAATTAAAAAATCAAAAATTCTCGTTAATCCTTTTCTCGCACACAAAAAATAAAAAATTCTCGTTATTCCGTTTTTCTCACACGCAAAATAAAAAAATAAAAACTCCCCGTATTCCTTTTTTCTCACACAAAAATTAAAAAAATTAAAAATCCTCATCAATTCCTTTTCTTCTCACGCAAAAATTAAAAAATCAAAAATTCTCGTTATTCCTTCTTTCTCGCACAAAAATGTTCAAAATAAAAAATCCCGTTACTCCTTTCTCCCCGCACAATAATGAAGATCTCACCCCCGTAAATGACTCACCTCGTCTATCTAGTTTCGATTAAAAACCAAAAAAAAAAAAAGTCCTCCTCGTACGAAAGAACTTTTTCAACGGCCGCGTTTTCGTCGTTGTCAGTCCTCGATAGTCGCGTCTTCGTTCTCGTCACGCGACAAGAAATTCGTTACTGAACGTCGTACGATAAATAACCAAATAAATAAATATATATTTAACGATGTATTGTATTAACGTTTTTGTCGTAAAACGCGACCGAAGAGAGGCGAGCGACTCCTCCGTGCAACGAGGCGAGAGTGTTAAACAGACGAAGCGCCGAGACGAGAGCCTCTTATACCGTAGGACGAAGACCGCTTCCGCCACCTCCTTCGACTCGCCCTCCTCGTTCCCGTCGTCGTCCTCCTTCGCGCTCCTCCCCCGTTCTCCTCTCTCCGTCTTCCTACGCCAACTTATTCCTCGAACCTTTTACCCACGCAACTGTCCACCGAAACGTTCTTAACGCTCGATCAATCGTTTTTCAAGTCCTCATCGAACTTGCCGACAATTTTTTACCCACCTTCGAGACATACACACACGTGTCGTCGGTTTGACTTCTGGACGACGTTTCTTCCCTTTCGAGCGACGCGCGAGCCAAGGAAACTTCTTTGGTTCTTATCGGATGGGTGTTGAAAAAAGTCAAAATTCTTGAGAATTTGAGGAACGATGGTTTTTTATGGGACAATGATACGTGAATTATTTAAAAAATTTTTACCGCATGATTCAGTAGTTATAAATTTATGAATTTAACAAGGTCGCTTGTGGGATAACAGATTCTGCAGACGTTAATGGTTGCGAAATGAATGGAACTAAATCGTCGTAAATTGGGAAAAAATTATATCATTGAGATTTAGGATCGAGAGATTGATTATGTTTGGTTTCAAATTAATCGACTGAGTAATTGTCGAGAAATTAATTGAAGTAATGAGGAGTATCGCCTGAAACGGTTGAAACGGTTGTACAGACGCTGACAAAACGTCGGTCAACCACACGCCAATATTGTTGAATTTGACTTGAATCATTATTGAAAGTGGTTAATTAACATTTCTAAGTGTTAATTTATCATCAGTTCAGCTGTTTGCAAGGCTAAACGTGTACAGCACGATCGATACTTGTAAATCCACAATCCACCTGTTTGGGACCAACTATTTTCATCCGACGGTCCATCCAGTAAGACCTTCACCACTTGTAAACCGACAATCACACGCGTACAGGCATGATCTACCTGCTGGGATTTACGATAAACCGAAGATCGATTAGATTCCGGAACAAAGCTAATTACAAAGCGCGTCGTTAGATTCGCCAGAATGGAATTCCATCATCGGCGGCCATTGAATGATAACGGATTGAGGAATCTAATCCGCATTTTGCTGCGATGTGTGCTTTCTCCAAAGACCGATTTTACCGATTTTAGGGTTCCGTACTGTAAAACGGAGCCCTTGTAAGATGACTCGCGTGTCCGTCCCACGGTCCGTCCGTGACAACCGATTTTTTCAAAAACCAATGCGACGTACAAAATTCGAAATTCGATTTTGTAATCAATCTTATCTTACGCAACCCCCATATTTTGCACGAGTCAACACGAAAAACTCGTTCGTTATCACGGCTACTCGTCCGACATTTTTTTTTCCTCGTTTAATTTTATTTTTTTTAACCGAGCGATGTTGCGGCTCAAGACCGCATCTCAAATCACGAAGCCGAGCTCGTGATTATTCGGATAGGAATTCAATTTCGCTTTCACGTTTTTTTTTTTTTGAGAATTTTCGAGGGAGGCAGAGTCATTTTCTATCAGTAGTGACAGCCACTAGTCGGACATTATTTTCTCTTGATTATTTTTTTTTTTTTTAAGGGACGAACTCGAGTCTCAAGACTGGATCTCGAGTTGTGGGGCAGAGCTTATGATTATTGGGATGGGAATTTTTTTTTTTGTGGGACGGGGATCGTTGGGGAGGGGGAGAGCTAATTTTGAGAGGAGAAAGAGCTTCGTGGTCGTCAATCAGTAGTTGCGGCTACTTGTCAGACATTCTTTATGGGGGTTTTTTTTTTTCGTTGCCCGATTTTTCGTTTTGTTCATTTCCGAAGCGATACCGTAGCCTGTTATGCAGTTCAAGACACATCTCAGTGTCTGAAACATTATCAAGTATTCAATCAATCAAGGTACAACGAAAAAATAAATAAACGAAAAATCGGGTAGTCGATAAAAGTTCGAAACAATCGAAAAACCTTTTTTTTTTTCAACTCAATGATTACTCGATATTTGATTAAACTCTTTTGTTTGTAATTCGTTCAAGATACAGCTCGGTATCTGAAGCATTATAAGCATTATAAGATTGTGAATTCATCAATGGACGATAAGAAAGAAAACATTTGAAGAAAGTTCGAAATAATTCGCAAAACCTTATTTTTTCATCTCAAATAGTACCAAATATTTAATTAAACTTTATTCTTCGTAATTTGTTCGAGAAACATCTCAGTATCTCAAACATTATCGAAACGTTAATCTATCAGTGTACAAAAAGAAAAGAAATTAATTGAAAAAAGCTTCCAAAAAATTGCAAAACCTTTTTTTCCAATCAAATGATTCGAACTTAGTATTTTTTTTCGCAATCGGCCATTTCCATTGATTATTATAGAGTTTAAAAATGAAATTTAATCTAGCTCCGATAGTCGGCAACGAATTTCTCCGAGAATATAATTCGAAGCCCGTTTCTTCGACATTCGAAGCTTCCAGTGTCAATTTTTAAGTAAAATTTTCTCCGTTTTTCGTTTCCGGAACAAACAATGAGCAACCGCAAACGAACGTTTTCCGTTTCATCAGTGATTTCTTCGGTTTATATTTGTAGGCCATAATGAGGGGCGGGAAGAGGTGTGAGGGGGAGAAGGCCGGTGGGATTTGTCGGTGGACACTCTCGCGTAAGCGGCGCCCGCGTTCTCGTCGTCGATTCGAAGTCGGGCGAAAGGAACGCGCGTTTGTTCGTCGATTTATCGTTGTCTCTAACTGTAAATGCGAACCCAACCGCAGGGGAACGGCTCGGGAGACTGTCTCGTTCCGTGTATTTTACCCGAGTTGCCTGATCATCATCGTTCGTTGATTCCACGTACTTTTCTTCATCTCATTTCCATTTATCTCGACCTTCCAACTGTCATCATTATCATCATCATCATAATCATCATCTTCAGAGCGGCGAATTTCGCATAACAATTTATTTTTATTTTTTAATTTGTTGTTATATACTTTTTCGGCTGACTAGAATAATAATCGAAATAATAATAATAATACTGATAATAATAATTGACAACAATAATATATATATGATTATATTGATTATTATTATTATTATTATTATTATTATTATTATTCGAGTCGACCGAAATAATTATTATAATAATAATCAATATAATCTTATATGTATCATTGTTGTTAATTAACACTGTATATTATTTATTATATGTTATAGTATTATTATATAACTACTATATGTATTATTATTATTATTATTATTATTATTATTATTATTATTATTATTATTATTATTATTATTATTATTATTATTATTATTATTATTATTATTATTATTATTATTATTATTATTATTATTATTATTATTATTATTATTATTATTATTATTATTATTATTATTATTATTATTATTATTATTATTATTATTATTATTATTATTATTATTATTATTATTATTATTATTATTATTATTATTATTATTATTATTATTATTATTATTATTATTATTATTATTATTATTATTATTATTATTATTATTATTATTATTATTATTATTATTATTATTATTTTTATTATTTTTATTATTGTTAATAATAAATCGATAAAATGAAAAATTCAATGACTAATGAATACGAAATTTTATTGAGAAAATATGTTTGTTCAGCGTCCTTCGATTTTACGTTTTTGTGTTATGGACGTAGAAGACGTAAAACCATTGGCATATTCGGGAAGACAATTTTGTTAATTTAACACAAGACCTAGATCCTCATCGTCCCGCGCTCATTTCCCTCTCTGCTATTCTCCGCGTTTGCTC
Organism: Sussaba pulchella; assembly: GCA_963971145.1. Classification (NCBI taxonomy): domain Eukaryota; kingdom Metazoa; phylum Arthropoda; class Insecta; order Hymenoptera; family Ichneumonidae; genus Sussaba; species Sussaba pulchella. The sequence continues at coordinate 8,642,938 of OZ020175.1, read as the reverse complement.
AATCGTGCATGAAAATTCTACGAGACCGAAGAACCCGATGATTTATCGCCGGATAATAATCGAGGAAGCTTCTATTTTGAGAGAAGAGAAATATATAATTTTACGTATTTTACAAATTCTAATAATGTTTTTCTTCTATGTCTCATAATTGAGCCCAAAACAACTAATTCCCCTGTTTTTCAGATATAAAATCAGACTTTTTAATGTCTTGGAGAACAATATTTTGTATCTTTTCTTCATCCCAAATTCGCAATTCAATTCAACATCGAATTACGCAATTTAAATTAATAATAAATAATTCTTTGATTCAAAAATTTTAGCCACGGAAATATTTCTAAAAGCCGTTGCCGTACAATTTAAAAGAAAACGAAATACCTCTAAAAATTCGTGTCAAATCTTCCCATCTTCGTTCAAAAAAGTTTCTATTTCTATTCCAACGATTTAACTCGAAAAAAAAAAAAAAAATTCATGCATAATAAATTTGAAAAAAAGGAAGGAAAAAAAATTGGAAGACGAATAAAGGAGTAAAACCAGTTTGAGATGTACGACGTGGTGAGTGGGATCGAAGAAGAAGGGAGTAATGACGAGAAAAAAATTTTTAAAACGAAATAATAAGAATAATATAGAGATTGGACGGTGCTGGACCACGGAAGAGAAGGTTTCGTGAACCACGTCGAAACCAAGAGGTGTTTGTTGGGTCTCATCGGTTCTTCGGAGGATCTCGAGACCGTCGTCGAACGAGCAAAGACTCGTCTTTCTTTTCTCTTTCCATCTGTCGCTGCGTCTTCTTCTTCTTCGTGTAATTTCCGTGTCTTTCTTCGTCGACGAAGTCGACTGTTATATGGGATTTGGTGTCAGTATGCGCCGGAGAAGTAGTCCGCCACACGGTGCGCCGCCGGGAATTACTAATCAGTATACATATATGCAGATACATATATATATGTGTGTATGTATATGGGGCGAAACGCACCGAATCGCCCGATTGAAACCCTTTTATTCTCCGATGTGGTCAATGATTTTTTTTTTTTTCAGTCTCTTTTGGATCTTATGATCTTGGTGATTTTTTAAAGATTTTTTCGACCTTCCCTTTCCCCTTCCGCTCTTTTTTTCGAGAGGAAAATTCTCTTGCGTCAATTTTGAATTGGATGATATTTTTTTTACAGAGACTTTATCAAAATTGCGGATTTTATTCCCATGTAAAAGTAAAATTGCGCTCGTCTTCGTTATATATGTGTATATTTTTTTCCCATGTAAAAGTAAAATGGCGCTCGTCTTCCTCATATATATATTTTTCTTTATGTTGAAAAAATGTGTGTTTTTTCTGAAAATTTAATATATGATAATGGTTTTTTATCTTTAAAAATCAAAGATATGAAATTTATCTTGCAAAAAATCGATTTTTAGATTATTTCTCGATAAACGAGTGATTTTTTTATTGAAAAAAAATAGAAAATAATGTGAATCAGGCGATTCGGCGCGTTTCGCGCCGTATGTATATATTATATATGTATCCACATGTGGCACGTGTATGTACGTACGCGCGTTACATGTATGCAACAATGAGACGTGTGGCCAGCAGGCCATTGACGATTTCGTGCGTGTACGCCAATTTATGGGGCCCCTCAACATTCTTGACCGTCGCAGACGTCTCCCGTCAACCGCATTCTTTCGTATATCAACGTCTACGTCACAAATTACATCGAGACTATCAATTTTTACGATTTATATTTCGTCTATTCAACTGGAATGAGAAGCAAAAATTTATAATGAATTATTAATTGATATTTTTTATCATTATCCTTATTATGTATTCAGGAATTTTATTATTATTTCTTAATTAATTCATTATTAATCATCGATAATAATGAGAGGAAACTTATTGAGGCATGAGTGTTCCATGATTTATCAATAATTTCATGAATTATCGAAAATTGATGTCCCAATTATTTTTTATTTTATTTATTTTTGCAATTATTTCAATTGGATGCAATGTGAATGGAAAAATTGAATAATTCGTAATATAAAACGCGGATGAAAAAACAGTTGAATGAAATTTGGACGGATGAATGGACTCTGAGTCATTAATCAGCAGTTATGTACTTTTTTAATTAGAAAAAAATGTTAGTCGACTATAAGATTGATAATAAGTCCGAGACGAGGATGATTGTCTTTTAACGAAAAATATTTGTTATAACATAATTGTACGACTCGTAGATGCTCCAAGACGTCTCTGTATGCTGAGGAATAATAAATGTCGATTATTGTTGTAATATAATATTATTAACTGGGAATTATTACGAAAAGAAAATTGAACAATTTATTTATTTATTTTTTTAATTGAAGAATTGTTACTTTGTGAGCGACGAGAGCCTTTGAAAATGACAAAATAAATCATAAAATTGAGGAGATACCTGTTTAATAGTTAATAACAGTGTTATTAAAAAATACAATGAGCTACTGCGCGATTCAAAACAGAATCTAAAAAATTTGGCAACTTTCTGAAACAAATTGCGATCCGACAATTATAATTGCAGTTATTTTTTTTCTTACAATCTTTGCCGCGTCAGCGTTCCCATTACTGTTGAGATAACTGTTAAATCATTCGTAAACGTCGTGTGACCGGGCTTTTGATTTCTCAACCGATACCGGAAGTCACACGGCTACCGCGAGTACTTCCGGTCAAGCAAAAAAGAAAATAAATTCTAAAAAAACCGCTAAGGTTGCCACATATAAGCTCCCAACGAATCGTCAATTATTTTTCAATTTAATCTGCCATACGTTCCAGAAATCCTTTATTTTTTACATTTTCTCCCAAACAAAATAACGCAAAAATGATCGAACAATTATCGACGACGATATTCCAAACAATTCAAATAAATGTTCAAGAATCGTAGAAATCAATTACAATGTCAACACAATTCTAACAATTACCAATGGATTTGTTTATTCATTTGTAAAAATAAAAAAGATACAGATATAAAAAATATTTGACCTCGACTAAACTGTTTTACCGACTGTCGCTAACTAGCCTTCAAATGCTTCGAAAAATTCGTTACCGTGGGAAAGTCTCGTTCCGGATTTTTCCATCGGATGTCGCAGCATCCGCATTCCGTGGTCTCACACACATGGTAACCCCCACTCCGTTACCATTTGCTTTTGACTTTTGACATGTCTACCGGGTAATCCATCGAATTATCGTTGAAATCGGCAAATCCACCATCCTCGTCCGCAAATACGGTTTTGCCGTTTATTCGGCTCGTCCAATGATTCGGACAATGTGACAATGTCGAAAATGAGCTCGAAGGACAAAGACAACAAGACATTCGATAAATTGAAACAATGGTTTCGCAGTAACAAAGGTAACCTTATTTTGTTTTTCTTCTTCTGTCCTCTTTTTTTTCTCTCTCTAAAATCTCTCTCTGAATTGACAATTATCGAACGTGAAATTTTTACGTATTTCGAGCTTTGCATGAAAAAAATATTCGTGGGGTTACGTCGATGGGTTGTCGAAATTTTTTTGGAAAACAATTAGTCGATGAATTTGGCTTTGCTCCAATTGCAAGGTTTTTTTTGCATTCGTCGTAGTGACGGTTCGCAACTGCGCTGTTTTGGTTTGAACGATCGAACTTGATCGAGGTATCGTCGGTGTTTGACGTTGCAGGTAATTACAAGAGCCGAGAGGATGTCGTTCTCACTCACGATATCGAAAAAGAAATCGGGCCGGAGAGTCCGGTCAATCATCGAGCCAAGGCTATAAAGGATCTTTGCGACGCCGTGCTCAATCATCAGTGGGAGGATGTGAGTAAACCTCTGGCAACCTTTTTTGGCAATAGCGACTGTTATTATTATGCTGTTATGCTATCGAGTGGATTTGAGGTCTCCGATATTAAATAATCGAAAGAATTCTTGAAAATTTGAGGAACGACAATTCTTAAAAAAATAAGAATAGATGAATTATTTACGAATTTTCTGTTCATTGGCTGCAAAAATTCTTCTACTCTTCAGGAACATTTTTTATTAAAAATTAAAAATTCATATTAAACATTAAAAAAAGGCTTCAAAATATTGCTACAAATTCCACAAAAAAACAATCGCGACTTTTCTCAAATCAAAAATTCAAGTCGAATTTTCACAGAACATTGACTAAATATTCCCAACTTCCGCCAAAGAACAGTTGTCGATGTTTCAATAACCAAAAATTCACTCAAAATTTCCTCGAAACTTCCAATAAATTTTCAAAAATTCCACACAAGAATAATTTCTCCTTTCTAGAACCAACAAAGATTAAATTCAAATCATCACAGAATTTTTCATAACTCACAAAGAATAATTGTCCTCTTAAAATCTCAAACTCAATTAAAATCTCCCCCCCAAAACTTATCCAATCCCGCCACAATTCCGCTAATCCAAAAAACCTTCCCGATCATGCAAAAAAAAAAAAAAGAAAGCACGATCCCAACAATCAACGCCTCGCTTCTCACCAGGGAGCCGTCGAGAGATTGTGGAACCTGGTTCAAGATTTACTGGGCAAAGACGTTCCGAAGGATCACCGCCACGTAACCTTGAACTTCCTGCGTTGTCTGGTTCAAGGCCAATACGGCAAGCTCTCATCCCTGATGAGAGTAAAATTTTTCATGGTAGTGAAAGATCACGAAATTCCCGAAGACATAGAACCCCGTCTAGAATTGCTCCAAAGTCTAACCGAAAATGGCAAAGTAATTCTTCACCTCGAAGAACGCATGGGACCATTTCTTCTCGAATGGATGCCAAACGTCACATCGGGCGATGGCAAACGCGGTGCGGAATTTTTATCGCTCCTCGTCAACGTTATCAAATACAATTCCGCCTACATTGACGAAGACATAGTTTCCGGTCTCGTGCATTACATCTGTCACTTGTGTTACAACAGCAACAGCACCGAAGTCGTTTCCGGTTGTCTCGAAACTCTCGACACAATCGTCGGTTACAACATTAATTTGCAATCCGATTCCTTGCAAACTTTCATAACGGCACTTTGTCGTAGCGTTAACGTCGAAGCTTATTGTCAAATAAGTTGGAAAATAATGCGTAAACTTTTGGGCACTCACATGGGTCATTCGGCTCTTCACACGATGTGTCGTTTGCTTCAAGATCCAAATTTTCAACGCGACGCTTATCTTCTTCGCGGTGCAGTTTTTTACGTCAACATGGGTTTGTGGGGTACTCATAGAATACCAAAATTAAAATGTACACCGACATCCGTATTGCCGTCTTTCGATCAAGCTTTGAGATGCAATCATCCGATCGTCATGTACGAAGTTACGTTATCGATACAACGTTTGGTCAACAAATACGGGATGGAACTTCAAGAACCCACTTGGAGCATTATTTTGGATATCATCGAAGAAGTTATAAATCACACGGAAACCAGCAATCAACCGGCTACCAAACAAGTTTTTTCGAGTCTTCACGAAACTTTGAACAGCATTGAAAGTTTGTTGGATGGAGGACAGTACAACGGTTGTACTCAGAGATTTTACGAACTCGTCGATCGTTGCTCGGATTCACGACCCGAAGCTTCGATACTTAAATTGATCGATTATCGATCGCAAGAAATCGGTCCGACGCATTATCAATGGCAATCCAAACTTGCCACGCTCATGGAACGTTATTACAAGAACGAAACACGTACGAATGTTCGTGTCAAAGTTTTGGATGTTTTGACGAATGTCATTCAAGTCAATAGATCGAGATACGAGGATGAACTTGTCGAACGCATCGTCGTGCCTTTTATCCAACACGTTGATGTTGACAATGATATTACGATTAGAAACGTCGCTGCTCATTTGCTGGTTGATCTTTGCATGGAATGCGAGACGAAGAGATGCTTGGAGATACTTGATATATTGGAGAAAATGATCAATAAACCGTTTGTTGGAGATGTTGCGGTTTTGAACGATGGTGAGATAAAAGATGTCAAGACCGCGGTTGTTGGGATCATCAGAGTTCTAGGTGTCAAAATGTATCATTTGCCGTCGAGCCACGCGATCAGGGCTTATAAGATTCTTGTTAATCATCTTGATCAGCATTATAAGGATACGACGGTGTTTCACGAAGTACCGACGATACGTTATCTGGTGAGAATTGGTTTGTTTTTTGGGGTGTTTGGTTTTGTTGTTTGGTTTTGGCGTAGTTGTGCGTTTTGTGGAATTGTGGAGCTATCTCTGGAACCTTTGAAGGGTTTGAATTGTGTTGGGGAAGTTCTTTGAATGCATTTTTCCATTTTTGAAAATGCATATTCAATTTTCTAAAATTCTTTTGAAATTTTTGAAATTGCCTTTCTTAATTTTTTAAATCGCACTTTCGAATTTTTCGATTATGCAGTTTAGAATTATGAAACTACTTCTAGAACCTTTGAAGAGCTTGAGTTGTGTTGGGGAAGGTCTTTCAAGGCTTTTTTTGATATCTGAAAATGCATTTTCATATTTCTAAAATTGTCTTTTTGAATTTTTCAAATTACATTTGCGAATTTTTAAAATTCTGTTTTTGAATTTTTGAAAGTGTTTTCGCGAATTTCTATGATTGCCTGTTTCACTTTTTAAACTTGCATTTTTGAATTTTGGAAACGACATTTTTGAATTTCTAAAATTGGCTTTTTAAATTCTTGAAATGGCACTTTCGAATTTCTCGATTTTGCAGTTTAGAATTGCTGAAATAATATCGTAGAATTTCAAGAATATGATTTTCAAATTCCTAGAATATGATTTTTACCTATATGTTACCTATATGATACCTAAAATGTTATTTTTTGATTTTTCCAAATTTTCAAAATAAAATTGAAAAAAATGACATTCGCGAATTTCTGAGACATCATTGTTAGAATTCTCGTAATTTTTACGATTTTCACCTTCTCTACAACATAACTTCTAAAATGAATATTTAAAATTCAAAAAATAACATTTTTCGAAAATTCCAAAATTTCATTTTCTCATTCCTTAAACAACATCTTTCGACCGTTCAAAAATGTCACATCTCCAACTCCCAAAATGGCATCCCGGAGTTTTTAAAATTTCGTTTCAAAAACTATCAGGCTGCATTTCGAGACTCGTAAAATTAATTTTAACGTTTATCTTCAAGATATTCGAGAGTTTCCTGAAAATTCGGGCAAATTCGTTGTATCATCTTGGATTTCCGGACGCGGGAAGCGGCGCGGTGACGCGTTACAGTCCTTACCTGGTGCTTGAACACGCGCCGGTCGAGCGATTGAGCTCGGGCGGTGGAGGCAACAGTCCTCCGCCCGTGAGTCCAGCACCGATTCAACACATATCCTGCCAATTGACCCATTTGTCGCTCCAATACGCTTGCAAAGCCGTGATATCGTGTATTAAACACGAAAAGGATTGGAAAGTTTTGCAATTGATACTGAAAGAAATGCCACAAGTGATGCAGAACAGGGCTCTGATATTGTCGAGACACAGCAACGATATCGATTATCTCGCGGCTGCACTTTGTTCGATGGTAAATATATATTTTTTTTTTTTTTGCTTTCTGTCGAAATGAGAATTAATTTGGGGAAGGACGTCGTGAATTACGGAATTGACGCCCTCTCGTCTCTCGATGTGACGATTTTATCGTCGATGATTATTTTTTTTAGCATCTTTTGGGGGTACTACGATCTCGCTAAGTTTTTTTTTTTTTTTTAGATTTTTTGGATTCTTCCCTCTCCTCGCCCCATTTTTTTTTATCAAGAGGTAACTGCCGTTTCCGGCAATGTAAATTGGATAAAAATTATTTTTCGGATACTTTATCGAAATGGAGGAAGTTTTTTCATATCATTGAAGACATCGTTATTCCTAATTTGTGTTTTTTTAATATTGGAAAAATTAGAATTTTCCCGGAATCTCAATATACGATGATCGTTTCTTATCTGAAAAAATAAAATAAAATAAAAATCTATTCTGCAATAAAATCGATATTTCGATTGTTTTCAATATAAAATCGATTTTTTAATTAATATTTTATTATTTTTCGTACCGAAAAAATAATTGAAAAATCGATTATCTCGCGAGATAGATTCCATTCTTCTTTTTTTAAAGATGAGCGATCATTACCATATATTGAAATTTTGAAAAAACTCGAATTCTTTCGAAATTAAAAAAAAATAAATAAACTTTTGGAAAAAGATGAAATTTTTTCGTCTCGAATTTTTTTAAAAAAGTTCTTCAATTTCGATAAAGTATCTGAGAAAAAAATATCATTCAATTATAAATTGGAGAAATAACGGCTCCCTCTTCATAAAAAAATAGGGTTGGGTAAGTGGCAAGAGGGGGGGTCTAAAAAAAATAATTATTGAGATCGTATGATCCAAAAGACACTAAAAAAAAATCATCGACCACATTGGCGCGTAGAAAGGATTCAATCCAACAATTAAGAACGTCTCTCTTCATTTATTCAATTGCAATGGAATTATAAATAGTTTTTTGTTTTTAATTATTTCTTCTTTTTCGTATAAAAATTATTTTCAATCGTTTCAGGTCAGCGACAAAAGTCTCAGACTGCCGGAATCTCTTTACAACGTACCACCGAAATTCACCCAGTCGGAATTTCGTGTACACATATTTCCTGTACTAGCTTCACTGGCTTCTTATCACGCTCATCTAGAGCCCAATTTGCAGCAACGTCTGATAAAATGTTTGGAGGTGAGCGAAACCACGTAAATCCATCGTTCAAACTTGTTCTCTTCACTGCCTAAAATTTATTTACTTTCAAATCTGTTGAAAAAATTCAAATTTCGTCCGGATAATACGATTTAAAACTTGAAAAACGTACGTAAAATTGTAAATCAGGTGGGACTGACGGCGAGATGCGCGAGTCAGTGCGTCACCAGTCTCACGACTTGCACCCTGGAGATGCGTGACGCAATGAACAAACTTTTGACCGAAGTATTGTTGAATTTGTCGAAAATCTCGGCAACTGTGCACATAGCGATACCGATTCTGGAGTTTCTTTCGAGTGAGTTAATCGAATTCGTTTTTTTTTTTTATTCTTTTATTTTGATTCTACATTTATTGCTTATTCATTTCTGTTAATTTTATTTTATTTTGGTGTGATAATTGGTTTCTTTCGAGTAAGTTCAATCAATTTTATTTTTTATTTTATGTGTTTATTCGTTTATTAATAATCATATTTATTATTTTTAATTTTCAATTGAAATATCATAATAATAATAATGATTATTATTAATAAATATTCTTATTATCGTCAATAATAATAGTCATATTGATTAGCTTTAATATTGAATTAATAAAAAAATATTATTATTTCTAAAATCTCAATATTTATCAAATATTTTTATAACCGTCAATAATAATAATCATATTTATTATATTTCTCTTTCTTATTTGCATTTTTATTATTTTTTTATTTGCAAATTTGCAATAACCTAAATTAAGTTCAATCAATTTGCGTTTTTATTTTATGTAGTTAATTATTTATTTATTTATCTATTATTTTTTTTATTTTAAAAATTTTGTTTTTATTTCATTTGTTTACGATGTATTATTTTTTTTTTTTTCGATGCGATAACTGTTTTCTTTCGAGTAAGTACAATCTATTTGTTCGTTTATTTTATGTATTTATTCTATAATTACTTTTTTTTCAAGAACATTTCATTTTATTATTATTTTTTTTTCAATTTTTATAAATTTCGATGCGATTAATTAGTTTAAAAAAAATATATATCCTCGACTAACATGTGATTCAAGCTCTCACCAGATTGCCTAAGGTCTTCGCGAGTTTCATCGGGGACCAATACATGTCCGTATTCGCCATTCTACTTCCGTACACGAATCCCTTCAAGTACAATCACTACACGGTCTCTTTGGCTCATCACGTTATCGCCGTGTGGTTTCTCAAATGTCGTCTGCCCTTTCGTCGCGATTTCGTCAAATTTATCACGACCGTGAGTACAATTTTTCCCACCGATCTCAACGAAAAAAAAAAAAAAACCAAAACAAAATAAAAACAAAACCAGAACAAAAATGACTTGAACACATTTTCTTTCGATCATCTTGAAAAAATTCTTTTCAGGGTCTAAAAGCGAATGTTTTGGTTCCGTTTGAAGAAGGACATTTGATGAAGCCGGATTTTAGTTTGATAAACGAGGATTCTTCGAGTCGTAAGCGAAGCTCGAGCCTGACGGAACAAGGAAGCCGTGGACGTCGCGAAAGACCGATAATGTCGAATCGAATGATAGGCGAAGGTCGAACGTTGGATCTCAAACCGCCCATCGACGAGGCTCTGATGACGTTTCACGTCGAACTCACGGAAACTTGCATCGATCTGATGGCGCGTTACACGTTTTCGACTTACACCGCGCGACCGAAGAGACTGCCAGCAGCGGATTTTTTGCTCAAGGAGGGACAATCGATGACTTGGCTCTTGGGAAATCGTTTGATTACCGTAACGACGAGCGGTTGCAGCAACAAAGCCATGCGCAACGGCTTGTGCGACAATTGTTGGGCCGCTTGCAAAGCCGCGACCAACAGTCCCGAGCATGGAAAAAATGTGTTACCGACCCCGCCACGAAGGACTTCCAGTGCGGAGGTAAACGCGGGAATCGTTTATTTGAAAGAAAAACGAATTGATATACGTTAGAATAAAATAATAATGATGATTATAATTTGATTATTACAAAATTAAATATATATTGAATGTTCTTATCCTCAATGATAATAATCATTTTCATTATGGATAATTTTTAATTGATATATTATAATAATAATGATTATTATTAATAAATATTCTTATTATCGTCAATAATAATAATCATATTTATTATATTTCTCTTTGTCAATTTGGGAGAAAAAAATTAATATACATTAGAATCTAATAATAATATTAATAATAATAATTACAATAACCTAAATAATAATAATAATAATGATAATAATTTACTAATTACAAAATTAAATATATCGAATATTCTTATTATCCTCAATGATAATAATCATAATTATTATATTTATTTTGAATCGATATATTATAATAATCATACTTATTATCATTATTATCATTCACCATTATTATTATTATACTTATATTATATTCTTATTATCGTGAATAATGATGATCATATTTATTATATTTCTCTTTGTTAATTTGAAAGAAGAAAAAATTGATATACATTAGAAAATAATAATAATAATAATTTACTAATTACAAAATTAAATATTTCGAATATTCTTATTATTCTCAATGATAATAATCATATTTATTATTTTGAATTTTGAATCGATATATTATAATAATTATACTTATTATTAATAAATATTCTTATTATCGTCAATAATAATAGTCATATTTATTATATTTAATATAGAATCAATAAAAAAAACTCTTATCATTATTATCTCTGAAATCTCAATACTTGTCAAATATTCTTTTAACCGGCAATAATAATAATCATATTTCCTACATTTAATTTTGAACAAATAAATAATAATAACAATAATCAGAACATTTAATACATATATTTTTTGAATAAATAAATAATAACAATTGTTCCGCAAACAATTTACGATTTTTCAATAATAAATTATTATCGTCAATTTATTAATAATTGTTAAAAAAAAATAAAAACTCCCGAATTATAATCATATTTCCTGCTTCAAAAGGGATCAAAGGACGAGAGCAAATTGTCGCGCCAATCGTCGACGGGCCATCCGGGTTCCAGTACCGGAAACACAGCCACGAATTCACCGACGGAAGATACGAAAAAATCCGTGGAAGACGGAGATTCGTCGAAACGTGAATTGCCAATGGACCGAACGACCGCGGAATCCACGGAACCGTCCAAGCTCGAACAGATCCTCGGCAGTGACAAGCACGAGGATCACGCGCCTTGCGCTTGCTGGTGTCAAGGATGGGCGGAGATTTACGTGCGTCGACCGACCGGAGACATGTCGTGGATAATGCGCATACAAAATACCATGCAATTCGAAGTTCCACTTGATTTTCCGGTTCACGATATAACGACTTTGTACATGCCTACGCCGGAACTACCGACGAATACCAGTCACGAAGTTATCGTGGATAATCAAACGACCGAAGATTTTACGGAAGTGAGTTTTGTTTTTTTTAAATTTATTATTATTATTATTATTATTATTATTATTATTATTATTATTATTATTATTATTATTATTATTATTATTATTATTATTATTATTATTATTATTATTATTATTATTATTATTATTATTATTATTATTATTATTATTATTATTATTATTATTATTATTATTATTATTATTATTATTATTATTATTATTATTATTTATACAATTATTATTATTATTATTTATACAATTATTATTATTATTATTATTATTATTATTATTGTTTTTTTTTGCTTCCCCATAGAAGCTTTGTTTACGTGAAAAAAAATTTGTTTATCCAGACTTTCATGTAGACGTGTGTTCAACGTTGCTTGTAATTGCTACTTTAAATGAAAAATATTACAAACAGTAATTTTAAAAATGGATAGAATATGAAATATTGCAAAAATAGTTTATAAAAAATTTCAGAAATAACTTTTTTTCGGAAGCACGTACATTTTTAAAGCTCAAATAGCCTTAAATAGTCTAAAAATTGTGGGCATGGCTACAGAACTCTGTCACGTGCTCGTTCAGCACGCTCTCATCCGTTTATTCTCCTCTTCTCAAAATAATATTTCGACCTTCCAACAACGCAACATAAATTCGCAATCGTACGAATTTTATTCTTCCCACATTTTCACTATCCCGATTCTATCAAAAAAATTCAAGCCTTTATATTGTATCCGGAAAATTGACGAAAAAAAATATAACAATTCCAGCCGTTGAATCGACGAAAGGTGTGGGAGTGAAAAACAAAAAAACTGATCGTTCTATGATGAATATTTCTCGTGTGAAAAGCAGGATCGCGCGGATGTAAATTTGGATCAATCGCAGAACGACAAAGAAACCGCGACGTCGACGAAATCCGTGTCTTATCACTCGTCGACGACTTCGAGCGGTCCGATCGCCATTCCCGGCTCTCCAGCCCGGCCTAGTCCGTCTCGTCAGAGTTCACGAGACAGCCTCGAGAGCCTCGAGGAAGGCGACGAGGGTGAGTATAAAAAAATTAAATAAAACGAAACAAAAAAACAATAAAATTGAAAAAAAAAGAGAACATAAACGAAAAAAATCGGTATAAAATCGTTCGAGAAACGAATATAGATCGCCTTTTTTTTTTTCGCAGAGACTCGAAGATCCAGAAATCCCGTTCGTCGATCGAATTCCAGTCCGGAGATGAGCGCCAACTGGAAAAATCCATTTTTGAGCAAAGATAAATTGAATTTGCCCCAAACCGACGCTCTCACGGTCGAACTCGACATGAAACTCGACGCTGAACTCAAGAAACACGCGAAAAACGTGTACGCCAAAGATATGAGGTAGAAAGATTTTTTAAGAAGATTTTTTTTTTTTTTTTTTTTTTTCCATTACGAACGGACCGACAAATTTATTTGAGAATTTTTGATTGACGAAACGTTGCGATGTTTTCGAAGAGTAAGCTGCGAGGCGATACCCGAAGAGATATCGGGAATGGGAACGACTCCACCGTCCAACGAGCATCACGGCGATCATCCGAACAGTTTGAGATCGCAAAGATCTTATCCCGGAGCGACTCACGCAGTGCAGAATCCGACGACGGGGGCCAGCAACACGGTACCGCCCTCGCCTACAGCCGTGCAAGTAATTATCGTCATTATATCCAATCGCCATTGTTTTTCTTATTTATTTTTTTATTTATAAAGTTTTATTTTGTTTTATTTATTTTGTCCTAGTTTCGTTTTATTTGTATTTATTTACTTGTTTATTTTTGTTTCTTTATGATCCTTTGGCCGCCACCATTTCCCAATTTTCCGCTGGTCTGGTATATGCACCAATTGCTATAGTTTTTGTAATTTATTTATTTATTTATTAAGTTTTACTTTATTTGTATTTACTTATTTATTTTTGTATCTTTATAATGTTCTGGCCACCACCATTTCCCAATTTTCCGCTGCTCTGGTATATCCAATCGCTATTGTTTTTGCAATTTATTTATTTATTTATTAAGTTTTATTTTATTTCATTTATTTCATTATAGTTTCATTTCATTTGTAATTATTTACTTATTTATTTTTGTATTTTTATAATTCTTTAGCCACCACCATTTTCCAATTTTCCGTTGGTCCCACGTGGGGTCTGGCATGACCCCAGATTTCAATATTCAACAGAATACGCGCTAATTCGTTATTTTTTTTTGTATAATGATTGGTAAAATTAATTTTTTTGAAACGTGAGGAATGAGATTATTCGAAAATAACCATTATTTCGGTCTTTTCAGGCTCAAGGAAATTTTCTCATGGTCCAAAATCGCGCGACGCAGTTGCAAACCCTCGCTGGAAAACCCCCGCAATCTCCTACGCAGCTTTATTCACGAGTTTCCGAATCGAGTCTCAAACAAGGGCCTCTGACGATGGACGCGAAACCGCCCATCGGTCGCAGCTACGCCATGGATAAGGTCAGCGATTTCTATGAGATTGAAAAAAAAATGTTCTTTCTTTTGCGATTTTCTCTCGATAGTTACGATTTATTGGAATCGTCGTAGGACTTTATTTATTTATTTATTTATTTATTTATTTATCTATATAGCTTATTTATTTATTTATTTATTCATTTATTAATATAGGTTATTTGTTTATTTATTTATTTATGTATTTAGTTATTGAGTTATGTAGCTATTTATTTATTCATTTATTTAGTTATTGATTTATGTAGTTATTTATTTATTCATTTATTTAGTTATTGATTTATGTAGTTATTTATTTAGGTCATTTATTTCGTTATTCAGTTATTTAATTGTTTTGTTATTTAGTCGTTTAGTTATTTAGTTATTTAGTTTTTTAATTATTCAATTATTTAATTATTTATTTATTTACTTATTGAGGTTATTTGTTTTTTTATTTTTGTCTTTTTTGCAGAAGGACGAGAGACCAGATCCGTCGACGTTACCTCCCATAGCTTTTCGCGACCGAGGCCACACGATATCGGTGATGAGCCCCGTGAAACAATCACGCGAGTGGGACAACGTTCGACGCGGCAATTCTCCTCGTGTCAAAGACACATCACGCACCGGAATCAATCCCAGGTCAGTCGAATGTGTCCGAACAATTTAAGGTCTTACTGGATGAACCATCGGGCAAAAAGTTAATCCAAAATGGGTGAATCGTAGATTCACGAGTCCAGATCATGTCGCACATGTTTAGCCTCACGAATAGCTGAACCAATGATAAATCAACACTTGGAAATGTCAATCAACCACTTTTAATAATAATTCAAGCCAAATTCGTCGATATTGGCGTGTGGTTGACTGACGTTTCGTCAATGACTGTACAACTGTTTCAACCGTTTCAGGCAATACTCCTCATTACTTTAATTAATTTCTCGACAATTACTCAGTCGATTAATTTGAAACTAAGCACAATCAATCTGTCGATCCTAAATCTTGATGATATAATTTTTTCAGAATTTACGGCGATTTAGTTCCATTCGTTTTGCAACCCTTAACGTCTGCAAAAGCTGTTTTCCCATAAACGACCCGTCAAATTCATAAATTTATAACTATTAAATTATACAGTAAAAAATTCTGAAATAATTCACGTATAATTATCCCATCGAGAACTATAATCCCCCAAATTTTCAAAAATGTTGAACTATTTTTTAATATCCATCCAGTAAAAACCTTTCTTTCGCCCAAAAATCCATGCAATAATCATTTTCTCATATTTTCCCAATTATTTCGTCGTCTTTTTCAGTTTCGTGTTTCTCCAGCTTTATCACACGGCTCATTTCGGCACAACGACGGAAAAACCATTGCTGGTGCCTCAAACAACGGCCGTACAGCGAGCTGTGACGAATCTGGATCGCATACAACCTTACGAGACTCACAAAATTGGGGTTTTGTACGTTGGTCCGGGTCAAGCGTCGAACGAAATGGAAATTCTCGCGAATCAACACGGTTCGCTTCGTTACACGGAATTTTTGCAACGTTTGGGTACTCTCGTGCGGTTGAAAGATCTCGACGAAAGCGTTTTTCTCGGTGGATTGGATCGCAACGGTGAAAATGGAAATTTCGCTTACATATGGCAAGACGACGTTACCCAAGTGGCTTTTCACGTGGCCACTCTCATGCCCACCAAACCCAGCGATCCAAAATGCACGTCGAAGAAACAACACATTGGAAATAATTATGTTAGCATTGTTTACAACGAGAGCGGCGAAGCTTACAATATACAGACTGTAAAGGTATGAATTATTCGCGTTTTCTCACAATTTTTTTTGCTTATGGAGGGTTTTTTGCGTCCTGTGTAAAGCGTCCTAGGTTCAAAAACATTATTTTTGTCAAAAACATTTTTTGCGATTCAAGTAGTAAAAGAAAATACGTTTTCCAAAGCTTACGAATGGAATCTGTATTAGAATAATTTTTTTTAAGTTTTTTAATGAAAAGAAATAATTTTTTAAATTATGGTTTCCATCTGATTAATCGAAAAAATGATTATATCAATAATTTTAATGATTGTAATAAGAAAAAAAAATTGTTATGTCGTGAATTTTGTTACGGATTGAACCCTGAATAGCTACAGGTAGAAAATATGAATTTTTAAGAATGGAATCTGTATTAGAGTTATTTTTTTAAAGTTTTTCAACGAAAAAAAATAATAATTTTTTAAATTATGATTTCCATCTGATTAATCGAAAAAATGATTATATCAATAATTTTAACGATTATAATAAGAAAAAAAAATTGTTATATCGTGAATTTTGTTACGGATTGAACCAGGAAGCTACCAGGTAGAAAATATCAATTTTAGCCGTTCCATGTCCGATAATTTTGCGCAGATTGGTCAAACGAATCGAATTTTAGATGGAAAACAAGCCGTCCATTTGAGCTTGTAAGCTGCTTCTTCCGAATTAACGACAATCTACGAACTCCTCCATGAGGAAGCCAGAATTGATAAGAAAAAAATAGTTCCTCACAGTCGAGTTCGTAGTTCAACCTGAATTCGTATAAAGACGTTTGCAAGTTTTAACTTGCAGCTCATTTATTCATTTATTTATTTTAATTTATTCGTAATACTCTGAACTTTACGCTTGAATATATGGTGATTTCGTGTTCAGGGTCAATTCAACTATGCCTGCGTTATAATTCAACCGTTGGATCACGGAACCAATCAAGTAACCGTGCAAGCGAGGGAGGAACTTGCCGAACACATCGGTCACAGCGAACCGAAGATTATTTCCGATCAGAATCTGGCTATACTCTCACGGCAGCTCGCTCTTCACGCCAACGTAAGCTCATCCACTGAAATATCACGCGTTCTATTCGCACTTGATCAATTCTTCGACGTCAAACTGGTTGGAACCCACCCGACGATCATTCGACGATCGGCGTTATTTCTTTTCGTTTTCATCTCTTTAGGAATTTTTTTTTTTTAACACGTTGCCATTTTATTTCTCATGAATAAACTTTTCGTACATCGTGTGGAATGTTCGAAGCATGTTCTGTAATTTTTTTTCGTCATAGGGGAAGCTTTGTTCTGGTGAAAATATTTTTTTTACAGATTTTTATGTAGACATGTGTTCGGAATATCCCAAAACGTCGAGGAATCACGTTTGGAAAAAATGTGTGTGTGTGTATGTAACATTCGTTTAACGTTCACAACTTGATTGGAAATTATTGAAAAATGGCTTGAGATATCAAGCTGAAATTTATCACACATGTGAAGGGTTCAAGTAGCCTAGCTTGATTAAATTTTCCGAAAAATCCTTGCAGTTCTTTTGTTTTTACGCGATTTTTTGATTCTTAAAGAATCGATTTGCCCTCTCTAGCTCGCACAATTTACGAGATATCGTGCTCAAATTCAGTAGAACGTTGCGGTATTGCAGGAAGATGCTTGGTACTGAATTAGAGCAAAATCCATGTAGTGCTTTTGTTTTTAGAGAATTTTGAAATTTTTCAAAAATTGTCACGCGCTCTCTAGCTCGCGCAATTTTCGAGGTATCGGACTAGAAATTTGGTACAAAGTTGCACCATCATCGAAAGATGTTTCGTATTGAATTTGGGCAAAATCCATCCAGACGTTCAGATTTTATGAGATTTTTAATTTTTTAGATTTGACGTGGAATTAGCCATATATTTATTCCGTACTGGATAGATTTACGAGCGGATTTAATATGAAAAGAAGGGTGCAAAGTCAAACCTTGCACATTGTTTTCTCATAATTTTACACATTCGCCAAAGCTTCCTCTATGAAAAAACCAAAATTGATCGACCCATAGTTCCTCATAGAGGTAACTCTGGCAAATGTGCAAGATTATGAGGATGCAATGTGCAAGGTTCGACTTTGCACCCTTTTTTTAACCACTCCGAACGGTTATTTCGCTCACAATCGTTTTTTGAAAACCGTCCGAGTGGAATCCACCCAACGTGACGGCCCGTGATATTATTTCGTAGTGCGACCTTGAAGGGTTGAAAAATACAAATTTCTTCCTGAAAAAAATCGATAATTTATATTAAGAAATAGTTATTATATTGCGCGTATTTTTGGAAGGGTTAAAAAATACAAATTATGTCCTGAAACAAATCGATAATTAATATATTAAAAAATGGATATTATATTGCGCGTATTTTTGGAAGGGTTAAAAAATACAAATTCTGTCCTGAAACAAATCGATAATTAATACATTAAAAAATGGATATTATATTGCACGTATTTTTTAAACGAAATTGGAAGAAAATAATAAAATAAATCAGTTGTATTTCTGATTTTTTAAATGTTTTTTCTAGCTCGCCTCTATGGTTTCCTCGTCATTGGTGCAAAATGGTCACAATCCTTACGCTTCGAATTTTCTGGAACGTTTGAGACACATAAAACGTTTGAGAAGTCGAGTTCTTCAAGAATCTAATTCGAGCAACAATTCCGACGCTCCGTCGGACGAAATATCACCGAGATCGAACAAACGCGTTTACATGGACGATTTCACCGAATACACTACTTGAGACGATTCGGATACGAGCGTTTTTTCACGCTCGACTTATGCGATTTAACGAGATGTTGAAACATTGGAATTATTGAAACGATACTGTAATAAAATAAAATAGCACTGCGTTATTATTTTTGTCATATTAAAAAAATGTTTTTCGTCATACTGTACATGCTATATTAAGGGGGAACATCCGAGGGGGCAGCAGAAAAAATAGGTAAAATTTAAGAATTATTATCCCAGAAACTATTCGTTCGATTTTATTCGGGTTTGTTTTATTCGAAAATGTAGATGTTGAGGTACGCTGACAAATTTTTTCATAAATATATATCGAGTGGGATCGCTGCTGTCATGGCCGGCGTAAAAAATGTCCCTCGCTCGCAAGGTCCGCGGTTCCCAAGTTTACACGCAGTCGGTTCGTCTGAAACAAAAATTTCAAAAAGATTCTCAAAATGTAATTTACGATGCCCTTCGCAACGTAGTATTTTTTGAAAAACAAAATGTTTTTTCACAAAATGGCGGCCGATTGAACTTTACATTCATTTTTCAACCTTAATTTCCGACCTTTCGGGCTCGATAAAAAAAATGATTGAGTGAAAAAAAATCCTGCGTCGCGAGGGGCATCGTGCATTACATTTTGAGAATCTTTTTGAAATTTTTGTTTCAGATAAACCGGCTACTTGTATAATCTTGGTATCCGCAGAGCGTGCGAGCGAGGGACATTTTCTACACGCCGGCCACGACAGCAGCGCTCGCAGTCGGTATATATTCATAAAAAAATTCCTCAGCATACCCCAAAGTCTATACTTTTGAATAAAAACAAATCTGGATCAAATCGAACAAACAGTTTACGAGATAATAATTCCTAAAATTCTCCTAAATTTTACATATCTTTCGCTTTATTCACACCAAACCGAATACATTTTAACCAAGATGGCGACCGAGGTTAACTCGGTCGGTAACAACGTCGCTCGGATCAAGAGCTAACCGTCGTAATCGCGTCGAGATAAATCAGGGTAACTTTCCCCGTCGCCAACTGCGACAGAGGTCAAACTGGTCACTATCTCCAAATCATACAAGACTCGAAATAATGTAACGACTACTCAAACTATTTAGAGAAAAAAAAATGAATTACAGTTTTCGTTACCGACCGAGCAAGTTTCGAGATAAACGCCGAAGCTGCAATCGCAGAAATCGCCGCATCTGTTCTGCACGATCAACCTCCGAAGATAATTTCTTTTCATCTCCCCCACCCGAGTCTCCACGAGCCGACTGTATTCCATTTGACCGTAATTGTGTTTGTTTGAAATTTTTTTTCTCGACAAGTGGTTGGCCACGCGAGTTATCACTGTCAACAAAACCAAATTTTCGAAGGCGCCGACGTCTAACAATGAGACAACGCCACGTAAATCTATGACGTGTATCATCCAAACGTTTTGAACGTGAAAGAACGGAGATTTTATCGACACGGCTTAACGCAATTAATGCGACCGAGTTCCGCAATCGAATTTGAGCATCGAAACCACGCGTTTCGGTCGATCGATCATGTGGCGATTAATCGTATTTTTGAGCTTTTTAGCGACCAATTCTTTTTGCGAGACTCCGGAAGAAGCTGCGGGTGTTAAATATGCCGACACGTGCGAAGGTAAGATAATAATCGCTGTGTTATAATAATTATCATAACGAAAATATTAAAAAAATGATTATTGTTATTATTATTATTTTTTTTAATTCGAACGCGACTGTTTGATTTTAGTGTGCAAAGTACTCGCTCTGGAACTCGAGGCAAGGCTCCAGGAAACCGGCAAAACGCATGATGTTATCGAACTTGGATATTCGGTCGATGATGTTGTGCCCAAGAAGAAGAAACCGTACAAGAAATCGTAAGTTCATGGCTTAGAAATGGAATTGATGGAACGAATTTTTTTTTTGTACCGCCAAGATTTTTCTAAGATTTTAGACTTGGAAGAATCTTTAGGAGATTTAGGAGAAGGTTTTAGGAAGTTTTGGTCCAGTTTTTAGGGTTCCGTAGCGTAAAAAGGACGACTTATAAAATCGATCGCTGGTCTTTCCGTTGGCTTGTCCGTCAGAGCTGATTATCTCAGAAACCACGATTTCATGATTTTAAATAGCATATCTGGAAAGATATTCTCCAAAATATCCCAAAATCGAGCGTCTTCTTCCTTCGTTTCCAAAACTTTGTACAGAACGTAGAATTAAAAAAAAAATCAGGAGTTATAACGCCTGACATAAGGTTTAGGAGCAAATTAAAATGAAAGGCCTAGTTTTTATAGACTTCTAAAAATTCAATTATCAAAATCATGCTACGGAACTTTTATTTCTCTGTTTGAGCTTTGTTGGGATGTTTAAATCAAAATAATTCAGTCCCGAGTTACACATTTCCAACGTATGAGCTCAAAATTGTCAGCCCATTGAAGAAAGTTCCGTCAGACTCCTAAATTTCATCCTAAAGCTCAAACGATCGTAAAAAGAAGAACAGATATTAAAATTCAACGGAAAGTTCATTGAAAAAATTTGAAAAATAACTATTTCGAAGAATCTAGAAGATACCTCGCCAGGAAAATTGTTTGCCCGGGTCTTCATGTGTCTTTCACAATATTTTCAGGGAATTGAGACTGCTGGAATCATTGGACGGCGTGTGCGACAGAATTATGGAATACAATATCCACAAAGAACGGAAGGACAGCACGAGGTTTGCCAAAGGCATGAGCACGACTTTCAAAACTCTGCACGGTCTTGTGTACGCACACTTTTATGAAAACGTAATCGAAGCTTCGTTGATATTGGAATCGAGAATAAATTTTGCGAAACGAATGTTGTTTTTTGCAGCGATAAGGGCGTCAAAGTCGACCTGGGTATACCACCCGAGCTCTGGGACGAGCCGTCCGCTGAGATTCACGAACTGAAGAGACAGTGCGAAGACGTCCTGGAACGTTACGAAGACGATATCGCCGAATGGTACTACAAAAAGCAAGAAGTTACACCTCTCACTCGGTAAATTAAAAAAAAAACATTTTTTATCAATACTCCAAAATGCTCAAAATTTGAGGTTAGAATAAAATTATCGAATGAAAAAAATTGAAAAATTGATTATTTGGATCTTCAACGAATTATTATTTTTTAAAATTTTTTAACATTCTCCAAAATATCGAAAATTCAAGACCCAGAAATTAAAAATCGATTATTCGTATTTTTGACGAACTAGATTTTATTTTCAAATTTATCTACACTCAAGAATACTCAAAATTTAAGGCCCAATATAAAAACATTGATTAAATAAAATAAAAATCGATTATTGGGATTTTTTAAAAATTAATTTTCAAAGAAATTTCCAACACTATAAAAAAAACTGTAAATTCAAGGTCGAATAAAATTATCGAACGAAAGAAATTAAAAAACGATTATTGAATTTTTTTACGAATCAAATTTTTGTTAATCTATCAACACTAAAATCCGAGACACAAAATAAAATCATCGGATTAAAAAAATTGGATTACTCAGAATTTTAACGAATTTTTTTGGTAAATTTCAGTTATCTGTGCTCTAAGCGAGTGTTGAAGGGCAAAGACGATTCCTGCCTAAGGGAAAAGGGTGACACGGGTCTTCCAGAAAAAACGGAATCGGACACAAAAAAGAAAGCCAAGAGCAAAGATGTCAAAAAAACGAAAAAAGTCCCCAAAAAAACGAAGGAAGAATTGTAAAAAAAAAATATACACACATAAAAAAACAAGTTGCTGGCGATTACATCCCAAAACAGCAACGATTTTCCAATCGACGATTATAAAACGTGCCATATTACAAACAATGCATAATAATTTTTCATTCAATACAATTCATCGATCAATCGACGTTTCTGCGAAGAAAAAAAATTGTCTCCCCCCGAAAAACAAAATAATAACGATAATATCGCGATAAATCGCGATGACGTTCTCGATCGCGGTCGTAAAAATATGCCAAAGTATCTCGTGATTATTCTGGTGTTGTCAAATTTACGAGAATTTTTCGGAGCAGTTTTGAAAGGATCGCGGGCTAAGGATGGACAATTTCCGTGGCTCGTGCAGTTTCACACGATAGCACCTTGCGGGGGAGTGCTCGTATCCCCGGATTGGGTTCTCACAGCCGCCCAATGCGTCGAGCAAAAGAGAAGCGTGAGAAATTATTCTTCGTTATCGAGAAAATATTCGCCATAATACCGCGGGGGGGGGGGTATTCGCTCTAAAAAATTTTGTACAGCAGATTAAATTGGCCTG
The DNA here is from genome assembly GCA_963971145.1 of Sussaba pulchella. NCBI lineage: Eukaryota > Metazoa > Arthropoda > Insecta > Hymenoptera > Ichneumonidae > Sussaba > Sussaba pulchella. Next base: position 8,619,576 of record OZ020175.1, on the reverse strand, counting down.
AACATTACAGAAGATACATTTTTTTGCATCTTGTAATTTTTGATCGAGTACAACCAAATGGAAAAGATCACGTGTTCGTTCTTTAGCCAGAAAACGTAATTTTCCACTTAAAAACGTGATCCTTCGAAAAAAAATCAATTCTAAGAATTAAATTGGAAGAGAAAAAAATGTTGAAGTAGGTATTTTTCAAAAGGTTCCAGTTTCTCATCTAAAAAGAGTGATGTTGATGACGATGAGCCGAATACGACTGAATTGGAGTAATTTTGAGACAAAAATTAATTTTTCCTGTGTATTTTAGATGGACAATCTTCAAAGGCAATGAGAGGCTTCAAATATGAATATTAAGAGCTTAATTTTGTACCAAAATTTTCGTTTTAATGTATATTAAAAGATTTTTATGGTTCAAAATTTAAAAAAAGCTTTTTTTACACGAAGTTTTTGGTAATCTTTCACGATTACGTGGGATTACATAAAAGTTTTTGAGATTATCCATAATTAAAGCGTACGAGGGATACAAAAATTACGCAAAGATCAAACCAAAGTATGCAAGAATCATTGTTAAACGTTACTTCTCTCATGCACACCAGATTACACGAGTGAATACCCCCTCGATAATACCCTAGCGGGTTCGAACACCGACGAAGGCACCGAAAAACCTCAGAAAAGTACTTTTCGTGTTACAAACTCACCAGAATTTTGGTCTAAATCACCCAAAAGGCAACAAATTTTCTTTTCAACCACTTTTCAAACATTAAAAGCACAAAAAATAAAAATCAAAAACCCTGGAAAAAATGTATTCCTTGCTTTTTCGGTACTTTTACGTTTCAAACTTTTCAAACATTAAAAGCACCGAAATTTTTGTTCAGAAAACCCCAAAAAAAAAAAAAAAAAAAACATTTCCATGCTTTTTCGGTGCTTCAGACAAAAATTTCCGAGCTCAAAATCTCCCAAAAGCCCTCCCCTTTCGCCGGTGCTTTTTTCCACCCACCTTCGCCCTTTCCACACTCCCGTCGACGCTCGAACCCGCTAAAACAACCCCAATCCCCAAAAAAAATTTCCCCACCTCCCATTTCTATCTTCAAAAAAAAAAAAAAAAAAAAAAAAAACAATTTCTCAAAAAAAAAACAGTCGATCGAGCTTTACGCAACCGGATTAAACGGCACGGGATCGTCTCAAACCGTGAGCGTGAAAGCAACCTACATGTTCCCGCAATATCGAGCCTACTCCAAAACCCGTGACTACGAAAACAACATAGCACTGCTAAAACTCGTCCGTTCTTTCGACATTTGCGACGAAAAAGTTCGTCTTCTCGATACGGCACCGGTCAGATTCGACGACGATTACAAATCTTGTTTGATATTCGGTTGGCAAAGCACACTATCGCCATCGTCGAAAGTTCACGCCAAACCCGTGCTCTACAGCAAAGTATTGCTCAATTCATGGAGATTGTGCATGTACATGCACGAAGTTAACGCTAGTTACAAAAACGTTTTTTGCACGATGGTCGACGACGAGCTCGGTATAAGAGCTTGCGCCGGAAATCCCGGATCACCGGTTGTTTGCGAAGATCGTTACGAAAGAATGGTTTTGTTGGGCATCGCTTCGTGGTCAAATTTTTCGTTGGATTGCGGAGGTTTGCCGACTTATCTGGGAGTAAGCGTTTTTCGTTCTTGGATGGGAGATCTTATATTTGGTAATAAAAATATCGAAGAGTGGGAAATGGGTGTGGAAAGGGGAAAAGGTGGTTGTCGCGAAGATCGTCACATCGGTGGAATTCGTGGAGAAATTAATTGGCGTTCGAAAGTTGCGGATTATACGGAAATTGCCGCGGATTTGGGAAAAAATTCTTTGGCCCGCGGTTTAGATTTCGGAAAAAAATCTTTATCGCGAGATTTGGATTCGGAAAAAAATTATTTATCCCGCGATTTGGATTTGAAAAACGAAGATTTTGACGATTTTTCGTGGAAAGATTCGGTTGGAGGTAGAACGATGGGGGCTGGAAGGATCGAGGCGAAACGAATGGGGAATATTGTGGAATTGGGGAATAAATTGGAACCACCGATTTTTGGGAATTCGGAGGATTATGGGAGAATACTCGGCGAGGATGGACCTCGTCGTGTTAAGGATTTCGACGTTGTGCGAGAGAGGGAAGAACAATTGAGTCAGTATAGGGAGATTGGACGCAATCGCAAGGATGAAGGATTTGAGGAACCCGTTGTGATGGGGTCTGATCAAGAAAAACGGAAGATTTTCGTGGGTAAAGGTGGGAGAACTGTGGAACGAGATGAAGAGATTTTCGATGATTTTGAGCTTATCATGCCCAATGGAATTGAAAGTTTCGATCGCTCTGCGGCTGTTACTGGTACAAAACATTTTGGGTATATCGCAATCATTGCGATGTGTTTTTGTAAACTTTTATGTGCTATCGTTCGATAAGATTATATTTTTTTTTCTCGTGTTTTGTGCCAAATGTAAAAAATATATTAAATTAATATATACAAAAAAGAATTTAAAAAATAAAAAATAAAAATATATTGAATATATGTTTGAAAATTATTATTACTATGATGATAATATATATGAATATATATAGTACATATATTAATATATATGTGTTTATATATATTTTTGTATAAATATTTTTCATAAGAATCGATAAAATTATTATGTGACGAGATTTCGATGAGATTTTTTAAATCTTTTTTTCCACTAAACATTTAAGAACTATATCTTTATACTAAATAATTATTATTATTTGTTATTATTCATTCGTAAATAAAATATATATGTATACATATATATATTTATAAAAAAATATTTTTGCCAAGAAAATTTCATTCCTTTTACGATGAATGTTTTTTATTTCACAAAACGAAATTTTATTAACAACAAATGGAAAAGCTAGAGACCGATTAAACTCCGCGTTTACGTTTAGCCCGTCCGAGCCTGGACTTTCCTTTGCCGCGCAAAATTCTCAATCTTTCAAACTCGTCTTTGAAATCTTGATGCTCGTCTCTGTAGAGTCCGTAGGCGCGCAAATGCCTCATAAGCCATCCGATCTGTGGATGCCTCGGATAATATTCGACGATTTCTGAACGTTTGTTGATTGGTTTTTGGCTGAAGAGCGTGACGACCTTCATCGATCGTGAATTCGTCGGTCTCGCAACCTCACCGAATATACGATTGCTCAGTTGATTCATTTTCATCGCATAATTGCTCGTTACTTTCGCCAAATTCACGTACTTAGCCATTTTGGTCGAGAATCTGAAAGAAAAAAAATAATTAAGAAAGAATGAAAGCAATCCAAGAAGCTTTGTAGAAAGTGAGGTTAGGAATTCACAAAGATAGTTTTTAGTCGATGATTATTCGTTATTTGGCGCCAAATCGTAAGCTGGATTGTCAAAATACACGTAAAACCGATTTGTACGATTCTTATACGTTTACTTACTTCGTTTTCGCAATTATTTACAAATTTTTCACGAAGATTGCGGGGACGTCCATTGGGAATCCCAAAATGAAGCCGAAGTTTACCGAAGAAGCACGAACTACCCGGAAAATTCCGATTTGATCCAGAATCATCGAGAATAGACGGAAGGAGTACGTTCACATTTTTTAGAACCTCCCGTTAGGTTGGATTTTGAAATGGTACGCGAAAGGATCGCCAGGAAGCGCTGGCGTCGTTACGAACCGAGCTAAAACCAAAAAAAAGGCGGGTATTTTAAATTTCACGTATGATTATTCTAAATAATAATCGTAAACGTATGGATAATAGATTTTTGATATAAAATATTACGATATAAAATACGCTTTCGTAAATAATTTGTGTCAAGGAATATTTCAATATTCCTTGCTGCTGACCCAACATCTTGGCAATATATGAATAAAAATTGAATGATTAAATCTAGATGAACGATAAATAATTAAATTAAAGATTAACTGCCAAAAAATCGCCAAACACAAAATATCGTAATTTTATTTGTTGTCTATATGTTGAGGATTTTGACCAATCAGCTTTAATTAGGAAAAAAAAGGTTCAGAACCATCCCCAGTCTCTTCTTTCTCTTTAATCACTTCCCTCCCCTAATCTGGCAACACTGTACGCCTGTCACTAGAATCACGAGCGCCACTCGTGCCGAAAATCCGAACTAAACCGCAATCCCGTTCAAACGAATGCATTTTCCGGTAGAACTTCCGGTTCTGATAGCACCCTTCATCATCTCTTATCTTTCTAGAATCTAGAACCACGAACACCTGAATCAAGACCGAAACAGTTTTCCGGGGTTGGCGTTGTGTCAAATTTCAACAACATTGGAACACGTCTGACCGTGGAGCTGTTCGTTGTTTTTACGCGACGTTGAATGAAAAAAATAATGCGCGAAACGCGTCGATCTGATCGAAAATCCCGGAATTATTGCGGATTCGTGTGTTGTCGATGAGGAAATGAATTTTCTTTACATTATTTTTTATCGCAGCCGTTTAGGTCGATGAGATAATCGGCATCCGCGCCGGACTTCCCAGACGATCCAGATTTGGTGAGTAAGCTGAGGAGTATTTATTTATTTTTCCTTTAATTTTATTTTCAGCTTTCGGTGTGTGAAGAATCGGACTGGAGAATATCGGTTGACGAAGGATTATAGTTTCAGGATAAAATGACGACTCCGATGAGCGAGGACGGAGGACCCTTGAGGGAATGGGCGCCTCTCGATAATCTGCTTCAGCAAATTCCCATCAAACTGCAGAACGGCATTTTTACGCAGGATATAAGTTTGACGTGCGTCGACGCGCTTCCAGAGTTCATCGCCGTTGGCACGAATTGCGGATTGGTTTATTGGTTCGATCGGAAAACCGGCCAGGTGCAGAGACTGCGATGCGAGGCAAGTCGATCTGTTTCGAGCTCGAAATCAGTTTTTTCTCCGGAAAAAGGAATTTTTAATTTTTAAAATATTTATTGTATTATATTTACTTTTATTTTAATTTATATAATATGTTTTATATTATATAATTTTTATTTAGATGATATAACACACATATTACGTTTATTTATCTATACATTTTATTTTTCTATGCTTCTAAATTGCTCTGGAAGTCTTACAATTTTTAGAAACGCTACATAAGCTCAAATAAATTAAATCCTGCATTTTTTTTGTCATGATTATGATAATAATATGTTTGTTGTGAATTCTTTTTAATTGGAATATTCTGTAATTAAAGTTTGTCGAACGATTCACGTTTCAGGGCACGAATTTGAGGGTAACTTGCTTGAGAGTAATCTCGACCGTGGACTACATGATCGCGGCTGGCAGCGATCAGGGAGTAGTTACAGTTTTTCAAATACCCAAAAGTTTGCCGGCGAGTTTGCCGGACAGTCTAAAGCCCAAACAGAAGAAGCAGGTAAAAGTAGGACCATCAAAATATCGTAACAATCATTGCGATACTAAAACCAAAAAAAAAAAAGATCGGTTTTTCGATTTTAATCTCTTATTCCTTTTTTTGGAAATTTTTTTTAAGGTCGAAAGATATAATATCAGTGGTTTGCACAAGAGTCCGGTGACTACGGTCGAATGGTCCAAAAATGGAATGAAATTATTCAGCGGAGACCAAGAAGGATCCGTCGTCTTAACAGAAATCGATTTTTACATGGTAAATTTTATTTAAAAAAAAAATAAACATCGATAATTCATTTTTATTAATAAAATAAAAATAAAAATCTTACATTCTCCAAAGCATTTGTCAAAATCGTCCGAGTTACTCAACGAAAAATACTCGGTCGTGCAACTGAGCTATCATCAAGGAATGCTTCTCGTCTCCACCCTCTTTCGCACGATTCTCGTTCACGGAAATCAAAACAAAAAAATTTCTCAAGTCGGTCAAAAAGAGAGAAAAACGTAAGTTTGTAATTACAATTAGCAAAAAAATATTTATTCATAAAAGTCGGACATTCTGAAACATATTGACATCAAAATCCCGATGAAAAAAGCTTTACACCATCAAAAAACTTCCTCTACGAGGCATCAAAAACCGTCGTGGAAGCGAATTAAAGAATTATAAATTAAAAATTAAATTAAAAATTGAATTAAAAATTAAATTAAAAATTAAATTAAAAATTAAATTAAAAATTAAATTAAAAATTAAATTAAAAATTAAATTAAAAATTAAATTAAAAATTAAATTAAAAATTAAATTAAAAATTAAATTAAAAATTAAATTAAAAATTAAATTAAAAATTAAATTAAAAATTAAATTAAAAATTAAATTAAAAATTAAATTAAAAATTAAATTAAAAATTAAATTAAAAATTAAATTAAAAATTAAATTAAAAATTAAATTAAAAATTAAATTAAAAATTAAATTAAAAATTAAATTAAAAATTGAATTAAAAATTAAATTAAAAATTAAATTAAAAATTAAATTAAAAATTAAATTAAAAATTAAATTAAAAATTAAATTAAAAATTAAATTAAAAATTAAATTAAAAATTAAATTAAAAATTAAATTAAAAATTAAATTAAAAATTAAATTAAAAATTAAATTAAAAATTAAATTAAAAATTAAATTAAAAATTAAATTAAAAATTAAATTAAAAATTAAATTAAAAATTAAATTAAAAATTAAATTAAAAATTAAATTAAAAATTAAATTAAAAATTAAATTAAAAATTAAATTAAAAATTAAATTAAAAATTAAATTAAAAATTAAATTAAAAATTAAATTAAAAATTAAATTAAAAATTAAATTAAAAATTAAATTAAAAATTAAATTAAAAATTAAATTAAAAATTAAATTAAAAATTAAATTAAAAATTACATTAAAAATTAAATTAAATTAAAAAACAAATTAAGAATTATATTTAACCGGTGGATTTCGTTCCAGTTTGGGAAAATTAGGTGCGGTGTTCGGTTTTCGTCAGGGTCAAGTTCAGGAGCCGATTATTTACGCGAGCAGACCTGGACTGAGGATATGGCAAGCGGACAAGTCCGGAACGGTGCAAAAAACCTTGATTTTCAAGGTAATTGTAATAAATCCTCTTTACGACCATAATTTCCCATCAAAAGCCGAGGAATCATAATTGCCACATAAATAATTCGTCTTTCATCGTAGGAAGCCGTTCGTTGCGCGAGCACCGAAGTCATTCTCCTAAACCCAGCTTCGGAAAACGTGCGTAAAAATCGCGGTGATCCGACTTTCGGTGTTTTGCTGCCATTTTGCGACGATCTTCTCGTGACGTACAGCGACGACGTCATCTACGTCGTGAATCCCGTCACCATAGCAATAACATCGGTGGTGTCCGATCTTCGAAGGGTAATCGACGTCGCTTGCACCAAGGACGAGATATTCGTGCTGGAAGGCGAGAGAAATTTGATTCGCGTTGCTTATCATCCGGAAATTGTTTGTCCCGAACCCGAAGATCCGAGAGATCCGCTCGCTTCGTTGGCGGAAATGGGCAGACCCGTTAAAGCTGGAATTCTCGGTTTGACGTCGAAACTCAAGGATAATTCATTAGTCGAGGCTATACCGTTTTACAAGATCAATCCGAGCAACATTATACAGGCGATGGGGTAAGCGAGGATGGTCGAGGGATCTTGATTAATTACTGGAGTTAGTTGATCGAATGGTTGATAGATTGATTGATTGATTAATTAGTGTATATAGCTACGGTGAATTGTTGAGTTACATTGCAAATTGACAATGATATTGATTCCAATCGAGAAAGAAACAGGTGAAATGAATTGAATAAAGGGGAATATTAATTCAATAATTAATTAATATAATGATAATGATAATCATCATTCGTTATTATTATTATTATTATTATTATTATTATTATTATTATTGATTATATAAAAAATAAAATAAAAAATAGAAAATAATAGTAAATAATGAATTGATTTATTAATAGTGATAAATCGTTATTATGATTATAAATTATTGCGAGAAAAATAGTAACGGATTTTTTTAAAATTATTAACTTATTAGTTATATTATTATTATTATTATTATTATTATTATTATTATTATTATTATTATTATTATTATTATTATTATTATTATTATTATTATTATTATTATTATTATTATTATTATTATTATTATTATTATTATTATTATTATTATTATTATTATTATTATCATTATTATTATTATTATTATTATTATTATTATTATTATTATTATTATTATTATTATTATTATTATTATTATTATTATTATTATTAATTAAATAAAAAATAAAATAAACAATAGACAATAATAGTAAATACTGAATTGATTTATTAATAGTGATGAATCATTATTATTATTATAAATTATTGCGAGAAAAATAGTAATGGATTTTTTAAATATTATTATTATTATTATTATTATTATTCAATTATAAAAACGAAAAAAATTGTGTTAAATAAATACAACAATTAATCGATATAATAATAATAATAAACTATTATAAACTATAATAATAATAAACTATACTATACTATAATAAACTATTATTATTATTATTATCATTATTATATACACATATTATTATTATTATTATTATTATTATTATTATTATTATTATTATTATTATTATTATTATTATTATTATTATTATTATTATTATTATTATTATTATTATTATTATTATTATTATTATTATTATTATTATTATTATTATTATTATCATATTAATTAATTATTGTACGTTCATTAATTAAATATAATTTATTCAGTTATTTCATGCAATAATAATTAATAATAATATAACTAACAAACTAATAATTGAACACAGTAAAACCATTCCTTAATTTTTACTCATCTCAAAAGTCATTTCCTTCATCGCCATGCATTGCACAAATAACGAAAAAAATATTTTCATCACAGGGGCTTGCCATCGAGAGGCGCGTTCGACCCGAACGCGTTGGTCCACGCCGAAGAAGCGACGGAAATTCCTCCCGTAGTTCCCATACACCTCGAGACCGAGCTCGTCACGGACTGCCCCATAAACCCCGATCGATCATCAACCGCAATAACTCGATCCTCAGCCTCGGACGATTCTCGAAACGATCGTCGCAAGATATTTCAAAAAATCAGCGAACAAGAATTCGAAGACGTTGTTTTCACGCCCGAACGAAAATCCAAAAAATCGGATAACAAAAATTCCGCAAAATTGGATAACTTCGACGTCACGACGGAACAATCGATTATCGCGATGACGAAAAGTCGGATAAACGATATAGAAGAAAAAACAACGTACTCGTCGCTTCTTACACTCAGCATCGACGACGACAGCATTCTCAAGGCCGAGAGAAATTTGGAAACAATTCAAAAAGACGTCGAAGACAAGGAAAAACTTTTGGCCGATGTTTTGAACTTCGATCTGTCGGAATTTATGACGAGCAATCAAGTTTTCACGACGAATGGAGGAACGAATAATTCGTTGAATTCGATCACGTATTTGAGTTGCACGGCACCGACGAACGGCGTCGTGGAACGACGAAAGGAGGAACCGGAAATCGTGGGGGATGAGCGAGAAGAGGATGAGGAGGAGGAGGAGAGCATCGCCACGGAAACCGACGAGGACGACGAGGACGAGAGCTACAGAACGGAATTGAAAAAATTGGAGCAACTCGGAGAATGCAGCAAACGACTTTTGCAACGAAAATCAAGTTCCGAAGTCGTTGGGAAAGTTGGAAATCGCGTTATCAACGCTGTTAAACCGAGATCGACGGGTATCGATCCGTTGGAATTGGAACGACATTTTAACAGTGAGTAATGCAATTTTTATCTCTACGGCGAAGATTTGATTCGATGTTTTTATTGATTTGATAATTGGGCTCGTTTCTGTCGTCAGAAGTATGAGAATTGAATTGTAACGAATAATTTTGGCTGAATTTGATTGTAACGAATTTTTGATTGCTCATAGAGGAAGCTTTGTTTTCGTGTAAATATTTTTTACATTGGTTTTCATGTAGACGTGTTGAGAATGTCCCAAAATGTCGAGAAATCACATTTAGAAAAAATGTTTGGATGTATGTGTGTGTGTGTGTAACATTCGTTTAACGTTCACAACTTGAGAACGGCTTGAGATATCAAGCTGAAATTTATTACACATGTGAAGGGTTCAAGGAGCCTAGCTTGATTAAATTTTCCGAAAAATCCATGCAGTTCTTTTGTTTTTACGCGATTTTTAAATTCTTGAAGAATCGATTTGCGCTCTCTAGCTCGCACAATTTACGAGATATCGTGCTCAAATTCAGTAGAACGTTGCAGTATTACAGGAAGATGCTTGGTACTGAATTAGAGCAAAATCCATGTAGTGCTTTTGTTTTTAGAGAATTTTGAAATTTTTCAAAAATTGTCACGCGCTCTCTAGCTCGCGCAATTTTCGAGGTATCGGACTAAAATTTCGTACAAAGTTGCACCATCATCGAAAGATGTTTCGTATTGAATTTGGGCAAAATCCATTCAGACGTTCAGATTTAATGCGATTTTCAATTTTTTAGATTTGACGTGGAATTCGCCATATATTTATTCCGGACTGGATAGATTTACGAGCGGATTTAATATGAAAACAAGGGTGCAAAGTCGAACCTTGCACATTGCTTCCTCATAATTTTACACACATGCCAAAGCTTCTTCTATGAGGAAACCAAAATTGATCGACCCATAGTTCCTCATAGAGGTAACTCTGGCAAATGTGTAAAATTATGAGAAAGCAATGTGCAAGGTTCGACTCTGCACCCTTTTTTTTATTTAAAATCATGAATTTTTAATGTAAAGCATGTCAAATTTTCAGTTCTTTCGAAGGAATTCGTGACTTCGGCCAATTCCTTAAGCTCTGGACCTGCGTACGACGAAGTCGAGGACTGGGTCGTCGTCAACACGATTCCATAGACACGAAAGAAACGATTTATTATCCGTTTGTTTCTTTTTTGCCGATCGAACAACCGAGAAAGTGCGAAAATCGATCGAACGAGCTGTGAGACGATCGGAGGTTCATAAATAATTAGCAATAACGAGGTTATTATTACTCCGCATGTGGATAGCACAATCGACAGGATAGTATTACATCAACGAGCGCTGCATTCCTATATCGCAAATTTTATATTAATTTCGATGGTATAACAGTCGTCCGTTTTTTGATAAATTAAAAATTTGCGAATTATTATAACTACGCTAGTCCCAGTTTGAATGCTTCGCGCTTTTTTTTTCTCTCGTGTGATTGCGGGTCGAGTGCGTGTGTGTGAGTGCTTGGGCGTAGATTAAGGGGATGTGTTTGATTGTTTGGGGGATAGTTGAGGGTTTTTCATGGTTTTTTTGGATTACGTTAGGTTTTATAACACGAAAAAAGAACATCGACATTATGTCACACAACAAAAAATAACATGGAAAAAATATTGTACAGACAATATATCTCGTTGAAAAATATAACACCCGTGGAATATCGTAGAATGGGATTAAATTTTTTCAATAGTGTATTCTCGTAATTTGACGAATTATAATGAGAAATAATTGTCATTGTCAACAATGAGAAATTATATGCAATGCTAAATAACCTGAATGAAACAAATAACCCTAAATGAGGTTCAATAAACCAAACGTGGCTGAGGGTAGTAATTGATACTGTATAGTGTATTCCAACGAAATTATTCTAACATGGCTAAGAAAATCATGAAAATCTCTTAATTTTCCTGCAAACGAAAAAAAAACCCCTCAATAAATTCGATCGTGGTTTAATCTCTTAGTGGCATGACAAAATTATGATATTGTTCAAAGAGGAATGTTTATTGTTATCGTACACTTGTAAATAACTAACGGCTAATATTATATACGAGGTAAATTTTATTGTACGCTTTTCAGTAATGCATTCGAATATAAACAAGTTAAATATTATATAAAATTAAAAAATCAAGAACAAAAAAAAACCAAATCCAAGTTTGTTCGTAGAATATTAATATCGAACGAAATACGAGCGAAGATGGTATAGTGACAAGACCGAACGAGGGGAAAAGCGAATTGTGGAGATCTGAATTGAATTTTTGTCAGTGAAAAAATTTTTATTACGGAGGAATATTTTTTTTCTTCCAGCCCACCGAATGAAAAAATTGATAATAAATTGTTCCATTAGCTTTATTGTCTTTTACAAAAAAAACAATACTCTGTACAATAGACGTGATTCGAAGCAGCGATGAAAAGACTTTTAGGAATTATCGAAAAACGAGAAGAAAAAAATAAAAATTATTTCCTTTGATCTCGATGTTTTGCGATTAACTGAGAATCTTGAAGAACCTGTCGAGCTGCGTTGTTTATGTGACGAAACCGATCAGGACCGAGATGAATACCGCCGTACCATCGGGTTACAACTACCACAACGTTTCTCGCATCCACGATCTTGAAAAAAAAAAAATCGAACATATTTTAAATGACCCAAATTTTTAAATAAATTTTTGACATTGTAAGAATACAAATTTTAAACAAAAAACAAACAAAACAAAAGAAAACAAAATTTTGAATTGCTACCAAGAATTCGTGAAATTTAATACAATTTGATGGAAAAACTCTAAAATATATACACATTTTTTTGTTATTTTTTTTTTTTCCAAACCTGAAGGAGATGCAGCAATCTTCCCCCCGCTTGAGACTCCCCGTCGTCGTTGCAATCTTGAACGAATGTCTTTCCGTCTTCCTTGACGATTCGATAGGCGCAGATGTTATGAGTCGCCTGTTCGATTTTTCTGTTCGACATGAGGGACTTCAGAACTTGGCTGAGAGAACAAAAAAAAAACTTGTGTATTAATTCAACGGAACAAATGCGTCAATAAATAATTTGCCAAAATGAATTTGTCGTACTTTACTCCATCCACCGACGTGACGGTAGCTGCGTGTCCTTGGAAAGAACTTTTTCTGTCAAGAATTACTTCTCCGTGATGAATTGCGGGACATTCTTTTGGAGAACTTGTGTCGTTGGATGGAATTTCGATGGGAATAGTTGCGGCTTCGACGATCTCTTCGTCGTCGGTTGGCGACTGATCGGGGACCGTTCCAAGCTGCAATTCTTCCCGGATCCTCTCGATCCATTGGTAAATCACAGGTTCTCCGCGTAACGATCTGAAAAGCGTGTTGAGATTGAGAAGTAATCATAAGAGGGGTTTTATTTTTGGAAGAATCGTCAGTGTCCCCGATTATAAGCGGAAAGGCTCCTATTGGGAAAAAACATCCGTATAAGCCCAGACGGACCTGTCTTCTAGACAGTCCCTTATCGTAAAGACCCGATAGCGAACAATTGGCAAGCTCCAATAGAGGTGGAGCGAAAAACAGAACGAGAGATGAAAAACCTACGAGTATACCTCGTCCAGGAGGCTTCCGAGATGCTGTTTGGCAGCGCAGTTCAGATGAGGTGCAGAAATTTCGTGCGCAGGAGCCGAACTGGACGGATAATCGGTGGGAAGCTTCACGTACAGAGTAACGCATTCATCGCCATCGCGAATGCCGATGCTGTAAGTTCTGTTCTCGATGTCCTCCGTTTGCCAGTCGTCGCCATAAATCGCAACGAGTGCTCCGATCTCGTCGATCTAATGTTGTACAACAGAGAAACGAAAACCAAGTAATGGAAATTTGATGATAATAACGATACGTGATAAACGTTGGGGAAGAAAAATATTCGTACCTGTTGCGCCAAATTGTCCATTTTTCGACACTTCAGACACGTGTGTTTGACACATGAGTCTTTGTCGTCTTGAGAACGATCGAAAATGCTGTTTTTCAAGGTCACGGAATAACCCGATGCTTTTGAAGCCGCCGAATTGTGCGATTATTTGACGAATTTTGAGGTTAGGTTGACGTTGAGTAGTCAAATTATAGCTAAATTTGAAAAAAAATCATCGCGGAATATTCAAAAACCTTTGAGATTTCGCGAATGAATTATTTCAAGTACAAAATGTCATTTCCTGAAGAAGCAAATGATAACTCTGCTCAAATATCCATTTCCGTAATTTTCTTTCGTGAATCGGCCTAAATTCGGCAAATTCATGAATGAATATCAACTCCGTCATTCAATCTCACGTCGTTATTCACATGAAATTCAAAATCATTGAGGGGTTAATCGTTAACCACGCGCGTAATCTGGTGTACATGACTGAAGTAATCTCTCCTAATCATTTTTGCATTCTTTGTGTAATCTTTGTGCAATTTTTGTATTCCTACTATGCTGTAATTATGGGTAATCTCAAAAATTTTCATGTAATGTCAGGCAATCCTGAAAGATTAGAAAAAAGTTCGTGTATTCTTTTGGTGATCCTCATGCATTCCTCTGTGTTCATGTGTTCTCATGTAATTCCTCATGAATTTTTCTTTAGGGCGCATTCCAACTCTTCGTCGTAATCTTCCAAAAATGTTATGTATTCCGTCGCAGAGATGTGCAATCTTTGAAAAATTTTCTGTAATTTGTCACGAATTGCATGTAATCTCTTCCATTCGGTCGTACTCGATCAAGGATTACAAGTAATCCGCAAAAAAAACTAATTTTGTGTAATCTCGTGTAATCTCCAGGCCAATGTAATCCGGTGTACAGCATTCTTTACAGCGAATACCCCTCAAAAATAACGAAACAAATCGATTCGTTTTATTTAAAAAATCTTTAAAAAATATCGATCGTCGATAAGACAGATTCCGACTCATCCAGATCGTTATTCCATCCGCAAAACGTCACGTCTGCACACGTCATCTAAAACAGCGCCCTCTTCGGATTAAATCGCGACTCGGTGTTTGATGTAATGTTGAGAGTACGCTGGCATAAATCAACATTTTATTAGGTTAATAAATAAGCTGCGAGTTGCACTGTTAAATACGCTCATCAAAGATGGTAAGTTCGATAGAAGCTGTCGCTTCCGCGAAAGGAATGTTTTTTCGTTCGTCGAACGAAATTAAACGGAACCTCGTCGATATTTTCCACGATCTCGTTCGTTTCGGCCGAAGCCGCTGTCGAGCCAACGCGAATGTCATCTGCCATCGCGAACGCGACAATCGGATAAATTTTATACGGTTTGTCTTCGATCGCGATAATTGTACGAATCAATCTTCGCGTTCTTTTGTTTCAGGTACTTATCGCCGCTGCGGTATGCACGAAAGCGGGAAAAAGTGAGTAAAAATCGGGGGTGTTATTGCTTATCGGGGCGTCGCACGTTTTATTGCCAATCGTTTCCGGTTGTCCGTCGTCGCACGGCGATTTTTCATACCGCCAGACTTCAATGACGTTCATTGTCGACAGCTTGGTCGATTTTTCTTTCATGATAAGAGTTGGAATGATTAGGACACGTTTAGATTGTTGACACCTTCGGCGTCCTGTCATTCACCAGCGACTGACGATGAGCAATAAAAAAATTATATTCTGCTGTTAATACATTTTTTTTTAATGATTTGGTTAAAAGAATTTACCTTAATATTACTTATTACTGGAAAGAAATAATTGCAATGCGTATCGTTAAAGGACGTTGAAAAGGTTTTAATCGACAGCTTGGTAGATTTTTTTTTATTCGACTCGAATAAAAAAGATTCGGACATTTTTCGGATGTTCAAGCTGTTGTTGTCGAGCGTCAGTTCAAAGATCATAGATGAATGTACTTGAAGATTAATTATATGTATATAACTTATATACTTATATATGTATTAAAAAAATGTGATAAATATTATTAACACGACGAAAAATGGTCGCCGCAAATAACGGTGCGACGTTGAGCTAAATGCAGTAGAAGGCGAAAAACGCTGGGAGCTTAAGACGATGGACTACAAATGCTTTCTCCTTCTCTCTCGCTCCCCAGCGAGCGCCGATAGCGTTGTCACTTTTGCACTGGGCGATGTAGTCCATCCTTTTAACGCGTCAACCACGTATTTATGCAACAATCAAAACGCTCTGAACCGATTAATCATTTTTTCTCTCTTATATATTTATTTCTGTTATCGATTCGATTTTTTTCACTTTTCGTTCGCAGCGATAATATCCCGTCAGTTCGTGGAAATGACGAAGGCGAGGATAGAGGGTCTCCTGGCCGCCTTTCCGAAGCTCATGAGCACGGGTAAACAGCACACTTTCGTGGAAACCGAATCGGTGCGTTACGTCTATCAACCGTTGGAAAAATTGTACATGCTTCTCATAACCACAAAGGCCAGCAACATTCTGGAGGATCTCGAGACGCTGCGGCTCTTCGCCAGAGTGGTGAGTTCGCCACAAAAAAAAAAAAAAAAATCCCAAATGAAAAAAACACCGATTCCTTCCATAAAATTTGGTGATTTTCGTATTCTTCTTTCTTCTCCTTTCATCCAACCCCTTTTCAAAAAAAGTATTAAGGGGCAATAGTTCTCCCCAAAAACTTGTCCATGCAAAAACACATACAAGTACTTCAATATACCTCGTAATCGATACATTCCAGTGCGTCCTAATAAATTAATTCAAACGTAGCTTCAAAAAATCATAAACACCTCACCAATTTCAAAAAACTGGCCACAACCCCTTCAACCACTTCCCCCCAACGACATTAAAACCCGCTCTTCTTAAAAAAAACCCCAAAAAACAGATCCCAGAATACTGCAAATCCATGGACGAAACGGAAGTCGCGGAAAACACGTTCAACCTTATCTTCGCGTTCGACGAGATCGTCGCCCTGGGTTACCGCGAAAGCGTCAATCTCGCACAAATTCGTACGTTCGTCGAGATGGATTCGCACGAAGAACGCGTCTACCAAGCCGTACGTTTCACCCAAGAACGCGAGGCAAAAAATAAAATGCGCGAAAAAGCGAAAGAGCTTCAACGTCAAAGAATGGAAGCTAATAAAAAAGGTGGAGGCAAAAGTCCAGGTTTCGGCGGTGGTTACGGTAACAACGGAAATTTCTCTTCATCCCCGACCGTCGGTGATTCGGCGAATTTCATTCCCGAAACCATTAAAATGAGTTACAATCCACCGGCAAAAATTTCATCGTCTTCGGGTCCTGGAGCCATGAAATTGGGTGGTAAAACACGTGACGTTGATTCGTTCGTCGATCAATTGAAGGAAGAAGGTGAAAATGTTGTTTCAACCAATACAACGTCGTCGAGTACATCGAAATCTTTGACAATCGCGCCGCAAATAATAAATACCGAACCCGTACATTTGCGTCAAGAAGAAAAATTAAACGTTCGAGTTGGTCGCGACGGTGGTTTGCAACATTTCGAACTTCACGGTCTCGTTACGTTGAACATAACCGACGATAAATGGGGAAGAATACGGGTACAATTGGACAACAAAGATAATCGTGGAGTTCAGTTGCAAACTCATCCGAACGTCGACAAAGAACTTTTTAAAAATCACAGTCAGATAGGTTTGAAAATTCCGTCAAAACCGTTTCCTCTGAATACCGACGTGGGAGTTTTAAAATGGCGATTGCAAGCTCAAGACGAGACGGCATTGCCATTGTCGATCAATTGTTGGCCATCGGAAAATGGCGAATCCGGTTGTGACGTCAATATCGAATACGAATTGGAACAAAACGATCTTGAACTCAACGACGTGCAGATAAACATTCCTTTGCCGATGGGTTGCACACCCGTTGTTGGCGAATACGACGGGCAATACAATCACGAATCACGTAGAAACATGCTCGTGTGGTCGTTGTCGATCGTCGACGCTTCAACGAAATCCGGATCGATGGAATTTTCCGCTCCTTCGTCAACACCGTCGGATTTTTTTCCGCTTCACGTTTCGTTCTCGTCGAAAACTCCGTACGCTAAGATTAAGGTAGGTTTTTGGGTTTATTGTAATTTATCGTGTTGTTATGAGTTTTTATGATTTTTATTGCTAATTATTATTTATTGTTTTTTTGGAGCTAATTTTGAAGAGGATTTTTTTGGGAATTGTTGGTTTATGTGAGTTGAGACGATGAGGGATGATGATTTTTTGTTTGTTTATCTTTGAGATTGAGGTCTTACTGGATGGATTGAGGTTGACAAGATTCTTGAAAATTTGAGGAGGGATTTGAGGGGGATTTGGGGGGGGATTTGTTGATGGGATGGTGATGCATGAATTAATTCAGAATTTTTCGCTACGTAATTTAGTAGTTGCAAATTTGTGAATTTAACAAGGTCGTTTGTGGTAAAACAACTTCTGCAGACGTTGATGGATGCAAAACGAATGGGACTAAATCGCTGTGAATACTGAAAAAATTATATCATTAAGATTTAGGATCTACAGATTGATTATGCTTAGTTTCGAATTAATCGACTGAGTAGTTGTCGAGAAATTAATTGAAGTAATGTAATGTAAATTAACATTTCTGAGTGTTAATTTATCATTAAATGAGCTATTTTGCAAGGCTAAACATGTGCGACATGATCCAGACTCGTAAATCCACGATTCACCCATTTTGGACTAACTTTTTGCCCGACGATCCATCCAGTAAGGCCTTAAAAATTACGTTTATTTTTTTCATTTATTAACTCATGCTATTCGTAAATTAATTATCATTCATATGCGCGGGCGGTAGTAATCCAAAATATAATAAATAACAAAGATATTCTCTCTTATTGAAAGCGTTTCATATAATATCATTTTAATCAGAATATTTTATCGTTTCACTTTTTCCCTATGTGGGATTTTATTTCTATCCGGGTTTTCTCCAAAGATTCAATTTTTCAACTTCTCAATTTTATAAGGAAGTTATTGTTACGTCCCCGAACATCAAAAATCGTTTTTTCCCTGTTCTAGAAATACAATATAGAATATAATAATATACCTGTATAGAATATTAATAATAAAAGATACATTTTATTAATTATTACGTCGATTCGCAACGATAATTTAATTCGATAAATTACAATTCAACCGTGAAAAAATTGCGTCAATTCTATGTTTCAGGTGAGCGATGTTCTGCTCGTGGAAGACGAAAGTCCGGTGAAACATTCGGTCGAAACGGTATTCTTCACCGACAATTACGAAGTCGTCTAAAATAATTCCCCGGCCACAAGTGGACATCGCTGTCTGCGCGTATTTATAATTACTTAAGCGTAGGCAACGAAAAGAAGAGGAAAAAAAAGCAAGTAAAATCGCGCTTGAAGGGAAAATTCCATGATAATAAAAAAAAAATGCACTTTTCGAGTAGAGCGATGGTACATATATAAATATATATAAATATATACATATGTTTTCAACTGAAAAAAAAATTCGGTTTCGATTCTCCTTTGGGATTCGATGAATTTACACGCAACCCGCAACAAAATAACGGAAGACATCGCAACGTATTGCGCAATCGATTAACGATAATAATTGTGAATACTGTCGAAGATTAGTTTTAAGGGTCAAATTTCAACCCGGGAGATTGTTTGCAACCGAACATTACGATACGACGATGAAAATTAATAAGAAAAAAACAAAAAAAAAAAACAAAAACACAAAAAAATGTTAATAAAGTCTCGCGGACTGCATTCGGTGAATAAATATTTAACTGTTACGTCCCATGGAGAAATACATTATATTGATAGAAAAAAAAATCGTGGTAGTTGTTTGAAAAAAAAAGAAAAGGAAAGAAAGAAGGAGAAGAAGAAAGAAGGAGAAAAGTTTAAAAAGGAGGAAAAGTTGATGATTTATTATTTTCTTTACAGTTTTATTTACAATTAACGGAGTCGGGATAGCGCGATGTTTAGGTGACTATTTGTTGGATCAAATAGTTTTCGATTACAACTTTGGCGGTCGCCGCTTTTTTAAGGGTCGCCGCTTGATAAGCGGTTATGTTGTGGACGTTGCGGTGAGTCACGTCCGCGCCTCGGGTCAATAATTCGTAGCAAACGTGAGGATGATCGCCGATTGCTCCGTAAATCAAAGGAGTATTTCCTTCCTGAAAAAATAATTGACACCGATTAAAATAGAAAACGAGAATCTTATAAAATTTTAGTTTTTCATTTTTTTATTTGTAAAAATAAATTTTTATTTATTTATTTTTGTTTTAATATTGATTCTAATTTTTTTAATTTAATTTTATTTCTTTTGATTTTTATTCTTTAAATGCAGTCTATTTTATTTTATTTTATTTTATTCTATTTTATTCTATTTTATTTATTTCGGATTTTATTTTTCAAATTTTTATTTTTCATTTTTGTTTTTAAAATTAATTATATTTTTCTTTATTTGATTTCATTCTTTTTGATTTTCCTTCTTTGAGTGTAGTCTTATTTCATTTTATTTTATTTTATTCTATTTTATTTATTTCGGATTTTATTTATCAAATTTTTATTTTTTATTTTTGTTTTTTAAATTAATTCTATTTTCTTAAATTTAATTTTATTCTTTTTAATTTTTATTCTTTAAATGTAGTCCATTTTATTTTATTTTATTTCATTCTATTTTATTTATTTCGGATTTTATTTGTCAAATTTTTATTTTTTCAATTCAATTTAATTGAATTATATCGATCAATTTTTTTTTTTTGTGACCTCGTCAGTGGCGTTGAAGTCAGCTCCGTTGGTGAGCAGTAGCTTGACGAGATCGTGATGTCCGTAAGCCGCAGCGAGATGCAGAGCCGTTTCTCCATTGTTTCCTTGACAATTCTTGTTCGCTCCGGACTTCAACAATTGTCGAGCGCTGCCCAATTGTCCGTAAGCCGCGGCCCACATCAATCCGGTCAAGCCTTGATCGTCCGGTTCGTCTATGGTCTCTGAAAACCCGAACGTCGTTCCCCATTTCCCAACGGATTTTTTTTCAATTTTTTATTCTCGTTAACAATGGCGTACCTGAGTTGATGTTTTCAGGCGTCAATTCGCCTTGTCCGGCCAGGGTGTGGAAGGTGATATCGCTGCTGGTGTAGAGCAAGGGAATTTGGGTCTTTGTGTTGCCTCTTTGCAAATTTGTGAGCAAAGTCGGAGGCTGCAATGAGAGATCGAAAGTCGTTTGATAATTTTGTTCTGTGTGTAGAAAATTTGTTGAGCTATTTTGGGAGGGAGAAGTATTTGTTAAGTAGATCTGGAGTAGGAAAATTACTGGCAATTATTGGGAATTGTAATCGTGTGCAATGTTTGAAGTTGAAGGATGAAATGGCAATTCAAAATTTATAGCATAATTTTGCATTTGTATCCAAATTTGTTGAACTATTTTGGGAGAAAAAGACATTTGTACATAAATGTGAACTGAGTCAATTACTGGCAATTATTGGGCATTGAGATCGAATGGAATATTCGAAGTCAAAGGAGAGAATGGAAATTTACAATTCATAGCATAATTTATCATACATATTTCAATTTGTTGAACTATTTTGGGAGAATGAGAAATAAATCTGGACTGAGCCGATTATTGGCAATTATCTGGGCATTGTAATCCAGTAGAACGTTTTTTAAACAGAGGATTGCAATTTTGAATAAACATTCAAAATTTATATCACAATTTCTCCTGTGTCCAAATTTGATGAACTATTTTGGGAAAAAAAAGGCATTTATACAAAGATCGGGACAGAGCCAATTGTTGGCAATTATGAAGCATCGCAATCCAGTGGAAGGTTTAAAATCGGAGGCTGAAACAACAATTTTGAGATTCGTGGCATGATTTCTCAGCCTAATTCAAATTTATTGGACTATTTTGGAAGAAGGACGCTTTTGTACAAAGATGCCGGTACAAGCCAATAATTATAATCTTCTGGGCATTGTAATTAAGTGGAATCTTTTAAATCAGAGGCTGAAATGACAGTACGAGTAATTAATAGAAAAGAAGAATCGCGTAGGTGGTTTGGAAAAAAAACTAAAAAAATTAAAAGAACGGAACGATAATAATAAAAATGTTTCACAGCTTTATGTACGTCAAATGGAGTTGAAGTTGGATTTAAAACTGTATTGAACTATTTTGTAAGGAAAAGGTATTCAAACAAAGCTACCAAACCAACCGACAACAATTGTCAATTATTGGGCATTGTAACGGGCCGCAATGTTTCGAGTATTTCAAAATCAAACCTTGTACGGCTGAAAAGCGCTGGTTCTCGTAGCGTCCTGCCACGCTCCGGGAGCCCAGTGCCACTTGGTCTCGATGGGCTCTGATTTGCAGCCAATATTCTCAGGCTTGCACATCACCGGTTGCGGCCTGATGCCAATGGACACGTCGGGACTGTCCGAAACCGGAGTTTTACTCTCGTCCGAGGAATGCGGAGTTATGGTCCCGGCATCAAAGTTCTCTTCTTTCAATATAAACTCCGAATGCACTTGAGAATCCATCGTTCCTTGGTAATGTTTGGTTTTGCAAATATTTCCACCTCAACCTAACCTCTCCAGGCTTTTTTTCGATATTTTACCCATAAATTCGCGATTATTCGACGATTCAACGCTACATTATTATTATTATCGCAATCACGCGACTTTTACTCTTCGTGGATCGAACATGAATCAAATGCAATTGTTTCTAACGACGAAGAAATGAGCGACAGGATTTTGACAAACGTCAGACGTTTATGTAAACAATGCGAATATGCGATTCGAAATTTCCGAACGCGACTGACTCGCTGCCGGTAAAATCGTCGAAAATTGACAAACAACTAAAACTGACGTTTCAAGACTCAAATGTGATTGAAAAAACGATTGAATATTCGCAATTAGTCCGCTGTACATCAACGGAAGTATTTTTTCCTTCGTTTTTGCTCCGAATTAACGGCAACGATCGAAACCGCAGCGATAATATTTCCTAACCTCAAAACGAAAACCATAAAACAATGGAAAATTATACATTGCCGTTGGACGATGAAACAGGCAAGTCTTTGAGTCTATATCTCTACACGGATGTTCGAAATACTCCGGAAATTCGTAAAAAATTGATGTCAGGCGAGATTCGTTGCTGCGTCGTCAAAGCCGCTACGGTGGTAGATCCGCTGCAAATAGCAATCGCCGCCAACAAAGCTGTTCTGAGAGAAATGCGACATCAATTGACGACAAAATCAATCTTCACCGAGATACTCTACGTCATGTCGTCGTCGACGAATATTTCTTTGTCGCTGGGCAAATTCGGTATTCACGACAATGACAAAAATATCGTCGTTGTGTTCGTTCGCGAGAGACGAGACAAAGAAATTACGGAGGAGGAAGTTTTGAAACACATAGAAGGTTGTAGAACTCCGATAGCGAGGATATCCGACTTTACGGATGAGAAATTGGTTAAAAAGATTTATAAAATTGAGGACGAAGAACTGAAAGTTTCGGGTCTGCTGGATTCGGTTGTCAGCAGAATCGCCATCGAGCAATCTGTTTCTTCGAAATAATTTTAGAAAACGATTACTAACGTCGACTACGGAATTCACTGAATATCTGCGAACTGCGGTTAAAATTTCATTTTTGTATGAATCCTTCAATAAACATATGAAAACAATTCTCTTAGGAAATAATACCAATTACCCTTGTTCTGCTTTAAAAATTGCACGAGGATCTTTTTTTTTTTTTTTAATTATCATTTTTATTGTTCCATTAACATCGGCAGGTTTTATCGGATGGATATTAGAAGATTGCCAAAAATTATCGAAGATTTTAGGGACGATAATTCTCGATAGAATGCATGAATAATTTTTAGAATTCTTCACCACATAATTCAGTAGTTACAAATTTATGAAAACACCTTCCGCAGACGTTAATGGTTGCAAAATAAATGGAAGTAAATCGTTGTAAATTCTAAAAAAATTATATCATCAAGATTTAGGACCGACAGATTGATTATGCTTAGTTTCAAATTAATCGACTGAGTGATTGTCGATAAATTAATTAAAGTAACGTGAAGTTGAAACAGTTCTACAGTCACTGACAAAACGTCAGTCAACCACACGCCAATATCGTCGAATTTGACTCGAATTATTATGAAAATTGGTAAATTAACATTCCCAAGTATTGGATTATCATTAGTTCAGCTATTCGTAAGGCTAAAAACGTGTACGACATGATCCAGACTCGTAAATCCACGTTCCATCCAACAAAACCCCAACCTCGCTCAAACCGACAAAGGACGGGTATACACAAAAATTCACAACGATCAAACCCAACTGCAAAATTCTCTTGCCATTTTTATTAATCAACCAATAAACAAACGATTCCTCGTTTCTTCGTCTTCTTCCCTTCTTCGTTATTCATCGTCGAAAAGAATCAAATTTGCCACACGACTTTACTCTCGAAAGAAAAAAAACAAAAATTAAAAAAAAAAACAAACGTACGATCACAATCGCAAAAAAAAAAACAAAAAAAAAATTCCGCACAAATTTCCACAGTACGACATAAATTCCGTCTGGTTAATAAATCCGATATCGATAATCGTTCAAATTTTTATCTCCAAATTATTATCAAAACGTCTCCGAGTTATAATCGAATTCCACGACGAATTAATGATTCGCCACGAACAAAAACTCCATTCGCATCAATATTTCCCCTCTCCGCATCTTCGCATTCGCTCAAACGCGGTCTTGTATCACAGTTATCACTTGTTAAAAATTCTAACATTTAAAATTGTCGCGGATTCAAGATCGTTGTTTTTTTTTTTTTTTTTTTTCGACGAGTGGGGAAAAAAAGAGTTTTGCAAATCAGTCGTCGTCGTCATCATCATCATTATCGGTTTCTGGATCTTTGCTATTTTTCTCTTCCTTTAATTATGTTTCATTCGCCGTTTATTTATTTTTTTATTTTTTTTTTTCGTTCAAACCAATCGAATTAAATTTCTCGACGGTCGATCGTTGATCGATCAATTCGATCGCGAATCATCCTCGCACGTGACATCGTCGATTTCCGCGTTCGAATTTCGTCTCGTGAACGACGCAAAATTTTTATTCATTCACCTCACGAGGGCGAAGAGGGCGGGATCGAGGGTTTAGGATTGACGCGGATTGAGAAAACGCGGCCAAAACAAAAAATTACATTCTCTTAAGGTGGGCAGAATCAAACGAAAATAATAAAATTAAAACGAAAACACAAAAACCCCGAAAAAAAAAAAATTCGTGTTTAGCTTCGAGAAAAATGCAATTTTTGAATGAAAAAAAAAAAAAAAAAAAAAAAAGAAAAATAGAGAATCATGTGTACCTAGGCAAACTACACATTTCGCATGTCGCAAGCTCGGCCGGATTCAAATAGGTGCAGTGAGAACAAGTCCAGAGAGCTTGATTGGCCGGTGAATTGTGCATAGTTCCGGAACCCGAACCGATTCCCGGAATTCCGCCGATCGCCGACGAGGATGAGCCCGTCGATGGGTTTCCAAAAGCTCCGGGTTGGTTCGACATGGGCGAGGATGCGCTCGAAGTCGCTGAGACGAGTTGTTCAACCGTCGCCCAGTGCTCCGATCTCGACCAATCGTTGGCTTTTTGTCGATCACCCGTGCGAATGGCTTCCATCAACGGCGCCATGTGATCCTGAGAAAAATTCGGAGAATTTTGGCAGCTATTTTAATGTCGTTGGGGCGAGAACAAAAATTGTGAAAGCTGTTGGGAGAGAATCGAACGTTTGGGGTCACGTTCTTGAGATGGGTTTACGAGAATTCACGTTGGTGCGATGGAAATCGTAGCTTTCGTTTTTAGTGGGGGGTTAAAAATATTTTTCTTCGGTTTTGAGATTTGTTATCATTTTTGGATTTGTAGGTTTTTTGATTTGTAAGCTGATAAATTCGTAAGTTTTCAAATTTGTGGATTATTTTGAGAAATAACCTGAATTTTTTGATTTGTAAATTTGTTAATTTGTGTGTTTTTAGATTTCTAAATTTTTTGAGAATTAATATTATTTATTTATTTATTTATTTATTTATTTGTTTATTTATTTATTTATTTATTTATTTATTTATTTATTTATTTGTTTATTTGTTTGTTTATTTGTTTATTTATTTATTTATTTATTTATTTATTTATTTATTTATTTATTTATTTATTTATTTATTTATTTATTTATTTATTTATTTATTTATTTAGTTATTTATTTATTTATTTATTTATTCATTTATTTATTTATTTATTTATTTATTTATTTATTTATTTATTTATTTATTTATTTATTTATTTGTTTATTTGTTTATTTGTTTATTTGTTTATTTATTTAATTATTTAATTATTTAATTATTTATTTATTTATTCATAACGGTTTTCAAAATGTTCTTTGCATTGGGAAACGGCAAAAAGTTCGCAACAGTGGAAAAGATTTTCTCTGTACGTAAAATGAGAAAAATGAATCGAGTTTTATGTAACCAAGACAATTTTAGTATATTGCAAATTCAAATACTCCATATTCCATGTAATAGCAGAATTAATCGCAATGACTCATAGAAACTGTCGTCAATTTTACCTTCATCGGCAGCATGTCCATGGTCGAGATGAATAACAGAACGTGAAAATCCGACACAGCTTCGAAGAACTGGTCGGAAGTGAATTGTCGGAGATACGTGCACAAAGCACCAAATTCCTGAACCTGACCGTCGACGAGCCTGCAAATATAAAAATGAACAAAAATTTCATCAACATCTCGATGTCAATTTGTCATTTCTTTTACTTACATCGATTCTGGTCATAATCTACATTCGACACGATGTTTTTTTTCATGATAAAATGATTAAAAAAAAAAAAAAAAAAAAATGTTAATAATCATCATAATTCATTGGTCTCGTTATCTCACCGATTTTCGACCGGAAACGGTGCTATATTTTCACTCGCGTGGAAAGTAAATTGTGGTGTGAGCGGTGTGGATGCTGGAACGTCAACGAGTAAATACTCGACTGGCAGAGGTCTGGCTAGTCTCGAAACTTCGTTTCCATAAGAATCTTTTTCCTGCAAAATAAAAATTATTATTATTATTATTATTATTATTATTTTCCGATTATTATTATTATTATATATTTATTTATTCATTATGATTAAATTTTGTGATATTGAATCTTATTATTGTTGTTGTTCTTATTATTATTATTATTATTATTATTATTGATATTATTTTCCGATTATTATTATTATTATATATATATTTATTCATTATGATTAAATTTTGTGATATTGAATCTTATTATTGTTGTTCTTATTATTATTATTATTATATATATATTTATTTATTTATTATAATTGAATTTTGCGGTATTAAATCTTATTATTGATGTTGTTCTTATTATTATTATTGTTATATATTTATTCATTCATTTATTATGATTGAATTCTGTAATATTGAATCTTATTATTGTTGTTGTTATTATTATTATATAGTTATTTATTTATTTATTATGAATGAATTTTGTGATATTGAATCTTAGAATTTTGGAGGAAGAAAATTGCCGCGCGTTGCCCGATCGAAGGTCACGTGACTCGATTTTACCGCCTCGACGAACAATCTGCCAACGTGCATTATCGAATTTTTTCTCTCCCACGGATTCTCCTCGACCTCGCGGCCCCGACGAATTTCCGGCGAATTTCTCGAAGCAGCTGAAAATGTCATTCGAACCAGCCCCCCCAAATCATTCGCAATCTCGCTGTCATCGGCCATCGCTGCACGTCAAAGCTGCGTCAATCAAGCACGTCAACCGCGAAAGCTCGGGGGGTTCGATCGTCGACAGTCGCACACGTGCTGCTGCCGCTGGGTAATTCAAGCGGTGGCAGTTAAAAAAAGCTCGTTCCCTCCAAACTCAAGATTCCGAATCTAAACTTCGAATCCCCATCTCCAATTAAAAAAAAAAAAAAAAAAAAAAAACCACATCCCGAAAAAATTAAACATTAAATCTACACATCAACGAAAACATAAATTCAAAGCCCAATCAATCCAGTACCAAATAAAAAAAAATCTACCCCCCCTCCCCGATGACAAACAAGACGCATATAAAAAGTTGCCAAAGTCAAGGCCGTAAAGAACGGAGCAACCGTCGTAATTAGGTACTTCGATTTCCCGAGTTATCCGTTGGGTGTCACGGTCGGTAGAAACGCGCGTGCGCGCGCGCCCGCGAAAGCTCATACCGGGCGCAATTGGCGGGGTCGTGTTTGATGCGCGCGCATCCGAATCCTCATCATCGTCATCTACATCATCATCGGCAGCAGCGGCATCCAGCCGGTGCTGCTGTCCGCCGTGAAAAGATGGAGTCGAACGTGCAGCTGCGCAAAATCGGCGCGAGGTGCTTTCACCGAGCCGACGTAGGAGAAGGGTAAAAAGTACACACAACCTAACCCCTCTCTCACACACACACACACACATACACGCTCACAGTTACGGAGATTGCGTGAGGCTAGAGAAAAGTCAGGTGAGGAGAAGGGGGGGGGGTGGTGGAGGTTGAAGCGATAAGCTCGAGTAAGCGAAGTTGCGTAGAAACTGCGAGGGTGTTTGATCGAGGGAGGTGAGAGGAGGAACGTCGAAAAGGTGGAGGACACAGCGAGGAGGCCAATAGCGGGGGGGGCGACGACGAGGACGCAGTCGACGGTCTCGACCTGGACGACGACGACGGGGACGAGACGTCGAGAATCATAGAAGAAGAGCAACAGCGTTTGGCAGCGCATTGGCGCGCGTTGGGCCTCCGCGTGCGTGTGTGAGAGAGAGAGAGAGAGAGAAATAACGAGCGAAGGGGAGAGAAAGAGAGAGAGAGTGAATTTGTGTGTGCGTGTCATTGGCGTTAGGTCCCTGTCGGCGCCATGCCAGTGGTTACCGTGTAACGCGGAGACGAGTGAACATCATGATGTGGCAAAACGTTAGCAGCAACTGATAAAGATAAAGACGGACATAGAGAGAGAGGGAGAGGGGAGGGGGAGAGAAAGAGCGAGACGAGCGAGGGTGGGTAAAGCGCGCGAGAGGGGAGATAATCGCAAAACGGGCCGGCGATTGCTTCTCAACGAGGATAAATAAAAAACGAGAAAGGCGGAATAATTAAAACCAACAAACGGTTTTATAACCAAGACAACGTTCGTAATCGCCTCGACGCCTTGAGTTTACCGGCGTTCCCGGACGCTACATGCAACAACCAACCGTCACAACCTCACGAAACGTTATTCAACCTGATCCAACCTTGTTTTAATCTTTGTTTAGTTTTTTTTTTTTATCGACGATCGATCGCTCGAATCGATCAATTTCGCCGCGGATGCGAAGAAAAAACGGGAACGGAATGAAGGGAAACGAGTGAGAGAACGGCGACGGAGGAAAGGGAAAGGGAATCGCCGAAGAAGAAGACGAAGAGGAGAAGGAGGAGGGAAAAAAAAAAGTGCGCGCGTAGGATTCCCGCGAGAATTTTGGCGCTGCGACACACGCGACCGTTCGGTAGGCAACGGACGAGATTGAAAAATTAGTTTACGAAAGGTTTATCTGCTCGAATGTGGCGCGATTGTCGAGGATCTTCCGGTGGAAACGACGAATTCGCGTGTATAAATCGTACTGTGATATTCGCTGTGTGAACGGGGAAAAAAAAGGAAAAACGTGGATTCTTATATATACATATATATATATGGTAAACACACACATATATGTGTAATCTTTCTCTCTCTCTCTCTGTGTGTGGATTTGTGACTCGGCGCGCGCGTGTTTCCCGTCGCCGCTGGCTCACTCGTCTGCCCTGGTTGCGTTGATAAATCGCGAATAACAAAGTACGCAAGTTCGAATATTAATTTAATGCGGAATCTGCATATCGGGGTAACAATCTTTAACCCTCGGTATGAGATAAACGAGCCGAGGGAGATCAGTACGTCGGAAATAAATCCGCGATTGTGTGTCATCCCATTTTTTTTTTATTTTTTTTTTCGTGTACCCTGTGTGTAGTTTGCGTGTGTGCGTGTTTGTATGGGCATCCCCTTGCGGGGTTTGCGCCGCTGCGTGGCCGTGCGCGGGAGAATTCCACGTTCCCGCGAATTTATCGCGAGCATCGTGTGGCCATTGAAATTCACTGCGCGACGACGTTATTACGCTTATGAATAACCTCAATAAATCGAGGTTTATAACGCATATTTACGATATTTCGCGGTTATGAGAGATTTTTGGTTTTTTTTTTAATTTTCTTTTTTGGGTTGTTTTTTTCGTGAGTTATTTTTGTTTGGATTTTGGGCGGTTTGGGAAACGTTTTTGGGATGAACGAGGATGATCGATGAATGATCGGGGCGATGGTGGATTGCGAGGACGGAAGTGTTGGGGTAAAATGGGGTATCGTCGGTTGCCCTGGCGTTTCCCGCCCCTTTTCTCTCTCCCTCTCGCTCTGTTTCGATGGCTCTCTAAGGTTTCCGTGTGTGTGTGCGTGTGGAGGGGGGTTTTTTTTTTTTTTTTATCTGACGCGACGTCCGATTCTCGACCGAGTCATTCACTTTTGGCGGGATTTCGAGCACGCTTACCGGCGTTATGTAGATTTTTCAAACGACTCGCACGGTCAATGTTTTTTTTTCTTTCTTTTTTTTTCTTCTTCGGGGACTCGGTTTTATCGATTTCGAAAGGTATTTATTTTTCTCGGGTTTTTGGTGACGCTGAATTTAATTTGGCATTATTTGGTTTTTTTCTTTTTTAGTGTAGTTTGAATTTTTATGTGGAATTCCGAAGGATTGATCGATTTTATGAATTAATTTAAGATTTTGTGTATCACGAGTGCACCTAACCTTTCGATGACGGTTTTCACATACAATTTATCAATTTTGGATACTTTGTGCATTTTTTCTCCCTCATTTTTCAATTTTTCGCGATTTTTTTGAGCACTTTTATCAAGAATTGCGGAAGATTATCGAATTTCATGGGCCGAACAATAAAATTCATTCGTCGCGAGCCTACTCGGGTTTTGACAAAAAGATATCGCGCTCGATTCTTTCTCGAGACGCGCAAAAAAGTGTTTGGCGCAATGGAAATGAAAATAATTGCGCTTTTAAAGATCGAAATTGAGACGAATTAATTTTTTTTCTCGTTCAGATGCTCGATCCAAGCGTACTGACGGATCTGGAGGAGCTGACGCTGTGCGGTTACTGCAAGCTAAAGTTCAACGACGCCGATCAATGTCCGAAATATTTGAGTTGCAAGCACTACTTCTGTCTGCGATGCATCGAAAACAATTTGTTGAAGGGAAGAGATTTGTTCTGCGCCGATTGTTGGAAGAGAACGGAGCTTGGGGATCAGGGCCTGGACGCTTTGCCTACCAACGCGCCACTTCTAGCCCTCGCCAATCATTTTTCTCATCTCAAACTGACTAACAACAGCAATGCCATCAAGCAAGTGGAAAAAGAGAGAAAGGTAGGTGATAGAGCCGTATATCGATGAGACGCTTTCCGCGTGGATTCGTCCACGCCGCAAGTGAGAAGCCATAGAGACTTTTCTTCGTAATAGGATCATTGCCCAAAGGTCAGACTCGCTATCTCGCCGTCGCATTGAAAAAGAAAAGAGAAAATACTCGAATTGAATACGAAATTTAAGTCACAAAATTGATTTGCTACGGATTTATGATTTTACGATTACTTTTTTTTCAATCTTTTTTTTTTTTTTTTTTAATATCTATGGGGGGCAAAAAAAAATTAAGTAAATATTTTCTTCTCTACTCTTTTGCTACTCTTTTGAGTGTTAGTTTGAGTCTTCAAAATTATCCACCTAAAATTTGAGCAACCAAACTCATGCGTAAAAGATCCCGCTTATCGACTTTTTGCTTATTTTTTTTTTTTTTTCAATTCTTGCGATATCTCCTAAACCATGAGGTTTATGAGAAAATCTTAGATAACTTGTTTTATCAAGAGTTCAATTTCTAATAAAGATGTTCATATCAATTTTGTCGAACGCTGGAAATTCATTCAGATATTTGCAAAATAAATGTGAAATGCCAAAAATAAAATCCATATTATTATTTTTATAACAAATTAATGTTGTCAATTCAAGTTTTTCATGGGAAGAAGATTTTTTCTGGCAATACTTGATTGGACGAAAGTGGACGAGAAGATAATATATTAACGCATTGAGCGCAACGCCGTCTTCTCTTAGTTCAAATCGTAATAAAATATTTTCCAAGCATGCGAATAAATATTATTTCTCCGATTGTACAAAATAAGCATAAATATATCAGCATTTTACACATACGCTACTGTTGCTCAAATCTAAATCGAGTACTTTCTAGAACCCAAACTAACATTTGAGCTGGTAGCAAAGAAGAAAAAATAAATCCTTTTTAAGCAGTCCAATCTACAGCCTTGGATTCCAATAAAAAAAAACACGTTACAAAGACTTTTCGTGATCCCTTCAAGAAATTATCATTCAAGAATTAATTGAAATCCTAAAATCAACCAATCAACATTGGAATTTCATTCCCAAAAACAAATAATTAATTTTTCTTTCCCTAAAAATAAAAACAAATTATTTTTTTTCTCGTTTGTCTCAAATTCAGAGCGAAAATTGTCACACCCATGGAATGCCACTCGCTCTATGGTGCGGAACGTGTTGCACGGCTCTGTGCCGTGCTTGCGCGACGCAGCAGGATCATCCCGGTCACCAAATAAAGTCACAGACAGATGCCAAAGAACAGCTCATATCCGACGTGAGTTATCAACAATTATTCCACCTTCAAACAATTTTTTCCCATTCCATTCCATTCAAACCATATTTCATACTAAAAAAAAAAAACATCCTCCCCCAAAATCTTTCCCCCATCCACCCAAAACGTCTCCAAAAAAATGTCCCCAAACGCAAAACCGCTCCAAAGACGAAAAAAAACCCCCAAAAAAAAATTAAAAAAAAAAACCACCAAAAGACCATAAAATATTTCCAGGTTCAGTTGGAATTAGTAGCAATGGGAAAATTATCATCCGAAATTCAACGTTTGGCCATGCAACAACGCGAATTTCTCATTAAAGTATTGGAAGCTTGCGTGACCCTAAAAACTCACGTAGAAACCGATCTGCAAAACGGTTGGACGCATTTTCCCGAAATAACGGACGCTCGTGAAACTTTGGGCAAAGCAAAAGCGAGTCTACAAATGATAGAAAATCCCGTCGACGTCTTGCACCTCCATTCTCAATTGTTGATCGAAAAACAACGTTTGCAATCGAAGTATCAAGAAATGACGTTGCAGTGTCAATTGGACGATCTTATCGGTAATTCAGGCGTGGCGTTTGATTTTGTAATGTTGAAACAAGCATTGGCCGGTATACACGCGGGTGAAACTGTTCAATTGTCGGGTAACGTCGGAAGATTGCCGAATAATTTGGCCGCTGCGCAAAATCCGATACTTTTTCTCGCTAATTATTGCATGTCGCAACTTTATTCGAGGCACGTTGTTAACAAACAACAACAACATCAACAACAACATCAACAACAACATCAACATCACTTGCAAAACGGTACGATAGAATATCACGGAATTCCCACGACCGTTCACGTTATTTCCGGTTCTCAACAACAATCCCAACAGTCTCAAACGCATCAGCAACAACTCGTTGTATCCCCAGGTTCACCGTCGATCAAACAATCATCTCAAAATCCTTCGAATTCCATGTTACACGCCAATCAACAAAATTCATTCATGCAAGACAATGTAATTTCCGGAACGGTTAATCTCGTTCATTCACCGACACAATCGAACAGCATCGTTGCGTCTCTTCGTGGTCCATCGAATCTTTATCCGATGTATTATTTCAACATCGAAGTCAACGGTTCGCCCCACGGACGCATTGTCATCGAAACTCGACCCGACGTTGCACCGAAAATGGTCAAGAATTTCAGTGTTTTGTCGACCGGTGAAATTGGCGTTGGTTACAAAGGTTGCACGATTTTTCAATGTTGGGACGGTGAATCCGTGATAACGGGTGATTTCGAATTGAACAACGGACGTGGTGGTCGTAGCATCTACGAAGACGGTTATTTCATGCCCGATGACACGAAATTTCCGGCTGTCAGGGGAGCAGTTGGTATGAGAAGAACGCAAAAGAGACACGACAATCTTGGCATGGTGGGCTCGCAATTTCGTATTATTCTGCAAGAGATGAGAGGTTTTACCGGAATTTTTGGACACGTCGTGGAAGGTCTCGAACTTGTGGAAAAAATTTCAACGTACGGTGATCAAACTGGTAAACCTACGAAAACAATTTTGATCACGAAATGCGGAAAATTGTAAAAGGTTTCGAATTTTTTATTGACGATCGGGGTGAGAAAAACTTCGATTGGTTGAATTGTGGGTGTATGGGTGTTTTTTTTTTGTTTTTTTTTTGTTTCGTTTCTCTTCCGAGGGTTTTTTTTTTTCTTTTCTAATTTTTTTGGACGGTGAAACGAGGGAGAGGGTGGGATTGGGCGCGGGCGAAAGGCGACCTCGAATTCACCCTCCGACAGGTGCAAAAAGTTTCGACGAAGGTGGAACGATGAGAGAAGCTTAATTAATTGTATTGACGAATATATAATCTAAAGATGTTGAGTCTATTTTTAAATCGCGAACGCGTTGAAAAAAAAAAAAAAATAATGATGGAGAATGACGAAAGAAAAATGATTTTGAAAAATTAAGCGAAAGATTATTATATGAAGAATATTTAAAGACGTATTTTGCTATATTGTCCGGGATGTGTAAAAGCGAGGGTTTTTTTGTCCCGCGTCTGCGATATAAATAATTAACGGGCCGATGATCCGACAAATACGTACCTTAAAAACAAAAAAAAAACAAAAAATTAAGAAGAAGGAAAGAAAATTCGTATAGATATCGATGGTTAATCGATATAAGACCTCCGAAATATCGTATTAAAAATTAGAAGAAAAAAAAAAAACTACGCTCGGTATAATCGACTTTAAGGGGAGGTTCTGTAGAGAAAATTCGAATATTTCGCGATTTATCGATGAGGGCGTTATCTTCTACGAACTTCGATTCGACTCGAGCGGAACTTTGATCGTTTTCGACGAGATTCCTTCGTGTTTTTGTTTCCCTTTTTTTTTTCTCATTTAACGTAGATTATTATTTTTTAAATTTTTTAATTGTTTTGTTTTGTTTATCGACGCGCATAGTTCGATAATTTTTAACGAGGAAAACCGCGCCTCTGGACAGCCCACGTCGCGAGGAACGATTCAACGTCCGCTTTTACGTTTTTGTTTTTGTTTTTTTTTTTTTCGGTAGTCGATACGACGAAAACATAACGAAAAATTAACGAACACGAGACAAGAGACGACGATATTGTATATGACATATATATATATATATATATACATACAAAAAATATATATATACACGCATATACACACGCAGAGATATATATTATTACATACATACATAAAAAATAAATGTATATATATTTTTAGCCGAAAATTCGTGTATTTTTTTTCCGTCGGCCGAAAGCGAATAAAAGAACGATAATAAAAATATAAAAAAAATTTAAAAAATAAAAACAAGAGGCCCGTGGACTCCGTCGAACCGAAAAAAAATAAATAAATAAAAATTAAACCGGAAGCGACTACGTGTAGATTGTTTAAGATCTCTATTCCGAAGAAAAAAAAAACAAAAAGAGAGAAAGAAGAAATAAATATATATATAAATATATTCGAGAGTTGCGAAAACTCGAAACAAAACCGTATGTTCGATGTTTGATTAGATGTATGCGAGACGATAATTAAAAAAAAAAAAAAAAAAAAAAAGAAATAAAATTAAAAAAAAATATTTTGTGAATCGAGAAGTCGGAATTATCGCTCGAGATCGTTGATTTAACGGCTCAGCTTCTCGATCTTCGTCGATAAACTCGCTCTCGTGATCCAGCGAGCCGTTTAATAATTAAGCGTTAATATTTAAATACGTTAGATCTCAATGTGCGAAATATTTTCGCGAATAAAAACAAAAATAAACGGAGGAAAAAATAATAATCGAGAAGCCTAAAGTGATGGGGGAAAAAAAAAAAATAAATAAAAATAATTCGCGCCTAATCGAAAATTCGACGACGAGGAAAAAAGATCCGTCGAAAATCGCACCGACTTTCTATCGTCGATGAGCAAACGAACGGGTTTGGAATTATTATTATCATTATTATATATTGAAACGAAAACGATGAAGATTAAAAAAAAAAAAAAAATCATTCCTTTACGCTGTGTATCAAAATACGATTATATATATTTCAATATATATAATATATATATATGACGCGTTACGTGCTGCTGCTCTCGTTTGAAGCCTCATCCCGTCGTTATGTATCATACATGCATGTACATACGTGGTTTGTACATGTATGTGCATGTATACGTGCGTGTGCGCGAAATTTGCGAGACGAATGACGATTTAAAAAAAAAAAAAAAAAAAAAAAGAACGGAAATTACGAATTATCGGAAATGACGAATTATCGTATAAAGCACGTAAAACTCTTGGACTCGATAATTTCACATAATTCATATTGGAATGACGAAACGAAAAGAAGGAAAAAAAAAAATTGTAAGTTTCGTGACGGTGTAAAATTTTCGGCTGCAAAAAAAAAAAAAAAAAGGTTTTTCGGTGATCGAAACTCGTACGAAAATTTTTTGTTGAGCTTGAGAGTTTTAAACAATTGTTATATGATTATTCAGATGCGAAAGGCGACGTTTCGTCGCAAATTCGAGGCTCGTCGATGTCGAAAAAAAAAAGAAAACAAAACAAAAATAAGAAGAATAAAAACAATTACGACTTTGTGTGATTATCGCGAAAGAACGATCGTGACGAAGCGTGGGACGGCGAGAGGCGATGAAAAAGGGGAAAAGTCCCCACGAAAGATTTTCCGATCGAAGGTATTGCGCGGGAAAAAAAAAAATGCGCGAAATATATATTTTTCTGTCTCAAATAAAAAAAAAAAGAAATAAATAAATAAAAAAAAAAAAGGATCGAACGAATCTTCCGCGACAAAGATTCAAACGCGTTTTAACGACACGAATAAATACAGCTACACGCATACACAAACATACATAAACATACCTGTACATAGATATATTTTTATGAACGTGACAACCGAGGCAAAAATAAATAAAGAATAAGAAAGAAGAATTTAAAAAAAAAAAATCGTAATTGCGTAGAGATTTTAGCGATGAATTATATAAACCGACGAACGTCGAAATACCTCCTCGTCCTCGAAAAAAAAAAAAAAACAAAACGATATTAAATAATAATGAATGAAAGAACGAAGCTTAAGCGTATGAAAAAATGCGAATATTTCACGAATTAAAATAATACGATCAAAAAATTAATCGCGAATTATTTCTTCCTGCGACATTTTTATTTTAATTTTTTTTTTATTGTTCAATTATCATTTTTTTTCCGTGTTTTTGACGAATTTAGTTTAAGTTTGGAAGGGCGGATAATGCGTAAGAGTGACGAATTCGTGTGTGAGAGCGAGCGAGAAAGGTATAAAATTGTTTGTTCATTTTTTCTTTTACGTTTTAAGCGTTTACGGCAACGCGCGCCGAAAGCGTTGTTGTATCTTTTTTTTTATTTTTATTTGTTTTTTTTTCGTCGGATACGCAAACGTGAGACTATCGATACGATCGACGAATGTAATGCGTTTCCGAAGCATTTTGTGAGGGCGAAAAGAAGACGATTGAAAAAAAAATATATATACATATTAGCCCAAAATTTATTGGAATCGCGACGACTTTGATTTATAAAATATTTCCCATTTTTACGGTGTTGGATATTTCATTCGTCAACCTTCTAACGGTGGACCGTGAAATGTGTGAGAAAAAATGCAATATGGTTTTGTTGAATTATTGCATATTTTTTTGTGAGTCATTGAAGCTTTTATCATTCAACTACCGGATGACATTACGGCCGTCACAAGGGAAGGATTCCACCCGGGCAGTTTTCAAAAAACGATTTTGAACAAACTATTCGTCCAAAGTGGTTGAAAAAATTGCAGAACATGCTTCGAACATTTTAGATGATGGGGGAAAAGTTTATTTGTAAGAAATAAAATGACAAGTTGTTGAAAAAAATTCATAATGAGATGAAAATGAGAACAAAAACGGCTGGTCGTCGGTTGATCGACGGGTGGATTCCACCCAGTGTGAAGGTGAGTTACTTCACGTTCAATAACACGACAAAAAAACATCGACATTGTATCGCACAACAAAATATCACATGGAAAAAATATCACACGGACAATATATCACATTGAAAAATATAACACCCGTGAAATATCGTAGAACGGGATGAAATTTTTTCAATAGTGTATTTTCGTAATTTGACAAATGATAATGAGAAATAATTGTCATTGTCGTCAACAATGATAAATTATATGCAATGCTAAATAACCTAAATAAAACAAGGAATCTTAAATGAGGTTTAATAAGCTAGGGCCTACGATAACCCAAGTTAGCCCTAAGAACGATGGGGCTTCGCTTCCGAACCCTTTGCCATTTATTCCTGATACCTACTAAACCAAACGTGGCTGAAGGTTTTACAAATTGAGAAAAAAACGTATATTTTTCGCTGTGATATTTTTTCATGTGATAATCATGTCAGTGAGATATTTATTATTTTGATATTTTTCGGTGTGATATCTTTTTAATGTGATATTTAGTAGTGTGATATTTTTACTGTTATATTATGTCGTGTCACAGCGACGGTGAAGGGTTAAGCTTAATTGCCACGTCGCTTTCGGTAAGTATATTAATTGAGAATTATGTAAAATTAGCAGAACTTATTAGCAACAGGGTTCGATCCGGGTTTCATTCAATGAAAATTTATTTGAAATACTTTTGCAAACAATTCACTGTGATTAATTATCACGCGATAATTAAAATTTTTACATTTCTCCAACGATGATAAATAATTTTAATGAATTATCGTTTGACAATTGACTTTAATATTTAGTAACATTTATAATCCATGATAATAAAAGTAATAAAAGTATTTCAAATACATTTTCATCGAATGAATCTCATCCCTGCGTTGCAGTCCTCAAAACTCGACGAAACTTTGGCAATCGATGTAGAACAGATCAACGACCAACATATAAATCTTATTTTTTCCCCAAAATCGCAAAGATTTCCTAATTTTGTCAATTTTCCGAGCGGCTACTCCGCCATCCTTCGTTCTAAAAGAAATCTGCATTTTTTTTTTCAAATTCATAATCTTTACGCATTTTTGCTTAAAGTACTGTATTGTATTTTTCTGCTAATTCCTCTGTCTAATTCTCTCTTCGTACCAATCACTTTCTTTCTGCC
This sequence comes from Sussaba pulchella, assembly GCA_963971145.1. NCBI lineage: Eukaryota > Metazoa > Arthropoda > Insecta > Hymenoptera > Ichneumonidae > Sussaba > Sussaba pulchella. The sequence continues at coordinate 8,580,548 of OZ020175.1, read as the reverse complement.
AATCCATCGGCGGCTATTCAACGAAATTTGATTTTTTTATTTTCTTTCCTTTTGTCTTTGCGTTATTTCTCGAGTAAAAATTATAATTATTTCGTTATAAAAGTTATTCAGTTCGTTATTTCGTTCCTTGTTTCGTTATTATTTCGTATTGAAAACAATTTTTCTTAGCCATCACGCTTACCAATTATCATTTCGACAAAACTAGGAAAGGTTTTCGTGCTGATTAACTCATTTTTCATTCATTAATTTGAATGATATCGAGAAATCTATTCTGTATATAATCTATATAACGAATTATTTCGTTATAAAAAATATACTCGAGTAAAAATGATAATTAAGGGCGGGGTAAGGCTAATTCGGCGAAAAAGAAGCATGTTTTTAAGATTTTTTTCTGGCGATACAAATAATGCAAATTTATTCAATCAATTTCCATATAATAATACAACATTTAAACAATATTTTTCTAAATTTTCATTCCAAAATATTGAAAATCAAGCGGGTGACAGTGAATCTCCGGAGGCGCCTCGAAAAAGTCCGTGTTCACGATAACGCAAAATCCACTGGACCAATTGTTTTGAAATTTTGCACACTACTTCTTCACATAATTCACCAGGTATTGTCAGAAGCTTTTTTTTCTTTAATAATTATTAATTTTACAGCAAGAAATTAGCTGATTTTTATAGCGAAAATCGTTTTTTTCGCTTCCAAGTGCTACGAAAAAATCAAAAATCAAAAAAAAAAAAAATCCCCTCGTGATTACCTCGAGAAACATCTCCTTCAACGAATGCATTTTCATTTTTTTGTTTCAGACGATTCTTTTGCGAGTTATGATGAACACCGCAAAGCAACTTTTTTTCGAGGCGCCTCCGTAGATTCACTGTCACCCCCTTAATTTTTAATATTTCGGAATGAAAATTTAGGAAAATATCGTTTAAATGTTGTATCATTATATGGAAATTGATTGATTAAATTTGCACTATTTGTATAGCCAGAAAAAAATCTTTGAAACATGCTTCTTTTTCGCCGAATCAACCTTAATCCCGCCCTTGAATTAAAATTGATTCGTCACTCACCTTGTAGTAGACGTCGGGAACGTACTGCTTGTCCGTGGATTCGATGACGTAGCCGAGTTCCGGGGCGTCCTTGGTCGGCACCAAACAACCGTCGCGAACGAGCGCCATGCATTGATTGGACACTTGATAACCCTCCATGTGAACCTGATTCTTGTCGTCACCGGTCACGCAAACCGTCACGAATTTCGATCCGAAAGATCCACCGGGCGAAAAACGACAAGGATTCGGATATTTATTTTGAAAATGACCGGCCATGATGCATTCCTGAGCCGATAAAAAATGACTCTCGATGTTTCTCACGTGTTTTACCTGCGAAAAAATCCCAAACCGAATCGATTGTGAAAGCGAAACGGAAGGAAAAAAATTGGAATTGATGGGCCGGGAAGAGTTTTGTTACTCACAGTTCCGCATTTTATATCGTCGGCGATGAGATCCGTGAAGATCCATCCGACTCTTTGCAAATTGAGCATTCGGGCGACCTCGTCGACGAGGGATTCTCGCTCGTCCGGCAAAAGAACGATCGCGTCTTTCGTACTGTCCTGAAAAATCGTTGCGAACATTCGTTTGATTATTTTGGCGGAAAAAGACTTGATGAGTGGACGAGAGATATTTTAAAAAAATTTATTATCATTTTTTTCTCGTAGATTGTGATTAGATTTTTCGATTATGTCGGAAAAAATCGATACATCAATGAAGAATGTATTTTTTTTTATTTTTACTATTTTTTTTTCGTATATTGTGATTGAATTTTTCGTTTTTGTCAGAAAAGAAATCGATGAATGGACGAGAAATAGTTGTTTCTTTTAATTATTATAATTTTTTATCTGTAGGTTATGATTAAATTGTTCGATGTTATAAAAAATTAAGTTGATAAATGGAAAAAAATCGATAATTTTCAATTATTATAATTTTTTATCGCTTTTTAAAAATCTATAGAACGAGAAATGTATATTTTTAAAATTTTTATAATTTTTTATCCGTAGGTTATGATTAAATTGTTCGATGTTATCAAAAATTAAGTTGATAAATGAAAGAAAATCGATAATTTTTAATTATTATAATTTTTTATCGAAATTTAAAAATCTATAGAACGAGAAATGTATATTTTTAAAATTTTTATAATTTTTTATCTGTAGGTTATGATTAAATTGTTCGATGTTATCAAAAATAAAGTTGATGAATGGAAGAAAATCCATTATTTTCAATTATTGTAATTTTTTATCGAAATTTAAAATTCTATAAAAGAAATATATATTTTTCAAATTTTTATAATTTTTGTTCGTAGATTATGATTGAATTTCTCGTTTTTAGCAGAAAAGAATTCGATAAATGGACGAGAAATGATTTTTATCAATTATTATAATTTTTTTATCTGTAGATTATGATTAAATTGTTTGACGTTATCAAAAAAGAATTTGACAAGTCGACGAAAATCCATCATTTTCAATTATTATAATTTTTTTTTCGTAGATTATGAAGGAGTTTTCCGACTTTTACAACAAATAACTTCATAAATCAACGATAAATAATTTGTTTTTCAATTATTATAATTTTTTTATCTGTAGATTATGATTAAATTGTTCGACGTTATCAAAAAAGAATTTGACAAGTCGACAAAAATCCATCATTTTCAATGATTATAATTTTTTTTTCGTAGATTATGAACGAGTTTTCCGACTTTAACAACAAAGAACTTCATAAATCGACGATAAATAATTTTTTTTTTCAATGATTATCATTTTTTTCACGTAAACTTTGTCAATTTTCCGACCTGCGGTGGCTCGTAGATCGCCGCGACGACCGCCCTGACGCCCAGAGGAACGTCCGCGTGAATCTCGTACTTTCCGTAGAGATATCCCATACGTTGATGCCCGGTTATGCGCCAATAATTCAAAAAACGCTCGACGAGATTCGCATTTTCGAATACGACGTTGTCGATGTGACGATAAGGCTGACGATTGAGCGTAATCGCGTTGGGTTGGCACTTGCTGCATATACCGCGTGGCCAAGGCGGATGATCCTTGCAACCGCGTTTTATACGACAACTTATGTCCTCCAGTTGGAGAAACTTTCCTCTGAAATTGTCAAATAATTATTATTCCCTCGAAAACTTTTAATTCAAAGAAATTTTTAAAAATAAAAAAATAAACTTCGAAGGTAACAAAATATTTTGTTACAGAAAAAGGACGACGTCGGTGTCGCAAGACGAAAATAAGGCGATAAAATCGTGTTTTGATTCCGAAATTAATCGAATTTGAGGTTTTATGGGGAAATAATATTAACCTATCGACTCCGGCAGTGAGTTTTCTGAGATAAGAGTGAAAAGACAGATGCTTGACGTTCTGTTCTTTGAGATAAGCTTCGTCAAATGGCTCCAGCGGGGAGCAATGGACGCAGCATCCGTTGGCACCGTGCCTGCATCTGGAAAAACGAATGGCAGAAAATTAGTTAAAAGTTATAAATTTCGAGCTGCTGAGTTTATTATTTTTTTTAAATTTGTTATTACTTCATTTATCTCATTATTTCTTGTTATTATTTTAGTTTATTTGTATACGAAGGTTGGGACGTCCCAAATTACAAGATTGAAACACTTTTATCCCCCTCATGTGGTCGATGATTTTTTTTTAGTAACTTTAGATATCTATGTAACAAATATCTCACGGACGTGATATTACAAAAAAAAAATATCACAGCGAAAAATATACGTTTTTTCTCAATTCGTGAAAGCTTCAGCCACGTTTGGTTCAGTAGGTATCAGGAATCAATGGCAAGAGTTTCGGGAACGCAGCCCCGTCGTTCTTAGGGCTAATTTGGGTTATCGTAGGCCCTAGCTTATTAAACCTCATTTAGGGTTATTCGTTTTACAGTCCGATCTCCAAATAAGAAACCAAAAGCCCCCAAGGAAAAGAGTTTTAATTATATATCGCATACCCCCACCCGTGCAAAAACGTTTTCGACTGCGCGTAGACATTTATTTCGCGAATTTTAAGTCTACATTGTTTCATCCCATTTATATAAAAGGAGAAGAATTCAATATCTCTGAGGATTCATCCTCAATGTCAGAATTCGACTCTCTCGAAAATATTCCACCGTCGGTTGAGTGCGTTGCGAATCAAAATAATACGCAACAGGACGAAAAAACGCTTTTCATTACGTCTCGAAAACTTTTGCTGTTTTGTATGAAAATCTTTAAACGTTCTCGTTTTTGTTTTGTATTTTATATGAAATCTTGTCAACACGCATGTGTATCTTTTTAATGAATACAAAAAATTTCTAATAAACTTGGGTTTCTTATTTGGAGGTCGGACTGTATTTAGGTTGTTTAGCATTGCATATAATTTCTCATCGTTGAGGACGATGACAATTATTTCTCATCACGATTTGTCAAATTACGAGAATACACTATTGAAAAAATTTCATCCCGTTCTACGATATTCCACGGGTGATATATTTTCGAATGTGATATATCGTCCGTGCAATATATTTTCTACGTGATATTTTATTAATCAGAAAAAATTAGGGCCACATAGGGGAGAATCAAAGAGTTTCGTTCCGCCGATTTGTGACTTTCATCCCTATATAAATATTAGGGTGGTTCTCAATCGGGTGATGTCGGAATTTCCGTGGTTTCCGCCCACAAAAGTAATCAACATAAAAAGAAAAAAAATTGGGCGCAAGCGGGAATTTGTCCGATAAGCCTAACAACTGTCGCATCGCAATCGAATTTTATACGGAAAAATGCATGCATTTGGAATTTTGTTGGGGAAATTTTTTATTACTTCAAAACTATATATGATAAAAATATGATCTCCTACAATTTTGTAGGAAATTTACTGCTCTACAAAAAAGGTCTCTTGTAAAATTTTCGTGAATCTAATATTTATTACGTATTTTGCAAAAAAATAGCTTTTCATGGCTGGCTCAAAAAAGCAAAAAAAACTTCACATGATAAGAAAATTTCATGCGACCATTTCGTAGGAAATTGAATGCTCTACAAAAAAGGTCTTCTATAAAATTTTCGTGAATCTGATATTTATTACGTAATTCGCAAAGAATGGCTTTTTTGAGCCAGCTATGAAAAGTCATTTTTACGTAATAAATATTCGATTCACGGAAATTTTACAAGAGACCTTTTTTGTAGAACATCAAATTTCCTACAATATTGTTAAAGAAAATTTTTTTATCCTGTATAGTTTTGAAGTAATAAAAAATTTCCCCAACAAAATTCCAAATGCATGCATTTCCCCGTATAAAATTCGATTGCGATGCGACAGTTGTTAGACTTATCGGACAAATTCTCGCTTGCGCCCAATTTTTTTTCTATTTATGTTGATTACTTTTGTGGGCGAAAACCGCGTAAATTTCGGCATCACCCGATTAAGAACCACCGTAATAAATATATTACTTACAATTTTTCATCGCGTTTACGTTGAATCTTTCCGTCCAATTTCCACAATTGTTGATCAACCTCGTCCTCGACGACGTTCGCGAGAGAACGAACGGTTCCCGAAGGTCCCGACATTGATGTTCGACTAGTGCTCGGTGTTACGTCCATCGGTGTTGTTTCTTCTGTGAATTTCAATTAAAAAATTATTTCTTCGATCTTCGAGAGGAAAAATTTGGAAGGATTCATCGAACAACGTTGACTCACTGGCCGCGAATGAATTTTCCGACGTTCCACTCGTGGAAGGTTTGTCGCGCAAAATTGTACCGTTCACAGGTGAGAAGTACAACATGTCGCCGTGATTTAGGCCGATACCGGAGACGGTTTTGCTGCGCGAAGAAATTATTTCATCCTGGTGATTGCGCTGTTTGTAGAGACCGAAGCCAAAACTGCTCAGTTCGAAGGCGTCGTAGATCTGCGATCAAAAGCGAAGTGTTTGTAAAATTTTCTAAACGATTGTTAGCGATAAGAACGGTTTGATTTTGGCGATGGAAATATTGAAAACGATTTTTTTTTAGGTATTGCGCTTACGTGTTATGATTTTGACGAATTTAGGAAAGTTGTTTGTGCTAATTAACTGATTTTGGATTCATTGAGTTGAATAATATCGACGAATGAATGAAGAAATGAGGAATTTTCAATGATAAGAATGAATACTTTGAAGGGAATTGCGACAAAGATGGGCGAGAAATTGATGAGGTTCGAATGCCAAAAGCAGAAAACATCATAATGGCAAATAATTTGAATTTGAATTTCTAATAATAAAAATGTATTATTCGGAGCAAATTGCAATAAAAACGCGGAAATATCGACGAAATTCTGATGCCAATAAAAAGATTAAAACTGATGAAAAATTGATTGATTTCTCTTGAATGACCAAACGAAGCTTTTGTGCTAATCAACTCATTTAACATTCATTAACTCAAATAATATCGACAAATAAATGAAGAAGCAAACAATTTCCAATAATAAAAATGAAGACTTCGAAGCAAATTGCAACAAAAATGCGCAAAAAATCGATGAACTTCCAATACCAAAAGTCGATTGAGTTGATTAAATTGAATTAAAAATACCAGTCAAACAGGAATACGATTCCCAAAAACGTAACGAAACCGAATCTCCGTAACGGATACCATTCATAGCACTAAAAAAAAACTTATTGTCCTTCGACGAAGCATCGTTGCGACAGAGTCGAAGAAAAGGAAAACTCGAGCGAGCGTCGCATCGATCGAATCGCAAATCCTACAAACCTTTTCAAAGAGTTTGCAGACCGTATCTCCGGGACTGACATCGACTCTCTTCGTTCCCTCCGGCGACTGAACCCGCAGCGTCTGCAAAGCAACGAACAACCGATGAGTCGCAAAAATATCCAACATTCTCAACGAAACCCAAGAAAAACAACAAAAAAATTTCTCCATCCTACAAATAAATATTCATCCTCTCGCAAGTCGATTAATTAAACGTATATCGCAACATTTCCAAAACCACATCAACTATAGTTACTCGAGTAAATAAAAAGTACCGAACGCGACGCACGTAAAGGCGCAACGTAAACACTCCATCCTAAAAATTCAAAAACTTCGGGAACGAAATAATTCCCCGCAATAGCGAAAAAAAATAACAAAAAAATGTTCCCAAAGATTAATCGGTAAATATCGGATGAACGAATTACGATTGGTTCGAAATAATGTTGAAATTGGTTTATATTTTATCAATGACTTACGATTTGTCTGGATTTTGACATTTCGCCGGTGGCCGTGAAGCATCAGCTGTTCGGATCGCGTCGGTGCCGTTTGGCTCTGCGTCGGGCGACCAGGATTCGCGCCAAAGTCCCTAGGACATGGATGACAGGCAATTGCGATAAACGAAAAGTCTACGTGTGCTTGTGTGTGTGTGTAAGAGAGACAGATGACAAAATTGTTGCAGACAAAAAGATAAAGAGCGAGATAAAAGCTCGTGGCGAGTAAAAACTGCCGAGTCAACTCCTGGGCGTCCTAACCTCACTTCGACGACTCGCCAACACTGCGCTGAACACCCGAGAAAACCGAGTTCGACGCTCTCAAGCCCTTAATAAGGTACGATAAACACGTCGAATATTACGAAAAATATCTTTCGTATCGAAATTTTTGTCGTTATTGAAATATAATAAACAAAGAAACTTTCGTTCACGCGTTTAACTCGTAACTATTTTGTGAAACGAGCACACGTAGAAGGGAAGAAAGGTATATTACTAGCGGAACTACCAGTGTTACTGATGTGCTCCTCGTTCTCTCTGTTGCTCCGTGAATTCGTCTCTCTCTCGATCTCTTTGCTCTCGCTCTTTTTCGCGTACGTTACGAAGTCAACGTTCTGCCCCTGCGCTCGCTATATTACGCGCTTTTGTGTCCTACGAAGTCCCGACAATTGAACGGTGCATAACGCCCCGGTGAGGGTCGAATTCGCACGAATCGATAACAATTTTATTATCAGTTTCATATTCTTTCGTGCGATCATTATTTTTTTTCAATGGGATTTGCATGCGAATTTTATTGTGTCGTTGTTGTGTTTGATTTGATTTTGTCGTTGTTTTTAATTTCATTTGGTTTAGTCGAATTTATTTTATTTTCTTTTGTCAATCGCGTGGAATTTAATGTACGAGATATTGCGAAAAACTTTGGGGCCAAGAGCGGAGGGCGGTTGAGAACGTTTGTATAACCACGAATGTTATATTCGACGATGTTTGTTTATTTAGGGTTTAACAAATACGGGAAAAAGCTGGTTTCTAATTAATTTTCGCTGTTAAATCGTCAACTGTGGCAGCCGAAGCATTCGTTGAAAGAATTTTCGCGAAGATGCAAAACGCGCGACGCCGGTGTAAGACGGGTCAACGGTCTCAGGCGTCGCGTTGATTTTTTTTTCTCGAATTTTACGACTTTTTCTTGCTGTTGTTCTTGTTGTTTTTTTTTAATCCGTGAAAAGAACTCATCGTTGAGATTGACGCGATTCAGCTTTGCGAATTGCGATTGAGGTATTATTGGCCAGCTGCCGATAGACCTTCCGTGATTATTATAGCATTATTGTAGAGCAGTCGATATAGGTGGAGACGGGGTTTTGGCACGCGCGTAAATCGTTCCATTTACGGATGTACGAACATTTTTCGTTTTTTCTTTTCGAATTTTTGGGATGATTTAAAAATTATCAATTATATGGACGATATTCATTGTATTTAAGAAAAAAAATGGTTTAGATGCTGATTCTTAAATATATATTTTTTTACCCTTGAGTACATTCACGAATTTGGGAGAATTTCTTTTTGAGAATTTGTTAGAATATCGTTTGAAAAATTGTTAACGATATCGATAATATCAATTATTATTTTTTTCTATCGTTTCTGATTTTTCAATATATCTTTTTACCCTTGCTACATTAACGAATGTACGAGAATGTTTTCATATTTTCCCCAGAATATCAATAAAAGAATTTTTCATAATATCGATAATCTTCATTGTCATTGATTCTCTCTTTCATCTATGTCTACTGAATCCTTGAATATTAAATTTCTCTCATCCGATTAATTCGCGAATGCAAGAAAATCTCCTCCCCAATTTCCCCGCGCATCGATCAAAGATCCATAAATACCATCAATAACATCAATCGTCATTGCAATTCCTTTCCCCATCGATACCAAATTTCTCACCATTCTCTCCCCCCCTCCCAGATAAATCAAACTCCGAACCGCATAAATCGCGATTCGCCGCCAAGATCACCCTTCTCGCCCATCGCAACCTCCCCAACCTCATCTTCCGGTCGTGAAAACCGTACGAAACTATTCCGCCACGTTCTCGTTGCGAATCGCCGAAACGAGAACGCGAACGATGCGACACGCTTATAAACATACGCCCGTTATTATAATAATTATTCCTCGGCTTTAGCGTCAAACGCGCGCGGAGATGATTCTCCTCTTACCTCTTTGTCCTTATCTCGCGGTTGTCCGTAAAAGTCTTCTCGTTCGCGGCCAAGAAGACCGAAGAAAACCCGAAGCGCTTGTGCGATTCGGTTTTCGTTTCTCCGGCCGCCGTCCCGGTCGCCGCCTCTCGGACGCTACGACATTTCGCCTCGTCAGCTTCCCCGAGAAAACGGCACAGTGACGATGATGATTCGGTCGTTGCCGGTGTGTTGCATTTGCTTGCGAGCGAGCCAGTAACGGACTCAACCAGCCAGTCTTACGCCTCTATCGACTAACGAACTCGTTGAGAAGAAAATTATTCACTTTGTCCCCGTTCGAACGTTTTCAAAACGTTCGCGAATTAACGTCTTCGAGATTTTCCTCCCTCGTTTGATCTATCGATATAACGTCGTCGCTTTTATTCCTCTTCTTCGCGCGTTCTCGATTCTTATCTTCCTTCGCGTTGTTTCTCCGGTCGATTCGCGAAAACGAGGAACAAGTGCGCGGGGCAACGAACGCATCTGTGTCCGGGCTTACGAAATCCCCCCTCCCTCCTCTCACACCTGTTGATACGATCAGTCATCGATCGTGTGAATGACAGTGGAAAGGTGAGTCGGCGAATTATTTAGTTTGTCTTTGCTGTATTTTTGAAATTTTTGGGTTTTTTGGTTAGTGAGTTTGTGGAATTGATTTGATGAAATTATCGATCGTTGATTCGATTGGTTTTAAATTTTTGTTTTGGTTTGATTCGATGAATTATTGGATCCATTTTTTGGGATAGGATTTTTTTTTTGTGTCGATAGTTTTTTCGTTGTTTCTTGAAATTCGCGGAGTTTTGATGATTTATCGTTAGTACATGTTTTTGTGGGTTTTGTGGTCTTCTTTTTTATTTTTGGGATATTTTTGCTTTCGTTGATTAACAACGTTGGGAATTAATTCGTCGATGATTCGGTGAATTTGTGGACATCTTTTTGGGATGGGATTTCGCTGTGGCGATAATTTTATTGGAATTTTTTTTTTTAACTTCGCTTGTGAATATTTAACTGTTTCTTTAAATGTCGCGAAGATTCAATAATTTATCCTTAGTTCATATATTTGTGGGTTTAGTTTTTTTTTAAATTTTTGTCGGTTTGATCGTAACGACGTTGAGAGTTCGAGACGATAAAGTCATTCGCTGCTAGACTAATCGATCGATCGCGGAGGATTGATGATCGATGACTGGTGGTTGGATCGAAGCCCGAAGACGTCGGAGAGGACAGTCTTAGCGACGATCTATGATCTATGGGCGCTGCCGGTGCGTCGAGACACCGCCGCGAATGCGAATTATCGATTATCCATCCTCGTTTTATTTTCTTCTTATTCCTCGGAAGTTTTTCCATCGAACGAAATAAAAATCTAAGCGGAATTGCGGATTTTGCGGTGCGTAAATCTAGTTCGAGACGCGTTGAGATTTGTCGTTTGGGAAACTGTGCGAGTTTGAGAAAATGTTTCGGTACATTGCTTACGAGGCTAGAGGAGGAAGACGCGTGAGTATTACGTTCGGCATTGTCGCTGGGAATAGACAATATTTTTATGTTTCTCTCTTTACCTTTTTCTTTTTATTTCTTATTCTAAGAACGCGAAGCGAGTACGGGCTGCGCTTTTGCCGGGCAAATCTGGCAAACTTCCACAATGGTTCACGGATTAATTTTAGGATTTGAGCTGCGTCGCGAATGCCCTAAACAAGATGTTTCCTCGAATATTCCATTTTTTTCCTACAATTAACAGAGAAAAAATAGAAGGACAATTGATTCGAAAATATTGTCCGTAGTTTGTTTGTTTCAATTGATTTTTCATTCTCTCGAAATTGATTTTGCGATACAATGTTGAATTTACAACGACGGATTCGAGGGTTTATTATTTTAATGGCTATGATTATAATTGATGTAATTTTTGTATTCTTTTGATTTTTCAGATTGAAAGAATGGACGAAACCGACGAAATGGGAACGAAGGTGGAGCTTTACGTTTACGATCTAACCAAAGGAATGGCCGCGACGATGTCACGAATTCTCATAGGTGAGAAAATTCGGCCAATTTCGCGCGAAAAAAAATCAAAATAGCTGAAAAAAAAGGAATTTATAAGATAATTCTAAAAAATGGAAGAAAAAAAACCCTACATCATGGATAATTTGTCAATTATGGCTACAACAATGTCCCGAATTTTCATCAGTGAGAAAATTAAACCAATTTCGCGCGAAAAAAAAATCAAAAAAGGTGGAAAAAAATATAAAAAATAATTTTAAAAACTGGGATTAAAAAATCCTACATCGTGAATAATTTGCCAATTATGGCCTCCGTCATATCCCAAATTCTCACGGGTAAGAAAATACGACCAATCTCGTGCGAAAAAAATCGGAATAGTTGGAAAAAAAAAAAATTGCAATAGAATGATTTGAAAAATAGAAGAAAAATAAGATTTTATTATCGCGAAGAATTTAATGACGTTCGATTCGTATAAAATTGGAAGATGAATTATCAACAAGAATATATAAAGCTTGTCGAGCGTCACGAGGTGCGAAAGCACGTGTGGGCGGGTCATCGAGTTTTCTAATCCCGCTGTCTCATCCGAATCTCGTCGACGAGGCCGATTGTCTCGCGCTGCGTCTTCGGACTGCACGCGGGGCTGAAGTGTGAATCGCGATCGCGTTATAGACATTCGGCCAGTGCCAAATCTGGCAGCTATAGGTGTACACACATATATATACGCATAATGGCTATAGCGTGTATATCGTAGGTACATATATAGATATATATATATATTTACGTGGAGAAAAACACGACACTCGCCAAATCCCACGGACTATTCTCGTACGCTTTTGTTCAAATCGAAGGTTTAATTATAAACTCATGAGAATTTCGAGGATTCGAACGTTAACAATTCGAAAATATTGAATCATCGATGAATAAAAATAAATCGACGATTTCGGAATTTTGTTGTTTTTTGTTTATTTTTTTTTTTTTTATTTTTTTGTTGTTTCGTAGTCGAGATAGGTTGAATGGAAAAATTTGATATGACATTCGGACGTGTTGAGATTGGGTGGAAGATGATTCGGATATGGAGTTATTAAAAAAACGCGAGGAATTCGAATAAGGAGGATAAAATTTCAATACGTGTGGGAAATAATTGATTTGGTGTTATAGAAATATTTATTTAAATGTTTTTTCGATTCATCATTAGAATTATTTTATTTCTTAACATTTCGAGTGATTTTGGAAGTTGGTCAGAAAAGAAGAATAAGAGGAAAAAGTTGCTGAGAAAAATCTTATTACGAAAACAATAAAATAAAATAAAATTTTCTCCATCTTTCAGTCGAAATTATCGCGTTAGTTTCTAATGCAACGAACTTACAATCATAAAATAAATTTTGATTGATTTTTGGATGAAGAATATAATAATTGTGATGTGAAATCTTAGATTCAGGGACAAAACGTGTTGATAAAGGTCGGCTGTTCAATAAAATCTCATTCTAACAAGACCGCGTTGAAATCGTTGTTTGGAAGTTGACGAGACTCAACACGTGTTGGTTGAGAATTGCAACGGTGAATTATTAATAAACCGTTGGCATAGAGAGCTCAGGATCGCGGAAGCGAATGAGCGTGTACGGAGCCAGAACCACGAGTAATTCACATGGGGCGTTGCACGTTGCACAGCCACAGTTCTATATTTACAATGATAATTTCACAGAAGCGAACTAAACCTTCCGTCTCGTGATTATTTCTGAACTCTACGACCAACTGGACCGACTAAAAAAAATTCTATTCTCACGAAAAACTAGAAAAAATAAATAAAAAAGAATTTTTTTCAATTCTAAAAATTCATTTTCATGGGATATTTTTGGCAATGGTACGGAAAAAAAAATTATTGTGGCAGAGCAGAGAAATTTCATTCTCACGAAAAACTAAAAGAAAAAATTACGAAACGGGAAAATGAATTTTTTTATTTTTTAAATTCATTTTCATGGGATATTTTCGAAAAGGGTACGAAAAAAAATAGATTATTCTGGCAGAGTAGAAAAATTCCATTCTCACCATAAACTAGAAAAAAATAATAGAAAACGAATAAAAAAAAGAAATGTTTTATTTTCAAAATTCATTTTCATGGGATATTTTTGGGAAGGGAATGAAAAAAAAAAATATTGTGGTGGGAAGTAGAAGCGATGGAGGTCTCCGTTGGGCGAAGAGGTCCCTGACCCTTCGGTGAACCCTCGTCGGAGCGACGACGACGACGATGACGACGACGACGACGACGTCGAGAGTTTATTTCCTCCGATTCATCGTCCCAGCCTCCCACAAGACGGAATCACATCCACGCGATCACGTGTACGCATTAACCCGGCCGGCATAAATGCCCGAAGGAAATATTTAAGGCGCACGACGGTCTATCTCCGGTAGTGTCGTTTTCTCAAAACCTACGTTCCCTCGCTATTTCGGCACAAGAATAACTGGGTCGCATCGGACAGCTTGGCATAAAGCTGCGGAAGCTTCGACTCGCGTACCAAAAATTTCCTCTTCCGCGTTCAACAATTTCAACCTCGAATTGTACGAATAATTCGAACATTGTTTTATTTTCTTCTTTCTTCCCCGTAATTTTGTACGAATTTTCTACAATTTTCGTTGTATCAATCGTTTGTCATTTTTTTTCTTGGTTTTTTCGTTTTTTCAGGAAGAAGTCTGGACGGAATTTGGCACACGGCTGTAGTCGCTTACGGTCGTGAATATTTCTTCGGGCCCGAGGGAATTCAGAGCATAAGGCCTGTAAGTATCAAGCAGGATTTGGACGTTGATCCAGTATCTAGAAAAATTTATCCGAAATTTAATTTTTAAGGTAAAATAACCATTAACCATTTATCTACCTCCTCGTGCTTTTTCCTGCAACGTCGATTCACGAAAAAAAATAATTTATTAAGTTCTATGGAAGCATTTTCAAATATTCCATTGAATATCCAATACGCGATCAAATTACAAAAAAAAGATTATCTAATTTAATTCATCGATTCAACCCATCGTCTATTTTTTTCTTCTTATTACAAAATAGATCATTAGTTAACCTTTAACTCTGTCTCTTCGAAGCTGAGGCAACCAAAATTAACGACTCTCGTTCTCAAAAAAAAAAAAAATTTTTTTTTGAATAAAATAATAATAATAATAATAATAATAATAATAATAATAATAATAATAATAATAATAATAATAATAATAATAATAATAATAATAATAATAATAATAATAATAATAATAATAATAATAATAATAATAATAATAATAATAATAATAATAATAATAATAATAATAATAATAATAATAATAATAATAATAATAATAATAATAATAATAATAATAATAATAATAATAATAATAATAATAATAATAATAATAATAATAATAATAATAATAATAATAATAATAATAATAATAATAATAATAATAATAATAATAATAATAATAATAATAATAATAAAACAATAATAATAATAATAATAATAATAATAAAATAATAGGTAAAAATTGAATTAAAATGGAATCCAAAATTGAATTAAAATTAAAGTTCGAGATAGAAAATTCCAAACTCCAAAACTCATTCAACCGATTCGAAGAACCTCAGCCTCGCGAGTTTTTCCTTCTTTTCTCTTCTTCCTCGCTGCTCGAGCGATCCCGAGAGCTTTTCCACTGGTGAAAAGTCCTCGTAGGTGAGGCCGAGATAGCGTCGGACCATCGGAACCACCACCTCGACCGGCCATACGATACTCTCCGGAGTCTCGAGCTTCTCCGGTCGAACCCCGCGCTCGGGTGCACTAAATTTGGTCCGAGGACTACTAAAAATAACGCGGATTTCGAACGGTACGTCGAATGGACCGCCGTCTGCTCCAACGCGACGAAACCCATCGCTCCGTCTTTCTCCGCGATGTTCTCTCTCTCTCTCAACTCTCTCTCTCGCTCGTTTAATTTTCCGGCCTGAACGATCTTCGCACCCTCGAAAGCTCCAACCGCGGCTAAGTTGCTCCGCTCGCGACGTCGACGCGGTTACGAGGAATCCTCCGGCGTATCCGGCAATCCCGGTAACTCCCCGGTTTATCCTGCTTCAACCGACTTGCCACCATCGCGTACCGCACCACATTTTCCACATTGACATATTTTTTTTCTTTATTTTTTCACATACTCCGACGAAAATGTTTAACCGGACAAGTGTCGAAGGCTTTTTTTGAACTTTTTTTCGAAGCAGCGACGTTTGAGAAGGACTATATAGTGCAGTTTGCATAATTCAGTGAAGTGTTATGTATTTTTTTTTTTAACAATTTATCGAGGATTTTTTGAAAATGTTTAGACTATTATTATTATTATTATTTTTTTAATTGTGGACATAATTTTTTTCGGCCATTGAATATCGTTCGAGTGAATTGAATTTGAGTTAAATTGTTTTATCATGAGCGGTGATTCTTGAATTACGAATAAAAGTGCATTTGAAGGATTTCATATTTTTGAAGAAAATTTTGTTTTTGTATTTTTGTGAAATTATTCTGGACCGAAGCAGTTACGAATATGACGTTGTCTTTCGAAATTAATTTGGCACCATCGACTTGTACTCAACGTTGCAGAACGTTATTTTATATACGGATGTAGAATTTTTCTGATCAGAGATGATGAAAATTTTAAATAAGTTTATCTCGCGCGTGTACGTTTTTACGTCTGTTTTTCTCGCTTTCCGACTTATTCCTGGATTCTCGGGAACGCGACGAAGCTCGCCCGGCAGCCGGAAGTTAGATGTGTTGTTCTGACTCGTCTTCATTTATTTTCAGGGCGGTACCGTCCTCGGCGAGCCACTCCGAATCGAAAAACTCGGCGAGACTTATCTACCTTACTCCGTATTTTTGGAGTACATTAACGGACTGGGATCTTCGAAATTCGCGTGAGTATTTATTTATCATCCGTTTGATAGAATATTATTTTTTAAGTTGTATGAATTAAAATAATTACATTTGATAAAAAAAAGTAGCACGTGGAATTATTCGTTTAATCAAATAATTAGTTATTTTTTTTTTAAATTCAACATTTCAGGAAATCTATTAGAAATAATCAATGATCTATCGTCTATAATTATATCTATATAATTTATTATTCATCTATTATAAAAATACTGGTAATGATAAAGATAATAATTACCAGAGATGCAATAATAATAATAATAGTAATAATAATAATAATAATAATAATCTCTGATAGATTCCTTGAAATGTAAAATCTTAAAAATCTATACATATACATATGATATATTATTATTATTTATTGTTATTATTTATAACAAGAGTTTGATTTTTTCAATTAAATTTTTTCAGATCAGGAACGTATAATTTGTTCGAGCACAATTGCAACAATTTCAGCGAGGAAGTGAGCAGCTTTCTGGTGGGTCAAGGAATCCCAAAATACATTCTCGATCTTCCGGCGGAAATATTGCAAACGTGAGTGCGCGACAAATGAATCCCAAACAAAAATATCTCGAAATCTAATAAAATCGGACGACGAATAAAAATAGAATTATTCGTCTCGTTTTTTTTTCTTCTTCCACATCTTTATTATCCGACGTTGCAGACCTTTGGGACAGCAATTGGCACCGTTGATAAACAATTTGGCGAGCGGCGCGAGTGCCGGTTTCACGGTCGGTCAGAGATTCGTGGAGGCGAGAATCCAACGTGAAGCCTCACCGGAGTATCAGCTTCTGAACACCGCCATCGAGGAAGCTCGATTGAATTCGATCGCTTTGGAAGAGAGGCGAAACGTTTTGAACGAAAAACTCGCGAAGAAAGAACGCAAAAAGAAGAAGAAGAAGAAGGAAAAACGCGAGAAGAGCAATCGCGAGAGCGGAAGCGAGAGCAACAGCACGGGAACGAGCAATTATTCGTCGGAAATGGCGGAAGAAGGAACGATGAGCGAGATGCAAACGAGCAACGGTGACGTCGCGGCCGAGATGTTGCCGTCCGAACGGGTTTTGCAGATGGAGGCCGAGGAAAAACTCGAATTGGAGGAAAAAAAGCGTCAGCGCGATCCACCGATCGTTTTCAAAAATATCGTTGACGCGAGCGCGGAATTCGACGCTCTGGCGCGACTTCTCGACGGCAAACTCGATGACACGGAAGTCACGAATTTGGGGGAATTGCGACAATACGTTTTGGAAAACGAAGGTTCCTGGGCGCTCGGCGACAATTTTCTCAATTTCGTCGGTTGGTAACTCATAATTTGATTTATTTGTTTGCTTGTTGATTTGGGTTATTTATTCATTTGTTGATTTATTGATTTATTGATTTATTGATTTATTGATTTATTGATTTATTGATTTATTGATTTATTGATTTGTTGATTTATTGATTTATTGATTTATTGATTTATTGATTTATTGATTTATTGATTTATTGATTTATTGATTTATTGATTTATTGATTTATTGATTTATTGATTTATTGATTTATTGATTTATTGATTTATTGATTTATTGATTTATTGATTTTGTTTTTATCCTATAGCAAACGAGGGATTGAATTTCGAGGGAGTGATTAATTCGAATCGTTAAAAATGTTTGCAGGACGAATTTTGTACGACAAATCGTTGGAAAGCGACGCGAGAGTGAAATTGTTGAACGTTTTGTCGGTGGCTGCGTTAAAGGACGACGTTATACTTTTGCTCCATCAGGACCGACGCGAGCACACGATAATGAATTTCGCTTTCGACATAGATCGCCATCCGGCCCAGGAACAACTGCCCCTCGCTCAATTTGTGAGTCAAACGCATTTTTTAAATAGGATATGTTGCATTCTTTGGGTATAAACTATTTTTTAAATGTGTTTTTTTGTTTTTAAATTTCTCTTCGCAGATGGCAAATATGTTTGAAAATCTCAGCAGCTCGGAATGGCTGCTCTACATTTCCGAGTGGCAACATCTCAATCAGGGAATAAGCAATATCCGGGTTACGACGAAGGTCGCGGTTCATTCGTTGCTCTCGGAATCACCGGAATTGCAAGCGCGCGGAGCCGCGATTATTCACAATCTCGCGTGCAAGGAGGTAAAAACTGTGGTCTGTATCCTTCGAAAAAGCTTCGTCTCTCCTTCTTTTCTTACTTTTCAATCGTAACCCGAACGACATTAACCCTCGTAATTTTTTCTCAATATTTATAAGTAATCAAAATAATGCGTTAACATTTCAAAATATCATTGCAAAAATTCTAATTAATGAAAATCCTACTCACGGTCGATTATATACACGTAAACATCTTTGATGTGTTCCATCGCAATGTATAACTCGTCAATATTTGGGGGAATAATTAGTTTAACAAGTTTATTTTCATTTTTTTTTTGTAAATCAATTTTTCTAGAAGTTCTTATGATTATTATCGAATGTTAATGGATTAAAAAAATTATATCGTCGTACTTTTATCACTCGAACCGCCTCTTTTTCGTAAGCTTTGTCCTAACAGAAATGCTGCCTTCCTCAAAATTTGTCGTAATAAGTAAAAGCAAAAAATCGTCGGATGATCCATTAAAAATTAAAAATTAAAAAATAATTAAAAAATTACAATCGCTGAATGTGAATGGCTTCCGACAGTGCCGGATCAACGAAGGACCATTGAGATTCAAAATCCAAAGCGAAACGAACGAAAAAAAAAAATTAAATTATAAATTAGAAAAATAGTACATTATGACACTAGTACGAAAAAAAAAATTTCTGACGAGTGTGAGTTTGCAGAACGATCCGAAGGCGAGTGTTGCAATCACACGAGTCCTGAAAACGTTTTTTCGTACGTGTATCGTACGAATTTTTATGTCACAAGGTGCGTAAGTGAGCGTAAAACCGCACTTTTACGCGCAGCCTGCATAAATTACATTTTCCCTAGCTAAAAAAATGCTCGATGGTCTTTCGTGATCAAACGGCGAATTCGCACCGACTCGAATAAATCTTCGACACGGATTCTTGTGTACGGGATATTTGAACGCTTGTTTTTCAGAAAATGAACAAAAGCAAAAAGCTACGTCAGCTTTTACCGAAAGGCAGCATTTCTAAGGTATCTACAATCTATTCGTAAATTTATCAGTAAATTAAAAAAAAAGGGTAAGTCTCGAAAATAGAAAAAAAAAAACAGATCAAATAATAACAATAATACGAAGAAGAAGAGCGAGAGGCAAAATAATAAAACGAAATAAAATACCGTCAACGATCCCAGAATTATCGACGACAATGATATCAACAATTCCAATCCTAAAAAATCCCTTTAAAAAAACGCAATTTTGCAAAAATTAAATAAAAAAATGTTATCGATCGATAATTCACGATTTTTATTTTTTTCTCAGGTATTCGACGACGTAGCGGTGGAGCTGACGATGGCGTTGTTACAATTTTTCAACGGTAATCCGGTGGAGGAGCAGTTGTACGCGTGCATGAAGGCGCTGGCGAGATTCACGCAGATCAGCGGTCAGGAAGTGCCTCAACTGGTGCAAATGATCGGTCCGGAGCCCAACAAGTTTCGCGGCGCGTCGCCGAGGATCGACGAGCTCATCGATCAGATCAACAAAAAATTGCGTTAGCCCTCGACGCGTTTTTTAATGAAAAATCGAAAACAGCGATGGCGAACAATCGTCACCGGCGGATCAACGACGAAGAAACACGGTTTTTTTCTGGCCGGTCTACCACGGATTTCGTTCTAATGATCTCCCCCAGGTTTAATTAAAATGAACGAATGATCTAAACGTAGCGTATGCTGAGCTCGTTGGTTTTCACGGTTTCTTTTCGTTGTTTTATTTAAAATAATCATTTATTTAAAATAATCTTTTATTTGGAATAATTTTTTATTTAAAATAATCTTTTATTTGGAATAATTTTTTATTTGAAATAATCTTTTATTTAAAGTGATCTTTTATTTAAAATAATCTTTAATTTAAAATAATCTGTTATTTAAAATAATCTTTTATTTAAAATAATCTTTTATTAAAAATAATCTTTTATTTAAAATAATCTTTTATTTAAAATAATCTTTTATTTGAAATAATCTTTTATTTAAAATGATCTTTTATTTAAAATAATCTTTTATTTAAAATAATCTTTTATTTAAAATAATCTTTTATTTAAAATAATCTTTTATTTAAAATCATTTTTCATTTAAATTTATCTTTTATTTAAATTTATCTTTTATTTAAAATTATTTTTTATTTTAAATAATCTTTTCGTTTAAATAATCATTTACTTATCGATTACGAGCCGTGATGAAAATAAAACTTATTTTAATCAACTCGACGATGTTTCGCAAGAGAAAAAAAAAAAGACCACAACCCATTGTTGGGCTCGAAACGTGCGTTTTTATTTTTTATTCACCGATAAGCGAATTGTATTTGAATTTTTAGCGATAAACTTGTGAGTCTGGAAATATTCCATTGGGACAATTGTCGAGCAATAGTTTTTGGAATATTAATATATCGTAATTGGGATATAAATTTCCCGAAAAGTTGGGACGATCAACGAGCAACTGTGTTATCGCGCGATTAATTACCATTTTATCGCGCGTTTGCTCCGATTCAGAGAGAAAGAGAGAGAACGAGAGAATGAAAGAAAGAGTGAAAGATAGCGAAAAAGAAAACGAGAGACTCTTAATAATGTAATATGAATTTTTTTGATGCATTTTTCATTTGTAATTGTCATTCTCCGTGTAACTCAATATCCTTTTAATCTCTATTTTTCCTCTCTCACGCATATATCGTTCTACGAATAATGTACAAAGCATATAACATTTATATTAAATAGTTAACAATTGTTTAATAATGTTTATCGAAAAGAAATAAATAAAACCGATATAACTGGATTCCGAATATTTACGCGGCAATGAAAATTAAATCGAATAACGATCGAAACGCTTATTCGATTGTTAAGTATTATATTATTTTTAAAAATACGGAAACTTTGAGTCGCAACAATTTTTTTCAGGAAATTCATCGCCCGAAATAATTATTTCATGGGGGGAAAAATAAAAATACGAAGCTTCTGGATTTAATTCCAGGCATCGAAAATAATTCGGAAATTCGTCTTTGATGTCTCGATGATTTTTGTGGCTGAATGACGATTGGAGACGTGACGTAATGGCTTTAACGTGTGTTTGAAAATTCCACGAGTCGCTTAACGTCGACTAAGATTTGTGTAAACGTTTGAAGATAGTCGACGTCGTCACGTAGTCACACGATTAAAGGCGTTAGTTTCTCA
Organism: Sussaba pulchella; assembly: GCA_963971145.1. NCBI lineage: Eukaryota > Metazoa > Arthropoda > Insecta > Hymenoptera > Ichneumonidae > Sussaba > Sussaba pulchella. The sequence continues at coordinate 8,558,836 of OZ020175.1, read as the reverse complement.
TTGTTGGAATCGTATGAATATACTCGCATACAGGGTGTCCCGAAATCACCGGGGCAAACGAAAACCATGAATACCTGCGATTATTTTAAGTTAAAAAAATTAGGGAGTGTTTTTCTCCCTTTCGCTTCGTCTGAGAGTTTTAATAGTTTTCCATTTATCGATTTTAATACTTTTTTATGTGAGAAAAATTGGTTAATCAGGTTTGTAATGAATTAATTGGCCTTCCATGTTAAGTGAACGAAAGTTTCTAACGTATTTTTCCGAATAAACCAACGTCGAAAAAAAGGATAATAATTTATGACTAAATAATCGTATTCGATAATAAAATGCAGGAAAAAGTTATCCGTACAAGAAAAAAATGGTAGGCCACGTTTGAATGGTTAGGAATTCTGGTTTCAATTAAAAAAAATGCCAAGAATCAGTCGTTGTTTGACAAAGATAGAGTGAATTAATCAAGCGGGAGCCGAAATCAAACCGGTTATAAAACTTCCAAGCGAAATGGAAAGGAGAAAAACCACCCCCTTATTTTTTCGATCAAATGATCACCCAGGTTCGTTCGTGGCAGTGTATTTGGGACACCCTGTATACACACGTACATATTCAGGGTTGCGGTAATGATATTATTGTTAATGATTCAAAATACCCAATCTTCGTGCTTCCTAGCTCTGTCCCTCATCGCAGATATCTTATCTCGATGTCGAAACGAGCGTATTTAATGAATCAAGTCGATCAGTCGTAACGAGTGAGCATTTTCATGTGCGCACCTTAAACGTTTTGTTAACAAAATTGTCGATGATTTTGCTCGTCACCGTTGAACGGACGAGAATGAAACTCCAGAACGGGGCGAAAGTAGAATCCTTTAAAATTTAGAGAAGAAAGAAATAAAAACGTAACCGCGTTGTCAAAAAACGATATTATTTCGATCTTTCAGTCTTTGCGTGTAATTTTATCAATTTTTTTGTTAAAAATAAAAATTGGACGCGAATTAAAATAATAATAATAATAATAATAATAATAATAATAATAATAATAATAATAATAATAATAATAATAATAATAATAATAATAATAATAATAATAATAATAATAATAATAATAATAATAATAATAATAATAATAATAATAATAATAATAATAATAATAATAATAATAATAATAATAATAATAATAATAATAATAATAATAATAATAATAATAATAATAATAATAATAATAATAATAATAATAATAATAATAATAATATTAATAATAATAATAATAATAATAATAATAATAATAATAATAATAATAATAATAATAAAAATATCAATAATAAAAATAATAATACAAAATTAAACAGCGAGGACAGTAAGTACGAGAACGTCGAGTCGTTAATAAGTGCGTTTGTTCCCAGCGCGTTCGAAGTTGAGATATATATTCGGAATAATGAATCAGTGTCCGTCAAAGATACTGTCGGCATCGAGGATGGCCCGGAGAATTTTAAGGATGACGCGGAAGAGACGAAAAAATACGACAATCGTGTCAAAAGGATGAGGAAATACTTTCCGATCGTTCGTTGGCTTCCCGATTATTCCAAATTTCACGCTATTTCCGATGTCATCGCGGGAATCACTCTCGGATTGACCATGATTCCACAGAGCATCGCTTATGCCTCCCTCGCTGGGCTGACCGCAAAGGTACCTCCGCTACTTCGAATCAAACTCGTTACATCTCTCGACGATTAAATTATTCGTGTTTCGATTTACGTTGAATCTCAGTATTATCGTGTAATCCGATTATTATTCACCCAATTAACCGATGGAAAAATAAGAAATTAATTGACACAAAAAATTAATATTTGCTATCCAAAGATACTCCATTCGATTTGATAGCTCTTGATTCGTTCTATGCTTCGGGAAATTCTCGAAAGATTGTGAGTTACTGTAACTAATCGACCTGCTGATGGAAAAGCATTTTTGCAGAAATTTCATGCCAAATTTTATAGTACTGTAAAATAAATTGATTTCATTATAAAATAAAGAATAAATAAATTTTATTTTTACGGTAAAATAAAAATTGTTTGCAGTACGGGTTGTACTCGTCGTTCATAGGTGGTTTCATCTACGTGATATTCGGAACGATAAAAGAAGTTTCGATAGGTTCGACATCGCTGATGGCTCTCGTGAGCATTTCCTACGCGAGAGACTTACCACCCGATTTCATCGTACTTCTGTGTTTTTTAACCGGTTGCGTGCAACTAATGTTGGGTCTGTTGAATCTCGGATTTCTCATGGATTTCATATCGATGCCAGTTACTTCGGGATTCACCTCAGCCACGTCTCTGATAATCATAGTTTCGCAGTTACGATACTTATTCGGAATTAAATACAAATCTGGTAATGTCATCGATACGATTGTGAAACTCTACGAAAATTTCGGTGATGCAAAATTACCGGACACGATTCTCGGACTATCGTCCATTGTTTTTCTTCTCGGGTTTAGAGTGAGTTTTTATAAGCATTTTCTTTGTTCTGTACGGAATTAATTCATTTATTTGTTTATTTATTTTATTCTTTTTAATTATGGTCTGACTGAAGTCGATTTGTACTACTTGCAGAAGTTGAGCGACATCGATTGCTCGCGATTTAAGGGCAACAGAGGAAATCTCGTGAGCGGATTGATGCTGGAAAAATTGCTTTGGGTCTTGTCGATAGGAAGAAACGCCATTGCAGTTATGATAACGTCCGTGATAGCGTATAATTTAACGGTGGACGGACGAACGCCTTTTCTCACAGCTGGTAAAGTCGAATCTGGACTGCCCCCGGTGGCTCTACCTCCGTTCTCGGTTCAAGTTGGCAATCAGACCTACGGTTTTGTGGATATGTGCCGTCAGTTGAATTTCGGCTTGATCGTGGCTCCTCTGGTCGGTATCCTGACCAACGTTGCAATCGCCAAAGCATTTGGTAATCAGAAATAACGAATAAAAACCTTTCGATATTCGAAAATGAGAAAAAAAACTTTTTAAAATTCACTTCCGAAGACGAGAAAAATTATTGTAGAAAAAATCTGAAAGAATATCAAATGTAAATTTAAATAATATATATTATTGTTAAAGATAATGAGAAATAAATATTTTTAAAAATCGATAATAATAATAAATAAATGAATAAATATAAATATGAAGAAGAAATATTTTTTCATAAACTTCTTTGTGTCATAAAATTTTAGTTTCGAATTTGTATGAGCAGCTCTTGAGGTCAACAACGAAGGAAAAAATAATTTTACTTTCATAATTGCTGAAGATGTTTCAAATTTGATTACTTTTTAGCTCAACGGGACTTTATTTGTTAAATTATTTCGTACGAGCTTGGAAATATTGCGATTAACATTTTTTTTAATTCATTAACGATTTTTCGTTTTGTTTCAGTGCACGACGCACCGGTTGAGGCGACTCAGGAGATGTTGACGCTCGGGCTGTGCAATTTATCCGGAAGTTTTTTCTCGTCAATGCCGACGTGCGGAGCTTTCACGCGAAGCGCAGTTAGCAGCGCAAGTGGAATTCAGACGCCGATGGCTGGCCTTTACTCCGGTAATTAGAATTTTTTTGAAAATTTAAAATTATAACGAATATTTTGAGCAATGAAAATTAACGAAATTCCAGGATCCTTGGCGCTGTTGGCGTTGAGCTTTCTCACTCCCTACTTCGGTTACATACCCAGAGCGACTCTCGGTGCGATTCTCATTTGCGCTGTAATTTTTTTGGTCGATCTGAAGTTACTGAAGATTTTGTGGAGCGGATCCAGTAAGTGAATTGATGAATTAATTAGTTAATCAATTAATAATAATAATAATAATAATTATTATTATTTATAATAATAATCATAATAATAATAATAACAATAATTATGATAATAAATATAGATATAAATAATAATAAAATAATAATAATAAGGGGCAATAATAATTATAATAATAATAATAATAATTATTATTATTATTATTATTATTATTATTATCATACATAAAATTGTTGAATATCAATGGAACAATTATAGCAAATCGTATATTGACAAAAATACAATGATTTTCAGAGCGAGACGCCTTTATCGCGGTCAGCACGTTAATCATGGGCATTATTTTCGACGTTGGAGCTGGATTGTTCGTCGGTACTGCGCTCAACGCTGCGTTTTTGCTTTACTCGTCGGCAAGACCGAGCGTCGAAGTTTCCTATCGAAGAGTAAGGACATTTTCCAAATCCGTGAGAAAAAAAAATGTCAATCTACAAATGTTTCCTTCAACATCCGGTCGATTAAATGGCAATTTTTTCGACTCAAAAAATGTATCATGGCCTCGAGGGTTAATTTTTTAATCCGCTGCCAAAGATCTATACTCGCTGATAATAATTTTTTTCTTTCACAGACCGTTGCTGGGAATCCGTATCTGCTGATAAAACCGGAAACCGGATTGTTTTATCCGGCGATCGATTTTTTGGGCTCGAGGATAACGAAAGTTGCCTCACAGCTCGGAAGGGGGATAACTCCGGTAGTCGTGGACTTTGAGAGGCTGCAGGGAATCGATTACACAGCGTCAAAAGTACTTTCGATATTTAAGAAAATATATATCTTCACGTTCGTTGCTTAATCAATTTATATTTTAATCTCAAATCGATTGAACGATAATTCGAATGATTAAGAAAATTGCGATCAATGTTGAAACATCGTTTTTTCTTTCCATATCTCACGAGAACAAAGTACAATCCTCGCAGTGTTTCAGGGAATCGAAAGGCTGCTGACTTGTTTCGAGGGAAAGGAACAGAAGTTATTTTTTTTAAATGTTAGTCCTCGGGTAAAAAAAACAATATTCAAGCTTTCCGGCGATTTAAAGAACTTCGTGCCGATAGACAGTGAAGGTGCTCTTATTGACATTCTAGGTACGATAAAAAATTAATATTAATAAAGGAATAAATAGATAAATAAATAACATTTTACAATTGAACTATCTGTAATATTTAATATGAAATATATTTGATGGGATAATAATAATAATAATAATAATAATAATAAATGAATAAACATAATCCAAACGAAATTTTGCGATGTAATTATTTGTAATATTTGATTTTTCACAGAATCGGAGTTGACCAAAAGCCCGACAGTTCCGATTCTCGCTGTGTCCAATGAAAAGGGAATGCAATTGGAAAACGTGAAACCCGATACCATGGTAAAAGCCTCCGATCCCGAGGAGCAAGTATCACTGCTGGACAATCCCGAGAGAACGGAAAAAATTGATGAAAAAGCTTAACCGGACCAATGAATTAAAAACGTGCATCGAATGAAAAATTTCGTCATCCCGTTTGAAACGTCTCATTCCGTTCTTAGTGGATTTTTGTTTGTATATATTTATTGAACATGGAGCAACGGGATAAGCGTGTGAACATATGAACGATTTTTTTTCTTATGACGAAAGAATCGATACACGAGCCAAGAATATTTGTTTGCAGAAAAACGACGAATTATTAAATAAGGAGAGAAGGAATGAATAAAACGAATATAACTGAATTCCGAATATTTACGTGGCAACGGAAATCGAATTGAATAACGATTGAATTGCTACTTCGATTGTGAACTATTATCTTATTTTTTTTTAAACAGAAACTTTGAGTCACAACAATTTTTTCAGGAAATTTTTCGCCCGAAATAATTATTCCATGCGGAAAAAATGTAAATACGGAGCTTCTGAATTTTATACCAGGCATCGAAGATAATTCGATGATTCGTCTTTAATGTCTCGATAATTTTTTTGTGGCGGAATGACGATTGGAAAAGCGACGTAATGGCTTTGACGTGCGTTTGAAAATCCTACGAGTCGCTTAACGTCGACTAAGATTTGTGTAAACGATCGGAGATAGTCGACGTCATCACGTACTCACACGATTAGGGGGAATATTTTCTCATTGTTGGAATCGTAAGAATATACACACATGAGTAACTGCGGTCATTTCAAGTTAAAAAAATTAGGGAGTGCTTTTCTCCATTTCGCTTCGTCTGAGAGTTATAACAGTTTTCCATTTATCGATTTCAATCTTCGTTTATGTGAAATAAAATTGGTTACATAATTTTTTAATAAATCAATTGGCCTTCTATATTAAGAAATGAAACTTTCTAACGTATTTATCTAAATAAAAAAACGTCAAAATGAAACATAATCATTTATGACTAAAGATCGTATTCAATAATAGATTGCTGGAAAACGTTATCCGTACAAGAAAAAAATCGTAGGCCACGTTTGAACCGCTAGGACTTCCGGTTTCAATGAAAAATATTTCAACAATCGGTCGTAGTTTAGCGAAGTTAGAGCGAATTAATTAAACGGGAGGGAAAATCATCAAAAACCGTTATAACCCCCCAAGCTAAATGGAAAGAATAAAAAACACCCCATAATTTTTTTGGCTCAAATGACTCCAGACATTCACCCAGATTCGTTTACGGCGATGATTTTGGGACACCCTGTATATACATGCACATGTTCAGAGTCGCGGTAATGATATTATTGTTAACGATTCAAAATCGTCAATTTTCGGGCTTTCTAGCTCTGTCCCTTATCGCAGATATATTATCTAAATGCCGAAACAAGCGTAATTAATTAATCAAGTCGTTAAGTCGTGACGATCAAGCATTGTCATGTGCGCACGTCAAACGTTTCGTTAACGAAATTTTCAATGATTCTGGTGGTGACCGTTGAACCGTCGAGAATGAGACTCAAGAACGGGGCGAGAGTAGAATCCTGGGAAATTTAGAGGAGAAAGAAAAAAAAACGTAACCGCGTTGTCAAAAAACGATATTATTTCGATCTTTCAGTCTTTGAGTGTAATTTTACCAATTTTTTTGTTAAAAATAAAAATTGGACGTGAATTAAATTAATAATAATACAAATAATAATAATAATAATAATAATAATAATACTAATAATAATTATTATTATTATAATAAAAATAATAATAGTAATAATAATAATAATAATAATAATAATAATAATAATAATAATAATAATAATAATAATAATAATAATACAGAATCAAACGACGAGGACAGTAAGTACGAGAACGTTGAGTTGTTAGTAAGTGCGTTTGTTCCCAGCGCGTTCGAAGTTGAGATGTATATTCGGAATAATGAACCAGTGTCCGTCAAAGATACTGTCGGCATCGAGGATGGCTCGAAGAATTTAAAGGATGACGAGGAAGAGACGTAAAAATACGACAATCGTGTCAAAAGGATGAGGAAATACTTTCCGATCGTCCGTTGGCTTCCCGGTTATTCCAAATTTCACGCTATTTCCGATGTCATCGCGGGAATCACTCTTGGATTGACCATGATTCCACAGAGCATCGCTGATGCCTCCGTCGCTGGGCTGACCGCAAAGGTACCTCCGCTAATTCGAATCAAACTCGTTACATCGCTCGACGATTAAATTATTCGTGTTTCGATTTACGTTGAATCTCAGTATTATCGTATAATACGATTATTATTCATCCAATTGACCGATGGAAGAATAAAAATTTATTTGACAAGAAAATTGATCGAAGATTTTTCATTCGATCCGATATCTCTTGATTTTTTCTTAGCTTCGGAAAATTCTCGGAAGATTGTAAATTATTGTCACTAGTCGACCTGCTGATCGAAAAGCATTCCTGCAGAGAAAATGATTCATGCAAAATTTTATAGTAATTCAAATAAATTGATTTGATCATAAAATAACGATAAATGAATATCGTTTAATGATGAAATAAAAATGGTTTCCAGTACGGGTTGTACTCGTCGTTCATGGGTGGTTTCATCTACGTTATATTCGGCACGACAAGAGAAGTCTCGGTAGGTTCAACATCGCAGATGGCTCTCGTGAGCTTTTCCTACGCGAGAGACTTGCCACCCGATTTCATCGTTCTTCTGTGTTTTTTAACCGGTTGCGTGCAACTAATGTTGGGACTGTTGAATCTCGGATTTCTCATGGATTTCATATCGATGCCAGTTACTTCGGGATTCACCTCAGCCACGGCTGTGACAATCATAATTTCGCAGTTACGATACTTATTCGGAATTAAATACAAATCTGGTAATGTCATCGAAACGATTACGAAACTCTACGAAAATTTCGGGGATGCAAAATTACCGGACACGATTCTCGGTCTATCGTCCATTGTTTTTCTTCTCGGATTTAGAGTGAGTTTTTATAAGCATTTTCTTTGTTCTGTACGGAATTAATTCATTTATTCGTTTATTTTTTTTATTCTTTTTAATTATGGTCTGACTGAAGTCGATTTGTACTACTTGCAGAAGCTGCGAGACATCGATTGCTCGCGATTTAAGGGCAGCAGAGGAAATCTCGTGAGCGGTTTGGTGTTGGAAAAATTGCTTTGGATTTTGTCGATAGGAAAATATTCCATCGTAGTTTTGATAACGTCCGTGATAGCGTATAATTTAACGGTGGACGGACGAACGCCTTTTCTCACAGCTGGTAAAGTCGAGCCTGGACTGCCTCCGGTGGCTCTACCACCGTTCTCGGTTCAAGTTGGCAATCAGACATACGGATTTGTGGATATGTGCCGTCAGCTGAATTTCGGCTTGATCGCGGCTCCTCTGGTCGGCATTTTGACCAATGTTGCAATCGCCAAAGCTTTTGGTAATCAGAAATATCGAATACGAACCTTACGATCTTCGAAAATGAGAAAAAAAAACTTTTTTAAATCCATTTCCGAAGCCAAGGAAAATTATTGTAGAAAAAATATGAAAGAATATTAAATGTAAATTTAAATAATATATATTATTGTTAAAGATCATGAGAAATAAATATTCAAAAAAATCGATAATAATAATAAGAATAAATATAAAGAAGAATTATTTTTTCGCAATCTTCTTTGTGTCATAAAATCTTAGTTTCGAATAAGTATGAGCAGCTCTTAAGATCAACAACGAAGAAAGAAATAATTTTTCTATTATAATTGCTGAAAATGATACAATTAACCTCATTCGAACATTGAATTTGGTTATTTTTGTCTCAACGAGAGTTTATTTGTTAAATTATTTCGAACAAGTTTGGAAATATTGCGATTAACATTTTTTTTTTTCTTCATTGACTTGTTTCTTTACTTTGTTTCAGTGCACGAAGCGCCGGTTGATGCAAGTCAGGAGATGTTGTCGCTCGGGCTGTGCAATTTGTCCGGAAGTTTTTTTTCGTCAATGCCGACGTGCGGAGCTTTCGCGCGAGGCGCAGTTAGCAGCGCAAGTGGAATTCGGACGCCGATGGCTGGCCTTTACTCCGGTAATTAGAATTGTTTGAAGATTTTTTTTATTACAACGAATATTTTGACCAATAGAAATTAATAAAATTCCAGGAACCATGACATTGTTGGCTCTGAGCTTTCTCACTCCCTACTTCGGTTACATACCCAGCGCAACTCTCGGTGCGATTCTTATTTGCGCTGTAATTTTTTTGGTCGATCTGAAGTTACTGAAAATTTTGTGGAGCGGATCCAGTAAGTGCAGACTTTCCAGCCAAAATTAATAAATGAATGAATTAATTAATCAATCGATTGATAATAATAATAATAATAATAATAATAATAATAATAATAATAATAATAATAATAATAAAATTGTTAAATATTAATAGAACCATTATATTAAATTGAATATTGACAGAAATATAATGATTTTCAGAACGAGACGCCTTTATCGCGGTCAGCACATTAATCATGGGCATTATTTTTAACATTGGAACTGGATTGCTCGTCGGTACTGCGCTTAACGCTGCGTTTTTGCTTCATTTGTCGGCAAGGCCGAACGTCGAAGTTTCCTATCGAAGAGTAAGGACATTTTCGAAATCCATGGGAGAAAAAATTTCAATCTACAAATGTTTCCTTCAACAACCGATCAATTAAATGGACATTTTTTCGACTCAAAAAATGTGTCATGGCCTTGAGGGACAATTTTTTTCTCCGCTGCCGAAAATCTATACTCGCTGATAACAATTTTTTTCTTTCACAGACCGTTGCTGGGAATCCGTATCTGCTGATAAAACCGGAAACCGGATTGTTTTATCCGGCGATCGATTTTTTGGGCTCGAGGATAACGAATGTTGCCTCACAGCTCGGAAGGGGGATAACTCCGGTAGTCGTGGACTTTGAGAGGCTGCAGGGAATCGATTACACAGCTTCAAAAGGACTTTCGATATTTAAAAAAATATATATCTTCACGTTCGTTGCTTAATCAATTTATATTTTAATCTAAAATCGATTGAACGATAATTCGAATGATTACGAAAATTGCAATCAATGTTGGAACATCGTTTTTTCTTCCATATTTCACGAGAACAAAGTACAATCCTCGCAGTGTTTCAGGGAATCGAGAGGCTGCTGAGTTGTTTCGAGGGAAAGGAACAGAAGTTATTTTTTTTAAATGTTAGTCCTCGGGTGAAAAAAACAATATTCAAGCTTTCCGGCGATTTAAAGAACTTCGTGCCGCTAGACAGTGAGGGTGCTCTTATTGACATACTAGGTACGATAAAAAAATAATATTAATGAAGGAATGAATAAATAAATGAATAAAATTTTACAATTAAATTATCTGTAATATTTTATATCAAATATATTTCATGACATAATGATAATAATTATAACAATAATAATAATAATAATAACAATAATAATAATAATAAAGAAATAAATGAATAAATAATCCAAACCAAATTTTACGATGTAATGATTTGTAATATTTGATTTTTCACAGAATCGGAGTTGACCAAAAGCCTGGCAGTTCCGATTCTCGCTGTGCCCAATGAAAAGGGAATGCAATTGGAAAACGTGAAACCCGAGACCGTGGAAAAAGACTCCGATCACGAGGAGCAAGTATCACTGCTGGACAATCTCGAGAGAACGGAAAAAATGGATAAAATCGTTTGACCGGACAGATGGATTGAAAACGTGCATCGAATGAAAAATTTCGTCATCCCGTTTGAAACGTCTCATTCCGTTCTTGGTAGATTTTTGTTTGTATATATTTATTGAACATGGAGCAACGGGATAAGCGTGTGAAAATATGAACGATTTTTTTTCTTATGACGAAAGAATCGATACACGAGCCAAGAAAATTTGTTTGAAGAGAAACGACGAATTATTGAATAAAAGTAAATTTTTGTGATATTGTCGTACATTTCTCATCCCATCTTTCCTGTATTTATATATTTTGTAATATATTGTTCTTTTCTTCGAATTAATTAATCTATATGCGATTACAAGAGAACACACGAACACATAGAAATACACGAAGAAGACATGAAAAATGCACGAACTTTTTTGTAATCTTCCACGATGACATAAAATTACATAAAATTTTTCGAGATTACCCATAATTACGGCACAGAAGGAATACAAAAATTACACAAACAATACAAGAATAATAACCGTATATAATAATAATAATAATAATATATACGGAAATAGATATAATTATTATAAATAATTATCAAATTCCAATAAAATAATAAAATATTATAATAATATATATAATTATAACACGGGTTATTATTATATATTATAAGAATAATATATTATTATTACATATTCATATATAATAATAATAAAAATATATCATTATTATAATATATAGTAATAACCCTTATTATTATTATATACATACATAATAATTAGATATATTATTATTATTATATACGGTTATTACCGATCATAATATTATTATATATTATTCTAATAATAGTAATAATGAAATTACTTCTCTCATGTTACCAGATTACACGATCGAATCTTCCCTCGCACATTTCCCATAATTTCCCTTATTCTCATTCAAATCTCACGCGCCATTTCAACCACCGAAACCCGAGTTGCGCGCGCATCCCTCGTAATTTTCAAAATGGTTCGGACCTCAACAGCGCCGCGCCCCGGTAACCTCTGTAAACTCCGTGCCAAGCAATGGAGGCTCATTTTCAATAAAATTCCGTGGGTTGGTACGTAATGTGTTTTTGATCGTGTTTAAAGTGGAATTTTTCGTGTGATAGTGAGACTTTCCTCGACTGTGAACGCCGTTGAACGCATAGACGTAGGTGAGTCCAACAATCCTCCCTCATTCCGTCTATTTTTATTCCCAAATAATCCCACCAACGTCTCGAAATCACGAATCGGTTGGCCTGCGCTCACCGCGAACGAAAAAAAAAAAAAAAACCTGTTCACGTACGTAAATACACGTATATACACACGTAGATGGACGTACATGCAAATAAATATAACCTATACGCGAGTGTTTCGAAGGTAAGTGTAAGTACGCGAAAACGGGCAGAGGGCGCAGGGCGATCGCGCCAACGAAAACACGGACGATTCATCCGTGCGGCAATACGAATAATGCAATTCCCGGCGCCCGATTCGTTTGTTTCGAACGTACACGTTGATTATTCTTCTCTCCGTGCTTCATTCCTCGGCCTCCCGGCTCGATCATTTCCCTCCGTGGAACGCCAGAATCGAGAGAGATAACAATCGTAACGCTAAAAAGTCTGCCATATTGGCCACGACCCACTGTCGTCGCGATTTCACGTATTCAATGGATCCCCCTTAATTCGGTGTATCGCCAAAAATCTTCCTCGTACTTCGTACTTGCGAGTTTTTTTTCCAATGCTCCGATTATTTCGTACGCTCCGGCAAATTCGCGTGTTCGTGCACGGATCCGTGGATGTATCGCGTATCGCGTTTATACAGGGTGTCCCACAATTCGCGCACGCGAGATATACCACAGGATTGTGGGTGAAATTTTTTAAAATACGTACATCCTCATTTTTTGACGATAACGCTTTGTTTCGGAGATAAATAGAACGATAAGACTTGGAATGGGGAAGAAAATTCGGTGGTAAATTTCGCGTGCGCGAATTGCGGGACACCCTGTATGTATCACCCGTAACGTTCGATGTGTAAGCGTGCGTACATAGGTTTGTGGATGTTACGAACGAGATGCAAGTTGCATCCTAGAGATTAACTTCGTTTGAGTACTCGACGCGTGATAATAAAAGCTCCGGTAAGCCAAGTAGCCAAGTGTTGCGTGTGCACACGACCCCAAAGCTCTTCGACGAGTCGCGGGTTTTATTTCTCCCACCGGACTCCACTCCGCGATCATCGTCGATGCACATCGCCGAAGCAATATTTTTTAAACCCGATCGGTGTGTGTCGTAGGGGTCGATTTGACCCAGGCCAACGTTTTTAAGTTCCCGGGGTAGATTTGTTTTTTATTTTTGTAATTAATAATTTTTAATCCACAATTCCGGAAAGGTTGTATTTCTACATTTTATGGTACAGTAGAATCGCTGAGCTTCGTTCGTGAATTTTTTCAGATTTTTGGGATAGGATTTTGTAGTTTTTCTCGAATTGTGAGTCGATTTCATCCCACGATATACTTTCAGGGTGTGAAAAAGAGGAATACACTAATTGGGTTGATTATTATTTTTTTTTTTTCGGCAAAACGAGATGAGAGTCAGTGTGTGCGTGTTTGTGTGTGCACTGCTAACGAATGCTAACTTTCGGTCAGCCTGGGGTCGCGGATGACCCCAAAGATACTTGCGTTGTACACATTTTCATTTGTATGATTATATCGTTTGAGGAAATGATTTTTGCAGCGATATAAAGATTGATTTTTATCCTAGGATGGATAATAAGATTTCACGAATTATTTGGAATTTTTCGGAGCACTTTAAAGTACTTTTCGGGGGGGTGAGAAGTACGTGGTACCGAGAAAAGCTCATTTCTCTGACAACACGGCGCGGACGAAGGGCTAACGTTGCCAGACTATCCAAAAAAGGGTTAAAATTAGAGAAATTTTCGGTTTGTTATTTAGCCAAAGTATTTCTTGGGTATTTTGTGAAACGATTTGTCGAAGAATTTTTTTTTCTAATATACTTGTGGACAAAAACGAAACGAAGAAATATTTCCGATAGTCGCATGAAAAAGGAAACCAAAAAATAAAAAAATGGAATTTCTCTGAAGGGTCTCAGAGGTCTTATCCAGAGGCGTTATCGAAGGGCATGTCGTTGGTCCGTGAGGAGATCCTGAGTCGCGCATCGATTGCAACTGCATCGACGAGTCGACTTATCGAAGCGAATACATAGACAGAGCGAATGAGGCGAAGAGAGAAAGAACGATAATGAAATTTTGTTTGGGCTATCACGAACGCGAAAGCTTCGAGTCCGAAAGATCGTTGACCCCCTCGTCAAAACACAAATACGTTCGAATTCTCGCGATGACAACGAATTTGTTGCCAAAATTTGAACCCGCGATCGTAAACCCCGTAAGAGTCGCGAAAACGATTCATTCATGAATGAGGAATAATTGTGGAAACAAAATTCAGAACGAAAATTCCATCGGCGTTGTTTATTCCCATTCAAAGCGATAACGCGAACGATCGAAAGACGATTGTGACTCCTTCTTTCTCGCCCTCCTCTCCACCGGCCCCCGACGCGCACGCATTATCGACGGAATGACGATGTTTTTTTGTTTCTCTTCACGAAATCCGATGCACACGCACGACGACGTCTTCCGAGGACAGTGGAAAGTCGGGGCGCGTGGCCGGTCACGCGTTTATTCAGATCGTAACGTTCGATAAATCAGAACTGGCGACCGAACGAGAGACCGTGCATGCGCTGCTTGCTGTACGCATGTGTGGGTAAACCTATCTGCCTACCCGTAGGAATTCGTAT
>OZ020175.1:8505311-8543915 GCA_963971145.1 Sussaba pulchella | reverse complement strand
TAATTGTATGAGCGTAGGTATACAGAGGCCCAAATAAATATTGTCGAACGAACCCTCCCGAATAGCCGGAAGGGCAAGTCGGGCAGTTTTTCTCGTCCTTCGTCGTCGTAACTACAAAGGAAGCAACATCGAAGAGCTTTCTTTCTCTTGTATTTCATCCCCTTCCTGCCCCCGTTCGCCCGGTCTCGTCCCCTCGCCCGTAAAAACGCATAGCGCCGCTCATCCGTTGAGATTCTCGAGCGATGTACATCCGATAGCCTCCGCGATACGGTCGAAAAAAGAGCGCGCGTGGCTCGTTCGATGCGTGCCAAGTGGGTTACCGGCTCCCGGTATCTTCGCACTTTTTCTCATTCGCCACGATCGTGCGCCGAACGAATCGAATTACTCAATCGTTCGATCGGGATCATCGAGATTCACGAATTCCTTCGATGAAACAATTATCATAGTTTTTTAATTATATTTGTCGGAATGATTTATTTCTCTTTTCAACGACTATTCCAGGCCTGAACAATAATAATATAGGTTTTTTTAGTAATAATAATTATTTGATAATGATAATAATTGATGAATAATAAATATATAAATTTCAAAAATTAGTCGATGGTCCAATTTACATTCGTATAAAAATATTCGTATTAGAGTTGATTCGCTTTGTATTATATTCAAATTAAATCGTAGTATTTTTTATTTCCAGTTACTTATTATTATTATTATTATTATTATTATTATTATTATTATTATTATTATTATTATTATTATCATTATTATTATTATTATTATTATTATTATTATTATTATTATTATTATTATTATTATTATTATTATTATTATTATTATTATTATTATTTTTTTTTTTTTTTTAATTATTTTTATTATTATTATTTCTATTATTATCATTATTATTATTTCTATTATTATTCTTATTATTATTATTATTATTATTATTATTATTATTATTATTATTATTATTATTATTATTATTGTAGGAATCGGGGTCGCGAGGTGATTACAAAATTGACGAATCCTTTATTAATTCAAATATCGGTAAACCGAATTACATACGAATCAATTACATGTAACGGTGTTCACGCTGGTCTGAGTTTTTTACGACTGCCAAATTCTTATTGATTTTTCCGTCGCCAAGCCTCGATCGCTTGAGATTGTTTTTTAACCCGACAGCTGTTGTTTTATATTCATTGGGTTAATATGACGCCGTATCTCCCACTCGTGAACCCAATCCCACACTCGGCCATCCTGCTACTCGTCGGTCCCCGACGAGTCATTGCAACGAAAAGGTTTCATATAATCTGCGGCAGTGGTAGTTATCTGTGGTCCTTCTCCATCACCCACTCGTATTACTCCGTATCGGTTGTTCCCGTTTACTTGGGAAACTTTATATGGCCCTAGAAATTTTTTTTTAATTTTCAGCCCCCCTCCGAACTGTGTTCTTTTGATGACAACCAGGTCCCCTTGTTTGTATTTTACTGCAGCTTTACATTTCCGATTGTGCGTCCGACGATTTTCTGCTTGAATTTTGAGCAAGTTGACCTTAGCGAGATCTCGTAGCTCTTTCCTGTCGCTTTCGAATAACTCGGCCGCCTCCTGTTCGATAGCTTGCAGTACTTTGGGATTTTCCTTACGCCTCATCTTCGTCCCGAACATCACTTCAAAAGGCGTCATTCCTATGCTCCGTTGGAAAGTACTGTTCAAACAGCGTTGAACTTGTTCAACGTAACGGTACCATCGATCCGGATTGTCCATTGACAATTTTGTCAGTATCGGAATAATGGTCCTATTCACCCTTTCTACCTGACCATTTCCACGGGGTACACCCGTCGTAATTTTCACGTGCTCGATTCCTTCGGCTGCACAAAACTCTTGAAATTCATTCGCCGTGAATGCCGTACCTCGATCAGTGATGATTCTTTCTGGGTTTCCAAAGGCTACCTGTTGAATTGTTAACTTCGCTATGACCTCCTTCGCACTCGTTGATTTGGTTGGATACAGCCAAACGAATTTCGAAAACCCATCAACGACGACTAGCAGATGCTTATACAACTTTGATGTTGGCGTCATTGGCCCCAAATGATCAACATGATACGTGGCTAGCGGTACGTCACCCTTGGGTATGGGTGCTAGTTCACCTTCTTTTTTTCCTTTTTTCCTTTCAGCTAGGAGACATGGAACGCAGCAACTGATAAATCGTTCGAGTTTTTCATTCAACTTCGGAATATAGAAGTCCTCTTTGATGCTTTCGGCCATTTTCTTTATTCCACCGTGACCATTCTCGTGTGCCCGTCGAATAACCTCCGAGTGCATACTTCCTGGTAAAACGATGACCGTCCTGTCGGCAATTTTCTTCATTAATATACCGTTCTCGATCACATAATCTTCGTAGGGTTCTTTTTTCAATAGCTGTTTTATTATTTTCAGCTTCTCGTCGTCGTCTTGTTGATTTTGTATCACTTGTGTAATTGTGTCGTCCACTTTTAAAACCGGATAGCGACTGAGTGCATCTACGTGTCGTAAGCGTGTCCCCGCTCGGTGTTCCACCTCGTAGTCGAACCCTTCGAGAAAGAGCGCCCATCTGGCGACTTTTGCTGCTAAGTCTCGCTTATCCAATGTCTTTTTAAAGGCGTCACAGTCCGTGACGATCTTGAACTTGATTCCCTGTAAATAACATTGAAATTTTTTCAGGGCGTTAATGACGGCGAGAACTTCCAATTCGTATGAATGAAACTTTTGCTCTGCATCTGATGTTTTCCGGCTCATATAATGGACTGGGTGAAAACCTTCGTCCACAGTGTCCCTCTGGAGTAGGATCGCTCCATACCCCAACTTGCTTGCGTCGGTGTGTAATTCCGTAATTGCGTCAGGCTTGAATATTCGCAAAACGGGTTCGTTCGACAATGCTGTTTTTAACTCTTCGAATGAATTTTCTTCCTTCGCTCCAAATGTCCACTTTTGATCACCTTTCAACATATCTGATAGCGGACGAGCGATGATCGCGTAATCCAAGATAAATTTTCGGAAGTAGCCCGTCAGCCCCAGAAAACTCTGGATGTCCTTCCGATTTTTTGGTGTCGGAAACTTTGCAACTGCTTTTATTTTCTCGACCGATGGGCGAATAAATCCATTCCCGATAACATGCCCGAGGTATTTCACCTCTCGTTTCAGAAACTCACATTTTTTCCAATTGATTGTTAATCCTTTCTCGGCTGCTCTCTCCAGTGTCTCGTTTAGTCGTTCGAATGCTTCTTCCTCATCTTTCCCCGGCACGATCAAATCGTCCATGTAGGTTAAAACTACTCCACGTCGATTAAGGTCTCTAAATACCTCATCGACGAACCTCAGAAATGTTGTTGGACTGTTGCACAGACCAAATGGCGTCCTTAAAAATTCGTATTGCCCGTCTGGCGTCACGAACGATGTATATTTTTGACTTTCAGGTTCGACAGGTACGTGGAAGAATCCGTTTTTCAGGTCAAGCACCGAGAACACATGCGCCGACGCCAGGGCGTCAATACAGTCTTCTATTAACGGCATCGGAAAGCGATCACGAATTATTTTTTTGTTGAGTTGACGATAGTCAACGCACACTCGGTGAGATCCATCTTTTTTGGGAACTATCACCACTGCGCTGGAGTAGTCACTGTGGCTAGGTTTTATTATCCCATCGTTCAGCCAGTCTTCAATCTGTTTCCGTAGCACTTGCTTTCCTTCGATCGATAATCTTCGTGGTCTAGCATACACTGGTTCTGAGTCTTTCACTCGAATCCTTGTCTCAATTTTCGTCTGTACGTGTTGGTTCGGCTTGTATTCCTCCACGAGTCGACGGATTTTTCTACCGTACGATCCACCAACATCAACTACCGGTGATTCGACGTAATGGACGGTTGGGAATTCGTATTCCTCTTGTTTCTGTTCGTCTTGATGGCTGTCTTCTTTTTGAACATTTTCGAGTCGCCATTCGTCGTCACTTACTACCGATATTTTCTTTATGGTTGGCTGTCCCCCGATGATTCGAATATCCATCTGCTTTTGTATATCTTTCCCAAGGAGCATCGGTACATCCATTGTTTTCGCTGGTACCACGTATACTTCAATTTGGTACGTATCTCCTTGAATGACTAACGCGGTTTTGAACATACCTGTCGCTCTCTGTTGAGCATTTCCGAACCCTTTGAATATTCGTGCGGTTGGGCACAATCGCGGGCTCCCCAAACGCCGGTGCTCATCGTCTCGCAAGATAGTTCGATAGCTACCCGTGTCTAATACAGCAGCCACTTTGGTTCCGCTAATCTCTACCGCTACAGTGTCCTCGTCGGTTACGCGATAAATCCCTCCCTCTCGTCTGTCTTTTTTCGGCGGATTCTCGCATTTCGCTGCAATGTGACCGAACTGGTCGCACTTAAAACATTTTGGCCCCTTTTCTTTGTGCGGGCATCCTCGAGCTTCGTGGTCCTGCGACCCACATGTAAAACAACGTGTTTTCCGACCTGACATTGGTTTCGTGTCTCTTCTATTTTTTGAGTCTTCCCGGTTTCTATTCATTTGAACGGCCGGGTCACTTCTATTGACAAATTTCTTCTTCGTTGATTTTTCTCGAATTTTGTCGTACAATTCAAGGTTTTTTCTAACCTCTTCTACCGTCCGTGCATTGTACAAAATTTGTTTATTTGCCTCATCGTCTATAACACCGTCAATTATATATTGCACGAGCGCCTCATCTTCGATGTGACCCTGCCCTGCAATCGTCTGCATTGCGTATACATATTGACGCGGTGTTTCGTTACCTTGTCTTTTCCGTCGTTGTAATTGATTATGGATCGTTGCGCTATTCACCTCAATTCGAAATTCTTTCAGGATACTATTTTTAAGAAGCGTCCACGACGTCAACCCCCGTTGCAACTCAACATACTGCTTGGCAGAACCCCTCAGCATTTTTTTTCCATATATCAGTTTTTGAAGATCACTCCAATTCAGCAATATACTCATGTCCTCGAACTCTTCTATCCACTTGTGAACCGTCATCCGGTCGTCTCCCGTAAAAACTGCCATGCTTCCTTCGACATCACGAATGGTAAATGAATTTGCCATGTAACTTTGGTTACTTGTACCGAAATGTCGCTGTGACACCGCAACCGGCTGAATTTCCTCCACCGCCGACAAGCATCCTCGTCTCACTGGTTGAATTCGGTTCGGTCTAATCGCCTCTTCTTCCTCTTCTTCGTCATTTTCTAGATCGATTTCATCGTTGTCCTCCGCTTCCGATCCGTTGTTGACGCGAGCTTTTGCTTGTCGCAACCGTTCGCACAATTCCCATTTTTTCCCGACCGTTGCAAGTCCCATTTGTTCCAACTTCTCCCGCAGCTGCTGCATCTTCATTTGCTCGAACGGAAGTTCCAACGGTCGCGGGTTTACGTTAACTCCATTTACGATAGCGTCCGGTTGTATTCGTTTGAGTGCACCTCTGGTCACTCGATCTACTAGCTCTCCTTCACCATCCTGATGCATTCCTGCATCACCCGCAGCACCTCCATTTCCGCTGGCCGCCATTTCGTCGGCTTCGTCGATATTCCCAGTAACCTCGCGTTCCGAACTTCTGATTGGCGGAGGTGTCCTGAACATCAAGTTCGACTTTCAATATGTGTCTGATTATCTCCTGCTTTTGATGTATATCTTTTTGTCGACCCTTGACGACCTTGACGACGACACACGACTTCACGATTACGCACGACGACGTATAACTTTATGTCGACGCCCGACTTGACGACGACACACGACTTCACGATTACGCACGACGACGTATAACTTTATGTTGACGCCCGACTTGACGACGACACACGACTTCACGATTACGCACGACGACGTACAACTTCTTCTACTCACTACCACAACACGCGCCACCCGTATCAACTTCGATTCGAATTTTTATAATCGTTTACGGCCTCGATCCCGGCTGAGCCCCCAAATGTAGGAATCGGGGTCGCGAGGTGATTACAAAATTGACGAATCCTTTATTAATTCAAATATCGGTAAACCGAATTACATACGAATCAATTACATGTAACGGTGTTCACGCTGGTCTGAGTTTTTTACGACTGCCAAATTCTTATTGATTTTTCCGTCGCCAAGCCTCGATCGCTTGAGATTGTTTTTTAACCCGACAGCTGTTGTTTTATATTCATTGGGTTAATATGACGCCGTATCTCCCACTCGTGAACCCAATCCCACATTATTATTATTATTATTATTATTATTATTATTATTATTATTATTATTATTATTATTATTATTATTATTATTATTATTATTATTATTATTATTATTATTATTATTATTATTATTATTATTATTATTATTATTATTATTATTGTTATTATTATTATTATCATTATCATTATCATCATTATTATTATTATTATTATTATTATTATTATCATTATCATCATTATAATAATAATAATAATAATAATAATAATAATAATAATTATCATTATTAATAATAATTATCATTATTATTATTATTATTATTATTATTATTATCATTATCATTATTATTATTATTATTATTATTATTAGTATTATTATTATTATTATGATTAGTATTATTATTATCACTATTATTATCATTATTATTATTATTATTATCATCATAAATTTTGATTTTTCCGCGCAATGCTGGATACTAAAAAATAATGCATCTATTTACGATCGTAAATTCGACGTTGAACAATCCGTGAGAGCCGAATAAATAGTTTTGTTAAAGTGCATTATTTCCACAATACCGGTCGTATAAGTGGTTTATCGTTTTTATTCCATCGACCGGGACGTTATCGGGTACCTTGCGTATGCACATACGGCCGGTAACACACATATGGTCATTGTGGGAGTGTCCGAGGAATGTGGTCACGCTGGCTGCGTTTACTTCTCTTTGCTCGTTTCGTGACTCTCTCGCGAAATCTCAGCTGCGGCGAGCAACCGGCAGCAGCGCAACATAGCGAGATCACCGCCGCCGCCGTCGCCACCACCGTCGTGTCGTTGGCGGGAAGCAACTTCGCGTCTTTCTCTCTCGATGCTGGCTTCGGGTAGGTCTCAAAATCCAGAATCTCATTCTGCCGAAAACGTATGTATAGATATAGTGGCGTAGCTCGCTTCACGCGTTGTACCGCGTGAAGATGGTTTTCGGCCGAATGAGATTCGGGATTTCGAGACCTACCCCTGGCTTCGTGTCCGAAGCTAAGCCGTCCGAAGGGCCGCGAGGGGACGAAACCCGAAGGATCTCTCGCTCGTTCGCGAAAAAAAAAGCTTTTTCGCACCAGCTGCCCTTTTGCACCTTCTCTCATACGTCACGCACGAAATTTCCATTTTCGTATGTTTTTTCCAAAATCTGTTTTATGAATAACGATCGAAACATCGGCAAAATCTAATCACGAGGTTTATTCCGTCAACGATAATATTTTGGTATCGATTGCGAGACGGATCGATTTTTTATCGCTCGGTCGGTAACGAAAACTGTAAAGCACTTATCACGGTTGCGATTGATAACTTGGGGAAAAAACGAGAACGATCCACCGCGCCTTGAAATTTCGCAGTCGATCGTTCTCGTTTTTTCATCGAGATGTCGACCATGGTAGAAAAAATTTCTTTGACAAGATTCAATTGTCAAAAAAAAAAAAAACACGAAAAAATCGTTAACATTTTTTTTTCATTCCATGTTGGATAAAATTTAAGTTCCGCACGATGCGTTATTACGAGACGAAAGAATTTTCTTTCATTCACTTCTAAGACTGAAAAAAAAAATAAATAAAATAAATGAAATAAATTACAGTTATCGTTGCCGACCGAGTATGTTTTGAATACTCGTTCCAAAACCAACGTTATAGTTTCTCTTCCCGCGCCAAGCCAAACGGCAATATATAATTCCGCGCGTGTCGGAGCGTTAAATCCTCCCAAATTAAAAACCTCGGAATCCTTCGCTCGCTTCATCGTCGTGTCTCGACGATTTACGATCTCGTTTTGCAAACCGTGTGACGTTCGTCGTACACACGACGACTTCTCGCCGTCGCCTCAATATACACGCGAGTCCACCCTCCAACCCGTCCCCCTCCCCACCCTGCCGCTCCGTTATATATATCGCGTAGTTTAGGTACTTCGCTGCATAATACATGCACGTAGTATCCCGACAAACTCCGGTTTCGTAATAAATATATATGCCGGGGATAAAATAGTTAGAGGGAGAGAGGGTCGACCTTGCCCCGCAACTGTTGGCTGACTTGCTTGCTTGTTGCCAAGCTACACGACGGTGTATATATACATACGTTATATATATATATATATATATATAATACCCGTTGTCTCTTCCCCTCTCTCTCTCTCTCTCGCTCTCGTTCCGGTTTCCCTCGATACTCGTACACGTACGTAGCCTACGTACGTACTTCCACATCTATGCATAGCTTTCTCGAAAGGGCGGTGGGAGGAGTACAGTAGAAACCCTCTGATCGCAACTATCGAAGTCTTCTTGTACGATTGAAAAAGTTACGGAAAAAATCTGAACCACGCCTACTGGCAGTGTCGTATCTCAAAACGTCCCAAGTCTACAATATTTTACGAGAAAAACGTCGAACGTTTAAGCCAATTAGTGAATTGAACCAATCCTTTGAAAAATATTTATTTTATAATATAATATTATATTATTATTCATTGAAGTAATTTATTCGTTATAAAAATAACGATAAACAAGTGAACTGCAGAAAAATTCGATAACTTTGAATTTTTTGCCTCGATCGAATCGATCCCACGATACACAAATCGGATCAATAAAAACAACGAGGGATGCATCTTTGCACAGCACTGACTTTTGTCTCGTGCGGATACCATTCCGGCCGTTCGAGAAAAAAAGGGGTGGGGATGATTCTTCTTCGCTCGTTTCGTTTAGAGGGCTTCTACTGTACTCGTGTACACACATAGCCGCGCGTTTCTCCGTCCCTCCACCTCGCCGGTAAGCCTCGTGAGTGCTATATATAGCGTTTAACGTTGACGTGAGCGCGCGTTTGCGAACACGCATAAACACCGAGGCGAAGTAAAAAAAATGTACAACGGAGTTGCGTCGAGTGCGTAAAAAACGGAATGAAGAAGTCGAATAGCTCGAAGGTGCGAGCTGAGAAGCGTGCGCGGACGGCGGCGAGGGGGGAAGGACGGAGGGCTGCTCGCGACGGGTGGGGGTGGGGGCGAAGAATATAGTGCATGGCGAAGCAAGAGCGAGTGGGTGGGAAAGAGAGAGAGAGAGGACGATGAAACTTTGCCGTGACTGTTGGTACACGTGAAGTTAACGTGCACACGTCACACTCGGGACTGCTCGGGACTGGCGACGCGCAACGACAGAGACAACAGCCGGCAAACGGCGGCGGAGTTACGAAGCAAACCGCAAGGCGCATATTCTTCCCCCATCGTTCTCGCTCTTCCTATTCAACCCTCTCTCTCTCTCTCTCTATCGCCCTCTCTTTCTTCGTTGCGACGCGCAATCAACCGAGCGTAATTGCGCGCGCGCGCGCGAGTCTCAAGCGACGAATTTACCTGGTCTATGTTAAGTGCATAGTTGGTACACGCGGTCCCAACCAATCCCGAGCTGTGTTGTCGGGATTGTTGTTATTTTACGCAACGGCGTACATGGATCCCGATGGCTAATGGGATAATAATATATATTATTATTATTTCTCTATTATTGTTGAATGGTCAGAGAGAAATTATTATTATAATCAATTATTATTATTATTATTATTATTATTATTATTATTATTATTATTATTATTATTATTATTATTATTATTATTATTATTATTATTATTATTATTATTATTATTATTATTATTATTATTATTATTATTATTATTATTATTATTATTATTATTATTATTATTATTATTATTATTATTATTATTATTATTATTATTATTATTATTATTATTATTATTATTATAAAAATAATAATAATAATAATAATTATTATTATTATTATTATTATTATTATTATTATTATTATTATTATTATTATTATTATTATTATTTAAATTATTATTATTATTATTATTCTATTGTAATAATTATACCGAATTATAATTATTATCTATAATAGTAGAGAAATAATCATCATAATAATCTCTATTGTTATTATTATTATTGATTATAATAATAATTTCTCTATGATCATTCAACAATAATAGAGAAATAATAATAATATTTATTATTATTCCATAATAATAATAATTATTATTAGAGAATAATAAATATAATAATAATTATTATTATTATTATTTTGCAGGATGTATCTGAAGTTGAGGCGGCCCTTCGAAGGGTGGTGAGATCGTCTCCAAAGACAAAGAAATGCCCTTTACTTTTTTGTTGTACGACGAAAATTGGCCGAGTTATTGGCATTCCAATTTTCGTTGATTTCAGCCAATCACGGACGAGCTTTGGATTCCACGAGACAACGACATGACGTTGGCTTCGGATGGCCAGCTCGTTTGCCATTGGCCGAAATTGCGAAGGAACTTTCAATGCAAATAATTCGCACAATTTTCGTCGTAGAACAAAAAGACGAAAAATATTTCGTTTTCTTCCGAAACGATCTAATCAACCGTTCGAGAATTTTGCCAGAATTTTGTATACATTCTTCGTATTTGTGTACGTAAACTTGTATGCATGTATTCATGTATGGCGTCCGATGCTTGCGTATAGTTGCCGCGTGGGCGAGATGTCTTCTCTTGGCTCGGTGAGATAACTACATAGCTGCTCGTGTTTTTCACGGGATAATCGCTGCATCGATATTCCTGCACATATGCGAGTTGCATATATCTTGTGGCTTACGAGATACAGTGCGGGAGACTCTGGTTTTGGAAGAGAGATTTTTTATTTGACGGCGGAGGGGAAAGATCGATCCTACAGCGATATAATTGAAACTTTCGAGCTTTATAATAATACTAACAATGATAACAATAATAATAATAGTTATTATTATATTTCTCTATTATCTCTATAAATATATCATTGCTAAAAATAACTATAATTCGGTATAATTATTATTGTAATTATACCGAATAATTATAATAATATTATAATTAATGATAATAATTATTTACGTTATTTCTTTATTATCATTATCAATAATAATAGAGAAATATAATAACGATTAATATTCCTTTATTATTATTTATAATCGTAATAATTATCACTCAGTTTTTGAGTTGAGAATTTTTGAGAGTTTTTTTATTATTCTCAATATTATAGACGAAATAAATAGTATCATTATTATTTAGTTTTCCTTCTGCAATATTATAGACAACACTCTTCAATAATAAAAAAAAGTGTCATTAAAACCGCGTGTCAATGAAACGTACGCGTAAAAAAGTCACAGGAAACGAAGCCCAAGATTCGCTTCTCCACTTTTTATTCATTAAATTATTATTATAAGTATATCTTTTTTTTTTTCGTGTCAAATTAACGCGCGAGGATCGATAAACACGTTTGAATTATTGATTCGGACATTGACGAGCCGCGACAGATGCATGGGAGAGAAAAAAAAAAAAAAAATAGGCGATGCTCTCGGTGCGTGCGAACCCGCTATTGATCGCGTGACACCGCTATTCGTGTGTGGCGCGCACGGGGTTCCTCCTTCCTCCGCTCCTGCTCGTCGTCCTCATCATCGAGTCGCATGCATCGGCGGATGGTCCGACAACCGAGGAACTTCGTACACTTTGTAAACGAGTTGCCGGTTGCAAACCCGCCGGGCCATCCCAGGCTTAGCCCCCGTCCGTTCACCGAGCCGTTCTACGCAACCAACTTGCAACGCGGATCTGGTCGATAGGGCCGTCCAACGTTCCTCCCGTTCGTCCTCCGCCACCCCCTCACCACCCCCCGCCCGGCTATTGCCGCATGCACTTCCGCTTCTTTTTTGCGTTGCGTAACTTCCGCGACGATATTATTCGTCGACGTTGCCGCGACCGAACGTTTTAAGTGGATTTACCGGCTGCGGGGGTTGGGGGCGAGTTATTGTTTTGCAATATTCGTCATTTACGAACGTTGTTTTTCTTCACACGTGGTTGATTCCACTGACGTCGTTGACGGTGTGGTCTTTAATGAGAATTTTTTTTTATGTGGAGAAAGTCGGTGGCGAGTTTGTCGTTTGGAGAATACAAAAGTAGGAGGAAGTATTTGAATGAGGAGTTTGATGATTTTATTGGATGAATTTTAGGGGACGAGGTTATGAATTTTTTTTTTCTTTTTTCTCGGTCTTTTTAATAAGTTTTTGAGGTCTTCCTTGGTGAGATACATTCAGCTGTTGATCAATCACCATTTTTTTCCTATCGAATTCGAGAATTCGGATAGTCAGAAAGAGGGATGAAAAAAAAATGTATTCTAAAATTAGAAGAACAAAAAATTCTCCTTTTGGTTAACAAAATCAAACATTTCCCTGTTTTTACATTAAATTAAATTAATTTACAATAACTTTTCCTCTCCCCAAAATTCGAACATTTTAATTACAAACAAGAACAACCCTGATAAAAATACTTAATTCTAAAACAACAAAATAAATGACTTCGTTTCAATCAATAAAATCGAATGTTCAACAATTGCCACGTTAAAGCTGCAAATTTACAATTCTTCGTCATTCGTTCGCAAAAATATTGTTCGCCGTACTTTTTGCGCGTCGTGGTTTGCCGTAGGACATACCGTTTACACGGGGGACGATACACGGCTCGTCGAAACGTCCCTGTCGCGCAATTAACGTTCCCCGCTCGTACGCGAATGAGGCGAGTCTCTAATTGATAGCTAATAAATAGTTGGAAGCATGTGGTTATGTTGCACAACAACGCCCTCGCCCACGCTTTTATTACGGAGCTTACGGAGCAACGGAGAAAAAACAAAAGATAGACGACGAGATGCGACGCACAAGAGTGTGAAAATGGAGTACTCCAAGCGCAGAATCGAAGGCGATATATAGCCGTGCCGTAGAACTCGATGGTGGAAGCAAAGGTTGAAGGTGTCCTGGAATCGAGGCATGGCCGGGTGGTGCGTCGACAAGGACGTGCCGTCGTTGTCGTTGTAACTCGGTACGGCATCTCGCACCCCCTCTGTCTAACGCCAGGTACACAGCTGACGATGAGCCAAGAAGGAAGCTCTGAAGGGATTTTTGAAAGAGAACGAAAGAAAAAAAGGGCGAGAATCGAAAAGGATTTGGCCACGCGCGCGCGTGCGTGCGACAAAGAGGCGTTTTAAACGGGGTTAAAAAGGAAGAAAGAAGATTCTCGAACGTCTTCCTCCCTCTTCGCTTCTCTCTTTCTAGCTCCGATTCGGTTTTTCGCTCGCGCGCGGTTGCCGTTTTTAGTTCGGTCGGTGGCTCTACCCCCCGGCAAAAGCAAAAACAGAAACCATCGGCGTCGCAACGTCCCGGCGACGGTGGAATTCGATTTCACGATCGACAAAGGTGTGTGTAGCGTATATACGTGTATATATGGATATGTAAAATACGTGAAGCCCCTACACGCTGTCACGTATACGGCACGTGCTGCCAATCGACGAATTAACGGCCACGAAGAGCGAGACATGGCGATGCTACGAAAAAAACCGTTGTTCTTCGATCCCTAGAACATAGAATACCGTTTCACCTTGACTCGATGGAACGAACGTTTGAACGTCGAAAATTTCGGTGTGGACGAAAAAATTGCGCGGAGAACGTAAGATGGCGGGACTGATAAGGAAGTACGATTACGCAGAGTTCTGATAAAAAAAAAAAGTTAACGTCTTATTGGATGGATATTTAAACATCGCCGAAATTCTTGATAATTTGAGGGATGATGGGTCTTGATAGAGTAATGATACATTAATTATTCGAGAATTTTTACGACATAATTGAGGAGTTGGTAATTTATGAATCAAACACGGTCGCTTATGGGAAAACAGGTTCGGCAGACGTTGATGGTTGCAAAACGAGTGGAACGAGATTGCCGTGAATTTTGAAAAAATTATATCATCAAGATTTAGGATCAACAGATTGATTATGCTTAGTTTTAAATTGATCGACTGGGTAATTGTCGAGTAATTAATCGAAGTAATGAGGAGTATCACCCGAAACAGTTGAAACAGTTGTACAGTCGCGGACAAAACGTCAGTCAAACACTCGCCAATATCGTCGAATTTGACTCAAATTATAATCAAAAGTGGTAAATCAACATATCGAAGTGTTGACGTATTATTAGTTCAGCTATTTGTAAGGCTAAAGATTTAGGACACGATCTAGACTTTCAAATCCACTATTCATCCATTTTGGAGTAACTTTTCGCCCGTCGATCCATCCGGTGAGACCTCAAACAAAGTCGGCACACAAAGCAATAAAGAAATAGAAAAAACTTTCCCGAGCAAAAGAAAGACGATCCTTTATGAAGCTCGCGCACGCGCTCACCGAGAACGCGTCCTTGAGGGGGGTAGGGAGGTGATTTCGAGGGTGCAAAGATGTATTTTTCGGCCTTCGAGGTCGAGGGACAGTCGGTAGATGCATTGTAAAGATGCAGCCGGCGCGAAGGAAACCCAGGTCGCTTCGTGCGAGCGTGTACGAAATCGCACGGACGGTACGGTAGAGAGCGGGATAATTGTAGTACGGCGGAGTTTTG
Source organism: Sussaba pulchella (assembly GCA_963971145.1). Classification (NCBI taxonomy): domain Eukaryota; kingdom Metazoa; phylum Arthropoda; class Insecta; order Hymenoptera; family Ichneumonidae; genus Sussaba; species Sussaba pulchella. Next base: position 8,529,246 of record OZ020175.1, on the reverse strand, counting down.
CCGCCGGGAGAAGAGGGGGATTGGAGTTACGAAGGCGTTGGTAGTACTATACGGTGCGAAGTGTGACGACGAAACGCGAGAAGTCGGAAGATCAGCGGGGCGAGGGTGGATGCTGGAGCCAGAGATGGAGCCGCGAAGAACGCGAGATAATATTGCACACCGCGCAAGGGCGGCGGGGGGTAGCTATTTATTCGTACTCTTGCGAAGGTGGGAGGCAAAGGAGGACAAATATACACATGAACATGTAAACATCAACTGGCAAGAACGAAAAAAAAAAAAATAACAAAAATACAACACCATTCTTTCAATCACTCGAGTCGCAAAATTCTCGAACCATTCGTACACCGCAGGACGATGCGCTACTGCTCGGTCGGTAACGAAAACTCCAAAGCATTTTTATCATCGACGATTAATTTTACGGATAAAAATCGAGAACAGTGCACTGCGTTGTACAATTCCGCAGTCAATCGTTCTCGTATTTTAATCGAAGAGTCCAAAATAACGGAGAAAAGCGGTTTCGAAAAGTCGAACTTATCTCCTTCGCGCTCATGGCGATCCGAGGGAAGCAGACGCCACGTGACTCAAGAACTCGAAGAACGTGGTAGACGCAAAGCCGAATGGAATGTCCGATGGAACTCGATCGTCCACATCGTTTTACGAGGAAGAAGGAATGCTCAACGGTGATTGGGCCATAAGGTGAAATCTGTAAAAAATTGGCAACCCCGCGTTCGAAACGTTCGAGGTGCCAATGAGATGTACGGCGGCCGATGACTGTCGGGCTAGACGCATTTGCGCCCGAGCGTGCGAGACCGACGGACAGACAGACGGACGGACGGACGAACAGGCGTATATGGAGTAAAAAGCAGAGAGTATGGAGCTGCGAAACGGAGCAGCACGGACAGAGCGGAGGCGCCCGAGGTAGATGGGGAGAAACGAGCCAGAGAGAACGGCGCGTCGCGACGTCGTCGGCGGGGAGCAGCAGCAGCAGCAGCAGCAGCAGCAGCGGCAACACGACGGCGACGGAGACGACGACGACGCTTGTCCCGGTCGCCGCGTAGAATGCGCTATATATCTTGCAGATCAATAATTTCCGATACGGCCGTGAACGGAGCATACGAAAAGGCGTCGCGACGCAATCCTCGCCACACGCTCGAGTTTCTTAGGAACGATTGTGTGGAACGTTTGGCACGAGTCCCCCAGAGAGTTTCGGGTACTATGAACTTATGCGGCTGCTGGGGGGAAATGCGAGAGAGATCTTGTCCCTGGCGTAGGGTATGGGAGAGAGAGAGATCGAGAGAGAAAGAGAGAAACGGAGGCTGGGTGTCGAGGAACCATTCTAGACCTCTGGAATTTCCAATTCCCCACAGTTCCGACCTGCCCAATGGGCAGGTGTGTTGTCCTTTGGTCCAGGCATCTGCATATTTTGGTACTACGCCGGTTGGCCTGGTAATTGCGGAGGATACCAGATGGAACTGTCTAGAATTAACATTTTTATTTATAGATTTGACATTTCGTCATTAGTGGTGTCCAATTGATCCGAGGCTTTGAAAACATAGAAAATGTCGTCCTACAAATTTGGAAAAATTCATGAATGAAGTTCGGGGTTTCTACTTTGCGATGGAATATTGGAATATGAAGTTTTTGGAATTTAGGTTATTGTGAAAATAACAATGAAGGAATTGACTCCTGGGAAAGAAGACATTTTGGCATTTGGCTGATACAGTTAAAAATTATTATAACGAAGCAGAATCATTGGAAAGAATCATTAAGAAAACTTGCATAATTAAGTTAATTTCGGGATAATCCATTGTTCTAGAATTTTGGATGTTAATTGGAATATTCAGTTGGTATATTTAGTGACTCAAGAATTGAGATTCCATCCACACGTTGTCCTGTGGAACAGACAAATGAAAATAATATACATTCAAATATTTTTCTTTCCCGCTCAGTCGATATTAATTCTCGGAGCAGAACGAAGATTCCTGTCTTATCGCCTTACATTCTCCCCAATTTCAATCGCGCGCCAATCAAGAAACGAAAAAACCTTCGAACCCCATTGAAGTCTCATCCCCACTCGAACGATCGAACGATCGAACCCCTCAAAACCTCACCTTCTCTCATAAGAATCCAAAACGCTCCGTCGGTAAAGAAAACAATTTCCGTAATTTCCCCAAAACCGTTCGATTTCCAACCGCCATAAAAACCTCCGCAATCCTCCGTCCACACATCCCCAAAGACTAAAACCCCGTCCGCCATTCCCTCCTCCAAAACCCCAACCAAAAACCCAAACAAACCAAAAAAACCAACCAAAAAAACCAACTAAACAAACAATATACCAACAACGATGGCCCCAACAAAAATCCGCCATAACCGACATTCCAAGACGCAGGGTCATGTGACCATCTCGATTCTTTCAAAATGACGGCGTCTCGAGTTTCTCCGTCCCCCCCCCCCCCCCCCCCCCCCAACGAAGCGGGGAATCCTGGCATCTCCTCGGGTTCGCACCAAAAGTCGTCGGGATAACTGGAGCGCGTCCGAGAAGAGTATTCGGTTGCTCTTTGCGTACGTGCGTGTGAATGGGCCGAGATTTACACGAGCGAATGCGAACGTTGCGAACGTGGCATGGGTTCGGCGACGTCGTCGTAGTCGTTGGCGATTTCCACCTCCACCGCCGTTCGACGTCGTCGCCTTTGCCGCCGCCGCCGCGCGCGCGGCCGCCATAACCATTGGAACGACGACACAACGACGAAGCATCGCCACCGTCGCGACCGCTTCGACCGCGCTGCCCCTAGGTGTCTTCGTCGTTGTACGAACGTTACTACACAAACGAAGAGAGGCGGTCGGGACACCAAGAGAGAAAACGGCGGGGAGGAGGAACGCTCGTGAGAATAGCACGCACCAGGCTGGCGCGCGAGTACGCTTCGCCTATTCCGCGCTAGCGAAATAGAGCTCTCCGTGCAGTCTCTGTGTCCGTTGTTCTTCGTGGGCTCGAAGCGTAAGTTTCATCATTGCGTCAAGCGTTGTCTCAATTTTTCGAAATACATCCGCAATTTCATCGCGAACGTAACCGCGATCCATAATTTCGGGAATGAGAAACGAAAATAAATAATGAAACAAGTGCGTGTGTGTGTTCGTGCGTGCGTTCGAGAACGTAATTCGTTCGTCGAGTGTCCGTTTGTTCGACGAGTTTTTTTTTTTTTTTTTTTCGTGACGAATTATTCGACGTGGAGAATAATTTTCGAGGGCAGGAAGAGGATTGGGAGGGAAAAAAAAACGACGTTGAGGGTTGTCGGAGAATAAAGATGGAGTAACGGGAGAAATAGATGTAGAAGCCATGATTCTTGAATTTCTATCTTCGTTCGGAGCTCTCCACGGCGATGTTCGTTCTCTCGCTCGCGCGATATCTTCGTCTTTCTCTCTGTATCTTTTCATCTCTCTCTTCGCGGCGCTCACCCGTTCGACGACGTAATGACGACGCGAACGGTAGCAGTATGTGCCTCGTACGCCGTACGGTTAACAGTGAAAATATAATGTTACAATGGTGTAGCGCCCGTAGCCGCGATTACACATGATTGTATACACGGGCGTATATAAACTGTGGTACATACACGCGTGTATATAAATGTTATATATCCGTCTACGTCTTCTAACCGCACGCCCGTCGTGCGTTGGATCTCTTTGGCGTTCGTTCTTCGTTCATTGCGGGACACGGAAGGTTGTTATCTAACTCTCTCTCGTATTTTTGATATCGTTAGACCTCTCCGACGATTCAACGGAGGTTCTTCGGTCTACGTTGACGTAGTTTTGGCCGTCGAGGGTGGATGATTGAAAGCCATCGAGAAAGAGTGGGAGAGGATTGTGCTATGGGTTCGTTTTTTTTTCTTTTGGATTTGTATTTGGTACTCGAAAATGATTGGGCGCGATTGTGTGATAAATCGGGCTATCTCTTCGGCCCTATTCCTTTAGTTCTACTGGCGCTGCTGCTGCTGATGCTGCTGATGCTGCCGCTTCTGCTCCGTTGATAATCGCGAATTTGCGTTTGTGTCTCTGTCTCTTTTCCATTCGTGTGTGTATGTGTGTGTGTGTCTTGTTCTGCGCCTCGGAATCGTTGGCTGACCTTTCGAAATATCCAACGTGCGCGCGGGGTACAACTCCGCGGCCAACTACGGGAGGGACGGGAAGGCGAGGGGCGGATTGTCCAGGAGAAGGGGTGCGGAGGTGCCCGCGGTATCTTCGGCGAGGAATTTATGATTTCACTGTTGAAAATAGTATGATTAGAATTGAAATTTAACGATCACGGATTGTTCTACGTTCGATAAAAAATTTGGACGTCCGTTCGATCTACATATGGATGTATATTTGTGTGTGTGTGTTTCAAAAATGATCTTTTTTTCGGTCTCGAGTGTTGATAAGAAGGGTAGGAATAATTTCACGCCGATCGCTGCCTCTTCCCCTCCCAGGCTTGATCGATGATCGAACTCGGAAATGATTATCTTTCGTACAGATAAGCCCCGAACTCCTGATAACGATTACGAATGCTCGCGTCGATAATTCAACGTCGAAATAACAAAAACGAAGCTGTTAGCATTTTTTTCTGTTCTGTTGTTGTTTTTTTTTTTTTTTAATAATTTTTTTGTGTTGTGAAATGTGGAAGTTTTAGAAATAAAATGGTCGTGGATGTTCGAAGAGCGAGCCAGGGGATTTTTATGAAAAATTGACTTATCACAAGCATTTGAGGGAGAGAGAGCGAGATTATAATCTCGCGTTTCCACGTTAGGTCGACCGTCGGTCGAGTTCTGCGGTACGGAATTATTCGTATCGATTTGATTTCGGTCCCGTTGCCAATGAGATCTTCACGGCGATATCCGCTGTCGCGACGTGAAAAAAAAAACATTGGACCGAGGATGACTCGATAATTTTTGGGGAAATTAAAAGGCGGATGTGGAATGTATTATTATTATTATTGTTATTATTATTTCAAAGACAACATTCTGTTGCAGATCCCTATTGGCATGGAGCTAGGAGCGCACTGATAGTGATAATCTATGAGGCAAGAAAGTTATCCTTTTAAATAAAAAATTTGCCGAATCGCTTCGTAGAATTAAGAAAAAAGCAATGCATAAACAAACAAGAATATGTTCGTTTTTTCAATCGGATTATTAATGAACAAAATGTGACTCAATTTACAGATCTTGGTTTCTATGCATTGCCTGCCAAAGAAGAACTGAGCCCAATGTTTCCACACAATTCTAGTTCACATGAGATTTCTACCGAAACAAATGCCTTCGTACAAAATTCCAAGGTGAGCGTTGCGAACACTCGGTGCTTTTTAAAAATTAACATCGCTTCGTTTTGCCTCTAAATAATTGAAAGATATCATTGACGCTTCGAATCAAACAAGATAGTCGTCGCGTTGTTGAATCGTACCAAAAATTCTTCCAATTTCTGCGACATCGGTGATCGAAACAAATTTTTTTTTCTTTCGTTAAATGATTGCAATGAGGATTTCGCTGTTAAAAATGAAAAACTACATGTCAAATGTTGTAAATTTGCAGGGGGATGTAGTAGTATTAGAGGGAAGCAGTCTGAGTGGGGCGCGGGAAGGGGAACGACCAGAGCATGCTAGGTACTGTGATATCGAATTCATAAACAGCAGCATGATGGCAGCACCTATCAGCCACCCCGAAGCTACCGCCGCCAATGACTTCTTAACCGTCCTGCCACGCCAATCTGGTAAGTATTGTTAAACCGTCATTCTCAATTTCAAACTCACTTTCCATTAAAATTATTTCGGACTTCCGGTGTGTGGCATTTTTTTTGCTTCTCTTCTATTCGCTCAAAATCAAAAAACTCAAGCGTTGAAAAAGCTGAAGACTCACGCTAGATCAGCTCAATCGCCATGCTTCGCTCTATTTTGCCACACGATTACCCCAATTTTTCAAAAATCATTGCGACCGAATTAGATTCGTACAAAAAAAAAAAAATTCATGACGTCGACGTTGAATTTTTTATTCAACGAAGCTATCAAAGGTCTGATTTATCTTCTCGAATCGATTATTCACTCTCGACGACAAACCAAAACCAAATAATTACAACACAAAAACTAATTTCCAACCTCTGCCTATCAAATAAAAAAAAACTTTATCAAATTCGTCATCAAAAAAATCTTAAAAACCCAAAAACGAAATAAAAATTAAAAAAAAAACGTTAAAAAAAAAAAAAAAAAAAATGTTTTTCAGGTGAGCTCAGCTTTGCCGGTGTAGGCGAGGCCCGCCAGTCAGTGGCACCAGAAACCACAAAAAACCCAACAAATCACCTTCTAACCTACGATAATGATAATAAATTAAATAACCACAACAATGCAGAACATAATCATCACAAGTACAGAAAGCAAAACACACCGGTCTCGCTTGGTCAGCAGCTGGGCAGCTCCGCCGTTACTTCTAAGTCTAAGCGTAAGCCGTTAAGTGATAATAAGGATAGATTTAGCTACGTAAGCATTAGGGTACTAAAATTAAGTGTACGCGTAGAATTAATGAGGGGCGATGCGCGCCGCCCCGCTGGGGTACCTAGCCTAGTTAGGATACCCAAGTCTGATCGCCCCCAGCGGTTGCCGCGTCTCGCCAACATTGTCGACAATTACTCCTTACTAGGGTCCCGCCTTGACCACGGCGAAAACAATAAATTTAAGGCTAATATTAGTCACGTAAGTAATAATAATAATAATAACAATTATTATTATTGTAATAACTCAAAGTCTGTGATATTGCTCAGCTCAAAAATTTACGGTGACAATTATATCCTGACCGATGATGGCAACGTCGGCGAAAAATTCGTCATTGCGACAACGTCGAATCACCATCGTCGTCATCATCATCATCGTCACAATAATTATCGTCGTCGTCAAAATCATCACCGAAACGATGATAACGAAATTTCGAAAAATCCGAAATTATCATCGACAATGATTTTCGTACCTGCGATAACGTTCGATCGTCGTACGACGTTGATCGGTCGCAATTTCGTCGTTATCGTGAACTTCGAGAATCCGAAGGACGCAACGATCAACGTTGCGTCGTTGAAAAACTTTAATAACGATGACAAAACGTTCGATCGAACGATTATCGACGTTGAAAAATTGGATTTTTTCGACGATCGCGGGTCGAAATTAATTTCGAAATTTTCGTTTTACGTTGAAAATAATTTTGACGTGAGAAAAACCGATGATTCTTCCATTACGCTTATCGTTTCCAAAAACGTAATAAACGATCGCGACTCGAACAATATTTTTCTCGTTAATCTCACTCAAGTCCGAGTTACGTCTCATCCAACGATCACGACTAATTCTCCGTTAGGTCGAGTCACCGTGAACAAGCTGAAGCAACGCATATGTGTTCCATTATTGATAAACCATAAGATTTACGAAGATGATAAAAACGTTGGTAATTTTAACGACGAACAAGATCGCGACCACGTGAACTATTCGAAAGACGAAAATAACGAAAATAATGAAAAAAACGATCACCCGAGATTCAACGTTGAGAATTTCGTAAACGTTCGCGTCGTCGTCAACGATGAAAATTTAAACAACGTTAATCACGAAAAAACGATTATTATTAAAAACAATAATGCGATTGTTATCGATGACATTGTTAACGTCGCTGTGTGCTACAAGATTAATTATAAAACGACTACTAATATTAGTACGTTAGGGTCTCAAAATGATGGTATTGAACGTACCGTGGCAACAATGTTTACTGTTGGTGCTCTTTCATTTCAGGATAAAGTTAAGTCTAACAAGCCTCTCAACGATAATTTTAAGATTAACAATTATCAAGTGTCTACTAAAGTTGGTTATGAAACTAACTTCGCGTATATTAATTCGTTGTATAAGTCTACGCCGAGCGTTAAGAATAGCGATAAGTCTGAAATTTTTGACGTTGGGAAAGTTGAAAAAGCTCGATTCGGCGTATTACACGAGAACGACGACGATAAATACGACGTAGACGACGACGTAGACGCGAAAGATGATGATACGTTGAAAAATGACGAAAGTGTCAGGTCGGCCGTCAACATTCCTACACTGACTACCTGCGAGCCTACGATGACGCTTAAATGCCAATCAGCCACCGTCACATCCCAAACAAACGCTGTACCTGTATCTCCAGTCGAGAATAATTCGTCAAACGACGACGATAACGATAAACGACGATTAAATAACGTTAAAAATATTCTAATCGACGAAAAATCGTCCAATCGTCGTTCATCAATCACGAACGTTCGTTTTTACGAAGAAACGAATAACGATGATGTATCGTTCGAAACCGAAATAGTCAAAAATCATCGAGACAACGTTGAAAAAATCGTTGATAACGTTAATAAAGAATGTGAAGAGTCGAACGACGTGAAAAACAATGAAAATAACGACGAAGAGGCCCAAATTCGGCCGTCCACATGGAATTGGTCAAGACTGATCGATCACGTTCGAGTTCTCATTCATGCTTATCAAATGGCGTACAAAAACAACGAGAACGATTGCGATGTTAGACGTAACGAGCTCAAGGATGCGATTCGAGCTATTATCGTAAACGATTGTCGCGTTAAACGCGAAAGACAATTATTATCATCGACGAATGCAATTGCGAACGATTATAAAATACGTTGGGGAATACCGACGATGTTGGGACTTTGCGGGGGTGGCGAGAGTTCGTTGAACAGCGGTGGTGGTTCGAATTGGGGTTCGGCACCGGCTACAACGCCGAACAACAACAATGCCAATCAATCCGGATGGGGATCGAATCCGGGTAACGTTCCGGGTAGCGCCGGACCTCCGAACAATTGGGGAGGTAATAACGTCAACAGACCCGTGTCCGGAAATCTCAATTCCAATCAAAATCAAGGCCCAACCGGAGCTCAGACCAATCCTGGTGAGAATTCAATTTTTTTGATTCTTGAAATTTATTTATTTCTCGGACGGTAAAAAGATTTTTTTTAACGAAGACTTGGATGCAAAACAGTGGGGGGAAGAACTGTTCAACGATGGGTCAGGCATGGACACGATAGGGTTTCGTAGAATTTCTTACTCTCATTCTCTTAAAGTTCTTGTGATACGTATCAAGAGCAGCTATTTTATTTTGATAAATTTGGATGTTTAGGAAATGTTTTTTTTTTTTTTTTTAATGAACTATTTTTGGTACAGTGTTCGTTATATTTTTCCATGGGAGTACTAATTAAAAGCTACAGTCTGTAATTTTTTCAATTTTTTCGCGTTGATAGATCGAAGGGTGCGCGCGCGTGCTGATAACGATTTTAAAAGCAAATATCTCTTGACTGAAGGGTTGAAGTCAAAAGATCATGAAATTTTTGTTTGTTGAACCCTATGAAATCTATTTAACGTACACTACTTGATGGGTTTAGTGAAAAACATTCTTTTGCGTACACCAGTCTACGGGAGGAGGCTGCAAAAAATCATTAATGACACGCTGCCCGTAAAAGTGCGGTTTTACATACCTTGTCACATAAAAATTCGTACGATACTCGTACGAAAAACGTTTTCCAGACTCGTGTGATTGCAACACTCGCCTCCCGCTCGTTCTGCAAAATCACACTCGTCAGAAAATTTTTTTTTCGTACTAGTACAAAAATGTCCTATTTTCCAAAAATCTCGAAATTTCTGTTTATTGCATAATTAATTCACCTCATTCTACAAAATTATATTTTCAATCGATACACAAATGAAAAAATGTGTAAAACCGTGACATACAGACAGACAGACGGACGGACGGACCAAAAATCTTTTATTAAAATTTTATCTTCTGTATTTTTTTTGTAATCCGAATTTTTCCTTCAATAAAATATTTTGTTTTGCCCTCAGGCAACGTGAACAAAGCAAACAATCCAAATCAATCGGGAAATGCCCAACCGGGACCGCCGACGTCGCAGTCGTCGAATCCGACGCAGTCTAATCAGAACACCGGTGGCCAGTGGTCCCAGGGCAAGCCGAGCAACGCCGTAGGTCCAGGAGGACCGAATCCGTCTGGTCAGAACAACAATGGGAACAACGTAGCTCAGCAACCGTCCGGTTCGAGCGCGAACAACAATCAAGCGAACAATCCGGCCCAGGGTACCGTCGCCACGACCGGAACCGCCGTCGCCACAAATCCGTCTACCAAGGCCCAGCTCGAACAATTGAACACGATGAGGGAAGCTCTTTTCAGTCAGGATGGCTGGGGTTGCGTGAGTTATCTCCAAAGTTAAAATATTTACGAATTTAAATAATCGTAAAAAAATAATTTATTTTTCAAAAGTTTTTAATTTAAAAATTTTCGATTGTCGACGCGAAAAAAATTGTTCATTTGTTTCTCTATTTCTATCTATCGTTTTTTTCGGTTTTTCTATTAAAAAACTATTTTATCTATTGAATTATTATGTATAAATATTAGGGCGGGTTGAAAAAAAAAAAGATTTTTTCAGATTTCAATGTAATTCACTGCAAGGTATCTTGCATCCGTTGTTAAATTTGTTTTCTTCGTAAGAAATTATCGACGGAAATTGCCATCGGATTCCAAAGGTCTGCGTGCCATTTTGAGCGGTTTTTAAAGAGCTTTCGAATGAAACTCACGGGATCAACTTAGCTGTAAAATTCGCGGCGCTACGATTTTTTGAATGTAAAATTTACGTTCTTTCCATGTTAATCAGATGGAAAAACTTGAAAAATCTTGCGTGACCCCTAAAAATGGTCCGATCTGGTTCATCTTTGGGGTGAATTCTCCGGATGCAAGATACTTTGCAGTTATTGTATTTTGATCGAAATCAGAAAAAAAACTTTTTTTTTTCAAGCCATCCTAATAAATCTATAATATATATAAGATAAATATAAATTATTTTGTATATTAAAAAACGTTATTTCCACAGCAACACGTGAACCAAGACTCAAACTGGGACGTTCCGACGTCACCCGAGCCGCCTATGACCAAAGACGGCGTGCCGATGTGGAAACCTCGCGTGAACAACGGCACCGATCTGTGGGAAGCTAATCTCCGAAACGGCGGCCAACCTCCGCCTCCCCAGCAGGCCAAGACACCGTGGGGTCATACACCGTCAACGAACATCGGCGGTACTTGGGGCGAGGACGACGAAGCCGCTGATTCTTCGAACATGTGGACCAGTAATCCGGCTCCGGCCCCGATTCGGGCCACCCCCTTCCAATGGGCCGACGCACCCGGCAATCAAACCGGTGGTGAGTCCTGCAATCGTCACGATTAAATATTTTTTTTCATCGAAACTGGTAATAATAAAAATAGAAATGAAAAGGAAAATAATGGGAAAATATCTTTTGACGTGTAAAGGAATTATAATTATGATTAGTGTCTCATTATTATTGGTATAATATATTTCAATACTATATAATAATAATTGTTATTATTGCAAAATGTAAAAATTAACATAATACAACGATAACAACAATTGATAACATAATAATATTGTTCTCGATAATAATAATAATAATAAATATTATTGTATAATAATAATAATAATTATAATTATTGTATAATAATATTAATAATAATAATTATTGTTGTTATTATTATTATTATTATTATATGTCAGTATAATTATATAATTATTAATAAATTATATAATAATAACAATAATAATATTATAATAATAATAATTATGATTATTATTGTTATTATTATTATTATTATTATATTTCAGTATAATTATATAATTATTAATAAATTATATAATAATAACAATAATATAATAATAATAATAATAATAATAATAATAATTATTATTATTATTATTATTATTATTATAATCATAATAATAATGATAATGATAATAATAATAATAATAATAATAATAATAATTATTATTATTATTATTATTATTATTATTATTATGATTATTATTATTATATCATAATCTGTTATCATATCATATATATTATTATTATTATTATTATTATTATTATTATTATTATTATTGTTATTATTATTATTATTATTATTATTATTATTATTATTATTATTATTATTATTATTATTATATAATGATAAAAAAAAATGTATTATTATCATCATTATTAATATATAATAATAACAATAATAATAATTATAATTATTATAATCATAATAATAATATTTATTATTATTATTATTATTATTATTATTATTATTATTATTATTATTATTACTATCATAATAATAATAATAATAATATTATTCGTATTATTATCATTAACCTCGATATTTTTATCTCTTCCGCAATCAGGTTCCAACTGGGGCGATCCTCGCATAGATCCCCGCGATCCTCGCGAGCTCCGCACTGTCGATCCCCGCGAGATGCGTGATCCCCGCGATCATCGAATGACCCTGGATCCTCGCGACCACATGCGAGTGATGGATCCAATGGCCGGTCGCGATCCCCGTATGGCCGACATGCGGGGCGATCCGCGCGGCATTTCCGGTCGTTTGAACGGTGCCAACGCCGAAGCCATGTGGGGACAACCACCGGGTCCGCCGCATCATCAAATGGGGGGTCATCAACATCCGTCCGGTGGTCCACCGGCGAAAATGTTGAATCCTTCGAGCATCAATCAATGGGTCGCACCACCGCCAAAGGACAAAACCACGGGTTGGGACGAACCAACGCCACCTCAAAGACCGAACGTACCGAATTACGACGATGGGACGAGTCTTTGGGGCAATCCGGTCGTTAATCAACGTCCAATGCCGAGCAGCAAAGTTTCCCACTGGAAAGACATGCCAACGCCGAATTCCGGACGCGGTGGTATGCAATGTCCTCCGGGAATGCCGCAAAATCGCATGCCCGGACAACCGGGAATGAAACCCGACGTTGGCGGTGGCGGCGGTGGAGGTGGTGGCGGTGGTGGAGGCGGTGGTGGCGGTGGAGGAGGCGGTGGTCCCATGTGGGGACATTCCGGTGGTCCGGGAGGTCGAAACGGTTCCTGGGCCGACGGCCCGCACGACAACACCCTTTGGGACGAACCGAAAATTCCTCCCGCGCTTTGGAACGAACCACCCGTAAATCCCGCGCCTTCGTGGGGCGGTCCGGGAACTCACAAATCCAAAACCATGGGAGGACCCGGGACCGGAAGTTGGGCCGATGCCGATATGGACGCGGCTCCGAGCTGGAATCATCCGGCAAAACCGGCTCTTACCAAAGAAGTCATTTGGAACAGTCGGGAATTTCGTTATCTTTGCGATCTCGGTTACAAGGTGAGACGTGGGTTCGACGTTGCGGTTTCGTCGTTTTTACGAAGATGATCGTAGAGTTTTTTTTTGTCATCGATCGATCCTCGATTGGACGAAAATTCGAATAATTTTTTTTTTTAATTGAAAAATTCAATGATAACGATGACGATGAAGAGGTAGTGGAAAAAAATTAGTAGAATTAGTAGAATTAGTGGTAAAAATTAGTTTTGGATTGAAGAAAAAAAATTTATTTTAATTTTCGCACAATTGAGAGTAACTCGAGGGCAATAATAATAATAATAGTTATTATTATTATTATTTCCGTGTATAATAATAATAATAATTATATAATACTATAGTTATTATTATCATTATAATAATTATTATTATATAATAATAATGATAATAATAATTATATTATTATATAATTATTATTATTTGATTATTGTTACTTTTTTTAACTTCTGATAATAATAATAATTTATTATTATAGTATTATTATTATTATTGTTATTATATTAATAATAATAGTATAGTGTATTAATAAAAATAATAATAATTCTTATTATTATTTTCGTGTATAATAATAATAATAATTATATAATAATATAGTTATTATCATAATAATAATTATTATTATATAATAATAAATAGTATAGTATATAGTTATTATTATCATTATAATAATAATAATATTATTATATAATCATTATTATCATTATACATGGAAATAATAATAAGAATTATTATTATTTTTATTAATATACTATACTATTATTATTAATATAATAATAATAATAATAATTATTATTATATATAATATAATATATAATTATAATATAATAATAATAATACCATAATAATAAATTATTATTGTTATCAGAAGTTTAAAAAAGTAACAAGGCGATAAATGATCAAATAGTCGATATCCCGAGACCCCATTTCGAGTAAAAAGATATTTTTTAAAATTTTGGTAAAATAGACACAACATGAACGAGAAATATCCCTGCTTGAAATTTAATTTTTGATATTTTTTTGACTCAAAAATGATGTTCTTTCTCCAAAGCTCCCGCAGAAATGGGTTTTCTTCCTTCAAATCTTCGAGCCTCCTTCGGTTATCATATCTACAATGTTTCTCATTTATTTCCGTCGTATATAGAAGGAGGACGTGGAATTGGCGCTGAGAAATCGCGAAATGAATCGAGACGATGCCCAAGAACTTCTGGGTCAAATGCGGACGTTGAGCTGCGACCAGTGGAGTCGTCACAGCGTTCAGTCGGCTTACGATCCGACCAGCCAAACTCCCTCGACCGGAGCTTATCCGAGATACAATCACGTTGCGCAACAGATGTCATTCCCACCGGTGAGTCTTCCACGTCTTTTTTTTTTTCATTCAATCTCATGATTTTCAATTCTTTCGCAATAACGAGGAAATCGTTAAAATTTATCGTCGCGTAATATAAATCGATTATGGCCGAGAATTATGTCGTCAACGTTCAACGGAAATACGTACGTCTTCCAAATTTTGTGTTATTCCCTTTGTCTACCTTTTGTTTTTGTTATTTTTTTTTTTTTTCGAGTGATAACAATTGTAACACGAATAACTCGGAGTTGCCGAGATATTACGTTAAAGATGCGTGTGAGCACGAAGTGAAAAAATTGTTTCGTTTGAAGTTATTCCATGTTCGATTTGAGGTTTTTTTTTTTTTGTCGTACTTTTTTTTTGTTTTAATTTATAAATTTGTTTATTAAAATAAATATGATGACTCGATGAGATCGATGAGATAGCAAACAATGGGCTGGTGTTCTCGTGGTGGCGGTATTGACGTACAGGTAAAATCGCCTTAGATTAATACAGACTTCCAATTAATCTCTGATAATGAAAAAAAATGTTAATAAATTTAATTGAAATAAAATAGGAAAAAAATATCAAATTCCACTCCATATTCGTCAATAATGTCTGAATAACTTTCAAAAACTCCGAAATATATACACTGGGGTGTCTTGCCGAGGAAAAATTTTGTTTTCGACAGCTTTTGGGATTGAAGTATATGAGATCAAAAAACATTTGGCTCAATCCGAGTTCAATCGGACTATTTTAAAAAAGTTGCGCAATTTTTATATCGATTTTGCATGTGATTGATACGCGAAAAAAATTGATTGACCGGTTGAAGTCGATTTTTCCAGTAAATATCAATTCTCGGAGATTGAAACTGAGTTCAATACATGAAAATTACGCTCACTCGAAATAGAAAATCATGCGTTTTCACGATAAACATTTTTTTTTCATCACCAACGATTCTCAAAAATTAAAAACAAAAATATTTTCAACCCGAAAAAACGACCACGATAATGAATTAAAATTTTTTAAAATTGTATGCAGTGCAAATAGACGATTAGAAAAAGTGATGAATAAATAAATAGGATAATTAAGGTGATAATTATATTCACTACAATAATCCATCCAATGGCTTCGTACCTCTTAAAATTTTCCGATTGGTTTCAAATCTGACCTTACATTCATCAATATCACAAAATTCAAATCTAATAGCCACAAAAAAAAAAAATATTTTCTTTCGCTCGACACCGTAATACACACAAATTCCAACACGAAGAATAATTGCAATTATTTCGTCACAAAAATCGTTAAATATTATTTTTTCATTTATTTCTTTATTGTTTATTTTTTTTTTTTTGCACCAGTTGAATTATTTTTATTTGGAAGACTGTACGATTTATCGATGCGTACCTTTGTGATAAGATTATTTCGAACGTAGTTGATGTGATTGGAGTGGTTAGGGAATGGGGTACAAGGGTTGTTCTCATGTAACACAGGGGGCCGGAGTGCCTAGCGGGGCTGCTACCGGAAGCGTTGGTGGTTCGGTCGCCAGTGCCAGTCTTCTCAAGCTCCAACAGCAGCATCAACAACAAGCGGCGGTGCAACTGCAGCACCAACAATCGAGCGCCAATCCTCCGCAAGCTCCTTTCAACCAGGTGAACTACCTGACGTCCGAACGCAAACACGCTATTAACGCTTTACGAATATTATTCGAAATAATTTGATTAACAAATTTTCGCCCTTTTCGTGCAATTTTATTTTTTCTCGCGATTGTGAGATTCGTTGGGTAAAGTATTTATGTGCGTTCGTGAGTCCTTTTCTTGTTCTACAGACCTATCCGGGTTTGATTTTTTCTAATAAATTAATTTTGATCAATTTTCAGGCTTTTAGAATGAAAGTTTTAGGAGACAAAAAAATTCATTTGATATTTTAACTTGGCAAACGAATTTTGAGGGCTTCTCGGAGCTGTAGCGTCTCTCTTTTTGCGTATTGCAAATGTCTCGAGCTGCTTTCGTAGCTTTTCGACCATGACGAAAGGCGAAATAGAGCAGATGTCGAAAATGAATTTTTTTTTTTTTTTTTTGCCTCCTGGAGATTTTTTTTCTCAAAAGCCTGAAAATTGATTGAAATTAATCGATCGAAAAAATGGAAGCAGACAGATTTGCAGAGCAAGAAAAGGACTTGCGAAACGCATATATATACTTTATTCAACAAATCACAAAATTGCGTGAAAAAAATAAAATACAAAAAGGGCGAAAATTTCTTGGACATCCTAATTGCTCGGGGAATAATTTCTTGCACTACGCTTTTTTTTTTCTTCGTACTTTCTTGGCACAGGCATGAATTCTACGTACAATTGCACGAAAAAATCAATTTTCGTTGGCTCTCGAGGCGATGACAAGCCTTCGGTTGGTCTCGAAACGTTTACAAGTGCGAGAAAAATAATTGAATCTTTCCAAAGCGTTGTTTCTCGCTACTTGCGATCTTTCGAACGAAAGACGAGAACGATCGACTGCAGAATGTTCGGACGCAGTCGATCGTTCTCGTCTTTCATCCGACAGATTCGTCTTGGCCGAAAAAAATGCTTTACAGTTTTTTTTACCGACCGAGCAGTAGCACATCTTTAAATCCTAGGATAATTTTTTTTTCCTCTTCTTATATTATCTTCCCGCTCGGCTTTTATGCACTTTTTACACTGACAATCTTTCACGCAACTGTGGAAATATTCGGACAAAATTATCGCAATTTTCAAGCCGTAAAAAAATTTTTTTCTTAACAAGTTTGTTTCTTTCGAATGACGAAGAATAATTTAAATCCCGATATTTCCACCGTAGCGTGCCATAACCGCACGTGACTTGTCCGATTTTGCATGACGAATAAAATTGTCGCAATACCGAGTCGAGGATGCAAAATTTTTCGTAAGTAAATTTTCCCCGACGTCGATCACCGAATTTTCGGGAAAAATCTCTCTTTCTCCATTCGCTGCGTCGAAAGTTCACCAACGAACGTTTCACCTATCCCGGCTTTATCGCAATGAATCTCAGCGATTCCTCGATGAATTATCAACTCGTCGAAATTCGTTCCAACACGCTGCTTGCAATCGTAAACTTTTTTTTCCTCTCTCAATTCGTCATTCGCTGTACGAAAAAAATTTAAAAAAAAAAAAAAAAACGTTAACGAAATTAATTAATCAATTTTTCTTTTCTTCGTTATTTTTTTTTTGCAGGCATCGAGAACCATACAAAATCCTCCGAGCACGCAGCAGCTTCGTATGTTGGTCCAACAGATTCAGTTGGCCGTTCAAGAAGGTTATCTGAATCAACAAATTTTGAATCAACCGCTCGCCCCACCGACGTTGTTGCTTCTCAATCAATTGTTGCAACAAATAAAAGTTTTGCAGCAACTTCTTCAACAACAATCGGTTCAAAATTCGCTCAAAGGCCACAGCCAAACGGTTTTGCAGATAAGCGTGCAAATAACGAAGACGAAGCAACAAATTGCCAATTTGCAGAATCAAATTGCCGTGCAACAAGCGACTTACATGAAACAACAGCAACAACAGCAACAACAACAGCAACAACAACAACATCAACACGCGGTCGCGCCTTCGCAATCGTCGGATTATTACAAAAGTTCGTCCGTTCACGATCCGATGTCGGCGCTTCAGAACAGCTTCAGCGATTTGGGCATGAACAAAGAACCGCCTGTGGTGAGTTTCGCGCTTTTTTTTTTATCATTGCGATTGATTTTTGGTTTTGCTTGAAGTTTTGGCGAGGAGAAGAAAAAATTAAAATAAAAGTTGGAGATCGTTTTTTTTATTCTGTTTTGCCTAAAATTTCAGCAAAGAGCTTAAAGATGTTTTTTCTCCTTCTATGATTCATCTAAAATTTTAGCCAAGAACCCGAAGAGCGTTTTTCTCGTGCAATACATTTTTAGTTTCGCCCAAAATTTCAGCAAAAAGCACAAATTCATTTTCTTTCCTGCAATGATTCATCTAAAATGTCAGCAATGAGCTTAAAGACATTTTTTCTCCTTCAATGATTAATCTAAAATTTCAGCCAAGAACCCGAAGATCCTTTTTCTCGTGCAATGAATTTTTAATTTCGCCCAAAATTTCAGCAAAAAGCCTAAAATCATTTTCCTCCCACAATGATTCACCCAAAATTTCAGCAAACAGCTTAAAAATATTTTTATTCCTCCCGCAATGATTTCTTTAATTTCGCTCAGGTGACGAACTAAATTCGGCACTCAAACGAGCGATGTTCAAACCTCTCGACAAATCAATTCGAAAGCTTTCAAAACCGCGAAATTAATTTTACAAACGTCTTTTTTACAAACGATTTTTTTTCTTGCTTCGATTTGATATTTAATAATTTTTTTTGGACAAATTTCGTTGATTGCAGAGCCAACAGCAGTCACGATTGAATCAATGGAAGCTGCCGTCCCTCGACAAAGACGGTGATATAACGGCAAACGAATTTTCACGAGCTCCCGGTACAACCAGCAAACCCCCGCAGACCCCAGTGGGTTTGGGTCACAGTCACAGCAGTCCGAACATGAATCCTCTTCTCGGACAAGGAGACGGCACGTGGTCGAGCAGACTCGGCGACAGTGGATGGCCGGACGCCGGTAACAACGACGCGACCGACGGCAAAGATTGGCAACCCGGTCCCACAGCTTTTTCCGACCTCGTGCCCGAATTCGAACCCGGCAAACCGTGGAAGGTAAATTTAAAAAAAAAATCGAACAAAAATCAAATTTAATTTTTTAAGAAAATTTATTAAATCTCGTTCTAATTTTTATTTCGTTTTATATATTTTTCGGCACGATTTTTTTGCAGATGAAGAACATCGAAGACGATCCAAGCATCACTCCGGGTTCGGTCGTGCGATCGTTGTCGCTCGCCGCTATCAAAGATCCCGACGCAATTTTTTCATCGAGCAGCAAATCGTCGCCGCCACCGCAATCAGTTAATGCGGACACGTCCATTCCCAGCCTCAGCAACTCCACGTGGAGCTTCAATCCGCCCGCTACCACGCCAAGCGCATTTTCCAGGTTAGTACGATTTTTTTTTTTTTTTTTTTTGTTTATTTTAAGATTTTACTTTAGGGCATTTATGTATTATTCAACTTTTTTTTTTGGATGTATTTATTTGTTTATTTTTTTAGTTTTTTGTGTCTAATCTATTTCTCCTATTGCTGAATTGCTGCTACTGTAAATTTGGTATATTTCATTTACTCTGTTTTTTTTTTATCTGATCGTTATTTGATTTTTTTTCTTCGTAATATTTATATACCTAGATTTTTTGTCATTTGAAAAACATCTTACAAATTTTAGGGTTTTCATATTTGTAATTTAATATTTGAGTATTTTGATTTGGCGTTTATCGCATAGCCGCTAAAAAAAATCTTGCGTCTCTTTTTGACACTAATTGATCTAATTGACTACTTGAAGTTTTTTACTGTAATTAAAGTTTCGCATATTCTTTTCATGGCAAATTATAGAATTATCAATTATTGATTATATAATTATATTATTATTCAATTCTTCATTATTATTATTATTATTAATCACAAAAATTAATTATAATTATTGTCTCATTATTATTGTGGTAATATATTTTGAAAGTATATAATAATAATAATAATTATAATTATTATTATCAAAATATGAAAATTAACATACAATAACAACAATTGACAACATTATAATATTGTTCTCGATAATAATAATAATAATAACAATAATAATCATAATAATTATTATTGATTATATAATAATTATTATTGATTATATAATAATTATGATAATAATAATAATAATAATAATTATTATTATTATTATTATTATTATTATTATGATAATTATTATATATTAATTATTAATCAATTATTATTAGTAATAATAATAGTAATTATTATTATTATCAAGAACAATATTATAATGTTCTCGATGATGTTCTGTTGATTATATAATAATTATGATAATAATAATAATTATTATTATTATTATCATATATTAATTATTAATTAACTATTATTATTAATAATAATAGTAATCATTATTATTATCAAGAACAATATTATAATGTTCTCGATTGTTGTTATTGTATGTTAATTTTTATATTTTATAATAACTTAAATAATAACAATTATTATTATTATTGATATTATTATGATGATTCAATTATATTTGCCAAGCCCCAGATCTAGCATGGAACTTATTCCTAATATTTTTTTGAAATTGTTTGAAAACAGTGCTAAGAACACCTGGACCGATCCGACGCCCCCGACGTACTCCGATCTTTGGGGCGTGCCGATGAGAGTGCGCGGTCCTCCTCCGGGTCTCGGCAGCAAAACTCCCGGCTGGACATCCGGCACCTGGCTACTACTCAAGAATCTTACGCCCCAGATCGACGGTTCGACGCTCAAGACTCTGTGCATGCAACACGGACCGGTTCTGGATTTCCGTCTATATCTCAATCATGGAATTGCTCTCACCAAGTACTCGACTCGCGATGAAGCAACTAAGGTAAAAATTAAAACCGCTGCTCCAAAATGAATATCAATATTCTTTTCGAAAATTCCAGACCATTCTACATAAATATGCACCATGAATACACATTTTTTCTCTCCGTGAGATACCAAGAAAACAAATTGAAAAAATAAAAAGGAAAAAAAAATCTCACGGAAGGATTATAGCAATTATAGCCGAAATAATGAAGATATCAATCCGAAAAAACTAAGGACTCGTAGATTTTTATTCGAATACATAACGGATTTTAATGACAATTAATTAATTACAATGATATACTAGAATAAAAAATGAAGGTAAAAGCACGAACAAACAAAAAAAATATATCTTCATATATTTCAAATAATATATAAATATCAAATAAATAATTACAATTATAATAATATAATATAATAATGATTATAATGTAATAATAATATTATAATCATAATAATAATAATAATTATAATCATAATAATTATATTAATAATATTATGATAATGATAATTATTATATTATAATTATATTATAAAACGTCTATAATATAATAATAATACTACTATATTACAGTCGTTTTATAATATAATTATAATATAATAATGATCATTATCATAATATTATTAATATAATAATAATAATAATTATTATTATTATTATTATTATATTATTATTATACTATAATCATTATTATATCATAATATTATTATATTATAATTATAATTATTAAGTATTATAATCATTATAATATTACAATAATTATTGTGAATTTTTGTGTACTATTATAATAATTATTATGTATATAATTATTATTATAATAATTATTATGTATATAATTATTATTATAATAATTATTATGTATATAATTATTATAATAATTATTGTGTATTATTATTATAACAATTATTTTGTATTATTATTATTATTATTATTATTATTATTATTATTATTATTATTTTTAATTATGGCAGAGCCAGAATATTTTTTGATTCATATATATATACGTAAATCAAATAAATATTCTGGCTTCGCCATAATTTCCCACTCAAATCACCAACGCCTTATACTACGTAATAACAAAACAAAAATGATTTCCCAGGCTCAAGGAGCGTTGAACAATTGCGTGTTGGGCAACACAACGATATTCGCGGAATCCCCGGTCGACAACGAGGCCCACACGTTGCTTCACACGTTGAGCCACGGCGGCGGTGGTGGTCAGCAACAAACCGGCGGCACCGGAAACACCGGATGGGGCATGAGACCGGCTAAAAAAGCCGGCCCGCCGCCCGACACTTGGACCGGAAGTTCCAGCCAACTTTGGGGAGCCCCGCCATCCGGCAATTCACTCTGGAGCAATTCCGGGCTCGACACGAGCGACGCCCAAAGGACGACACCGAGCTCGCTCAACCTCTACTTGCCCGGAGATCTTCTGGGAGGTGAGTCGATGTAGAGAACGAGCCAAGTTCGCACAAATACTCAACGGAACCCCGTCACAGGGCGACAGTGAATTTTAATAACGAGAAACACGAGAAAAACGAGAAAAAAACGCGCACTTGCGTTTTTTTTTCCTCTAAAAAGAATAATTAAAAAAAAAAAAAGAAAACAACAAACGAATAATCAACAAACGTATAATGACGAAAAAAAAAAATCCGAGGCAGACTTCGACGATCTCAAACGGATCTGCGGGAGAGACTGTGAACGATGATTCATTATTATTATTATTACTATTGAAAGAAAAAAAATTTAAAGAAAACAAGGAGACAAAAAAAAAAAAAAATGTTGTATAGCCGTCGATTACGTTTATCACGCGACCTCGCGAATCTCTTCCCGAGACGTTGGAAAACTCATCGGTTATGTTATCGCGTTTACGAACCAACGCGCAGTACTAATAATGTATAGGTCAAATGAATTCGCCTACACTTTATCGAATCGGATCAACGATTAAAACAAAAACAAGAAAAAAAAAAAAATGAAAAAGAAAAAAAAAATTGAAAATGATATCAAAGCGATGCCCGACCCTCAACCAACCCCCGAAATAGGTGAAAGTCATCGCGGCGGCTGTTCGCGCATTATCCAATGTCAGCGAAATATCTTATCACGAATACGAAACAAAAAAAAAGAAAAAAAAACGAAAAAAAAAAAAAACAAAAAAGAAAGAAAATCAGCAGAGACTGCTCCGCAAGAGTCTTCTCGATATGTCAATTAAAACGTTATAAATCTTAGGAAATGCACTTTTTTCTTTTTATTTACTGTTATTATTATTATTATTATTATTATTATTATTATTATTATTATTATTATTATTATTATTATTATCATTATTATTATTATTATTTTTAATATTTTCTTTTTCGAACGAGTTACTTAAGGAACGAATGTTTATGCAAAGTTAAATGAAATAATTTTGCTATAGGGACGATGCGAGAGAACGCGAATGGTTTTTTTTTAAATTATTTTCCGGCGCTTCGATGCGGCAGCACGCAAGCGCGTAATGGAATAACAGCCAAACGATCTTAGAGCTATGTTTTTAGGGGATGGTGTATTTTGGACTTTGTCTCCGTTTGACACCGACCGCTTTGGACTCGATCCAGGCTTGACACCGACCGCTTTGGACTCAGTCTCCGCTTGCCAGCGACCGCGTAGGCCTTCGCCTGTGACGTCGACCGATCCCCACCATTTCTCGCGACCGACCGCGTAGACCTTCGTTCGTGACGTCGCCCGATTCCCCTCATTTCTCGAGTAAGCCCGAAGGCGCTTAGGTCAGTGGGTCTCAATCTTCATCTCTCCGTCCAAGCTTACTATAGTAAATTCAGTTGGCGCGATTTTCAAAGCACCGCGCTCGGCTATGATGTTTGAAATTGAA
>OZ020175.1:8484177-8505111 GCA_963971145.1 Sussaba pulchella | reverse complement strand
AGCGCGGTGCTTTGAAAATCGCGCCAACTGAATTTACTATAGTAAGCTTGGACGGAGAGATGAAGATTGAGACCCACTGACCTAAGCGCCTTCGGGCTTACTCGAGAAATGAGGGGAATCGGGTGACGTCACGAACGAAGGTCTACGCGGTCGGTCGCGAGAAATGGTGGGGATCGGTCGACGTCACAGGCGAAGGCCTACGCGGTCGCTGGCAAGCGGAGACTGAGTCCAAAGCGGTCGGTGTCAAGCCTGGATCGAGTCCAAAGCGGTCGGTGTCAAACGGAGACAAAGTCCAAAATACACCATCCCGTTTTTAGAGATATTATATTATATTGTATATATATACAAACACGTATATATATTAATATACATATATACATATACGACGGTAATATAAAATTTTGCGATGAGTCGAGCCCGCGAGCCCACTCACGTGCGGTGGATCCCGGGCCGATAGTCCTACATATAAATCGTACTGTAAACGTCACGCGTGACACTCCTGTGCGCGATCTCCTCTCGAAGGCCGAAAAACAAAAAAAAAAAATAAATATATATATATAAGAAAATTCGAAAGAAAAAAACGAAAATAAAGAAGAAAACAAAAGTAAAATAAATTTAAAAAAAAAACAAATAAGGAAGAGAGAACTTTGCGCGGTTTCGAATCGCGTTGCAGTAAACGCTTTTGCCAGTTTCTTTTTATTTTATTTTATTTTATTTTATTATTTTTTTTTTCGTTTTATTTTATTTTATTTTATTTTATTTTGCTTTTTGTTGGACAGTTCGAAGACTGCAGCGAGTATCAAACTTAGACTGTACCAATCTAATCAAAAGAATGAGAAAAAAAACATTAGACGAGTAGGAGAATAAGGAGAGAAAAAAAAAACGGAAAAGAGATGAAAAAAAAAAAAAAAAAAAAAAATTAAAAATAAATGAATAAAATGTTTAAAAAAACACGCAAAAACCTTAAAAACGAGCATTGACGTCGCTGCCCGCCGTCCTGCCAGGGGGATGGTAGAGTGAGAATCTTGTCGAACGATAACGAGACAGAGGGAACGAAACGAGGACGAAAATAACTGTGAAAAAAAAAAAAAAAAGAAATTAATAAATAATAAATAATAAAACGGAAAAGAAAACCGAGAAAGATAGGGGAAAAAAAAAAGAAATAACATACACGAAAAAAAAAAAATGAAACAAAAAAAATAAAAATAAGAGATTCAGGCTGGTCGGGCAACGACACAACGATACCAAATGTTATCGCAATAACGTAAATTTTATTCTATATTAAACCTAAATGCCACCTGTCGTGCCAATGTCCAGTGTGTCTCTGTACCATTTATTAATCTAGAGTTAGCGAAGTTCGGGAGTTACGAAATACCGAAATAACTCGATGAAAATAATGAGGGGTTTCGATTTTAACGAAGGCGAAAACGAAAAAAAAACAATTTAAAAAAAAAAAAAATGAAAATCCAGACGTGGAGATGAGGAAGAAACGATTTTAACGATAAATCTAGTGACGGAAATGAAGATTGCGCGTGGAATAGCGAGAGAAAGAGAACGAAAGAGTAAGAAAAGTAAAGAGATATCACAATTTTAATTCGAGTCAAGTCGTGGTGGCATTAAGTACTGGCCGCTGTTATAATAAACGCGTTTATGCCTCCTTGTGATACGAAAAAAAGAAGAAAAAACATTAAAAACGCGGATTATCGGCCAAACCCACGTTTTCGATCGCGTTATCTCGTCGTGACGTCGAACAACGACAACGCGACGATAACGCACAAATCAAATACAAAGAAAAAAAAATGAAAAAATCGTGAAAAAAAAAATAAAATTAAAATAAAAAAATAAAGTTGAAAGAAAAAAAAATTTTAAAAAAATTCGAAAGCGAGATAATAACGCGAAAAAAAAAAAAAAAAATAATAATTACGGACAAATTCGTAAAAAAAAAGCGTGCTACGAACGATCGGCTAATCCGATCGTTCGAATTTACTAGTTTTCCCAACGTCGAAGGTACCTGATGGACTGAAAACCAAACGACGAGACGAGGCGAAACTACTTTCTTTTTGTTTATTTTTTGTTTTTTGTTTATTTTTTTTTTTTTTAAAAAGCTCCGCGCGCGTAAGCCGGATAATTTTTGTTCCGTGTTCCGTGGCTGTAATGGTCGTTGCTAAATGCTGCTGCTGCTGATGATGCTGAAGCTGACGCTTTTCACGTGTTATTTTGCTTCCTTTCCACGCGAACGCGCGGCCCCCCACCGGTTACGACAAATTGCGCAATAAAAAAAAAAAAATGGGACGAAACGAACGATCGAATCACGATCGTGCGTATCCCAAAAAAAAAAAAAAAATCAATAAAAAATTGAATAAAACGCTTCTTTACAATCTCTTCCCGGATGCTGAGAGTCGCGAATATCAGTCGTAGATTATTGGGACGAAGAGAAAAAAAAAACAAACAAATAAAAATAATTGACGTGAGACGAAGAGCGATTGTGTGTGCGTGAGAGAGAGAGAGAGAGAAAGGGACAGCTTAAACGCTGGATAAACGATAACTAAACGCGAAATCCGGGATAAAGGGATCGGAAAAATTGCAAAAAAAAAAAAATTAAAATTGATATCGCAAACTAAATGAATGATTAAGATTAATAACGATAACCATAGACCTCGAATATATATATATATATATATATATATATATATATATATTGCGTAAGCGAATGTAACTGTAAGATAATAAATAGCTGATGTAACGTATGATCGATCGCCCGACGATCGAGAGACTGGCGCGCTCGAAAATCCGATAAAATTCTGTGACGTTTTAAAAAAAAATAATAATTAATAATAACGATAACAGTAGTAACGATAATATTAACATTAATAATAATTACTCATTAATCTATCCGAAAACCCGGGAAATCATCGACGCCCTTCGCTCCCTCATCGACCGGACGATGAAAAAAAAAAAATAAATAAAGAAAATCCAAGAAAAACGTAAAAAAAAAAAATTAAAAATACAAATAAAAAATAAAACAACAACAAAAAAAACATGAAAAATCGTGTTGTGGGAATCGAGGCAAAGTCGAAAATATCTCTACGTATAGCGCTCTAAACTATTCTCTGGACGTAAAATTTAAGAACATTAAGATAAATAATAATAATACCGCGTAAGTGTTTTAACGAGAAAAAGATTAGAAAAACGAGAAAAAAAAAAATAAAAAAAAAATGAAAAAAAATGAAGATAAAAAAAAAGAAATGAAGAACTTACGATTAAGAGAGTGAGAGGAGAGGAGGATCAATGTTGCCCGGTCAGACTGTGAGAAAAAGAAGAAGAAAAAACAAGTGAAAACAAGAAAAAAAAACAGAAAAATCGAGACGAGATTTTGGGGTTTTTTTAAAAAAAATTCGTCTCGTCGGAGTTAGTGAGATTTTGTTCCTCGTGCTTGGCATTTAAAAAAATCTTCGATCTGACGGACGCTGACGTGCGCGAATTAACGTCCGAACAGTTAGTTTTCCGTTCGAATCGGTCCGAACTGATTCGTTCGCCAGTCGGGAGAACGACTGTCAAAACGGGCGATAAAGATTAAAACGAAAGAAAAAAAAAAACCTGCTATAAAAAATTCGGGCAAAGCTTGCGAAAGAATAAAATTGGAATAAACAGGAAATGAAGAGAAGATGATTGAACACAAACACACGCACGTGAAAACGCGTAAACACAAACACAGGCACCTACACAGATGATAAATGATAAGAAAAAATAATAATAATAATAATAATAATAATTCAAAGTATTGGGAGAAGACGAGTGGGCGAAGTAATATTTATTGATCGAATCAAAGACGATGATGAACCTTTCTCAGAGTAGTAGAAAGATATTTGTTGTGATAATAATATTGAATTTAGACACTTAGGGTCTCTTCGACGGATCAATCTTTACCGATGTTCAATGGATGATTATAGGAATAATAATAATTATATAAAGATAAACAAAAATAATAATAACAATATTGAATAATCAATGATAATAACGATAATAATAATAATTATCTAGATTTTAAATGAAAAATATTATTATTATTATTTTTTTTTTTTCTCGAATTAATCGTCTTTCGTTTCGTCGTGCGATTAAGTTCGGCGAAAAATGCGAAAGAAAGAGAGAGAGAGAGACAGAGAGAGAGAGACGAAGATCAAGAATAGATTTTCCATTTGCAATGAAAAAAAAAAAAAAAAAAAAAAAAACCACTAAAATAACGTCATCGATTTTTTGTCTTATCATGAAACAATTCTGGCGATAAAACCAGAAAGTCACGAGTGTACGTTTATCCGTGTGCGTATATGCGTTGTGAACGTCGATTGCCAAGTCGTAATACGCCCACGCTTTGTAACATCGACTGTAAGAAAGAAAAAAAAACGAATGAAAAAAATCGTTAATAGGTCGATTTTAATTGGTTTTTTCGACGCTGTGGCTCATTAATTATTGTAAAATCATAAACGCAAAAGGTTGTCTTCGTTGTCATCCTCGCGTGTACGCTGTAATATATTTTTTACACCTAAGAAAACGCCACTGCGGGGCATAAAAAATTCGCTTCCGGCACCTCTCGACGATCACAAAATGCATTTACCACTCGGCTCATCCTCGATCCGGTATATATGTATATATAAATCCATATACATACATATATATATGTGTGTGTGTAAAGCTACATGTTTATGTTTGAGGATAGGGAAAAAAAAAAAATAATTACCATTTTAAAATAATTTATATATTATATAAACACATATGACATATACGTGTGACGATTTATCAGCCTACGATTTTGATTATTGTTTTCGAGAATTATCACACGACTACGATTGCAACTATCGAACGATTTAATTATCATTGTCATCATCGTGACTGTTATCAATCGAATCGATAGATCGTCGTCCCTAGAATATGAGTGTGTACACATTGAAGACGAGAAAAAAAAAAAAATATCGTCATTGATTATTGTGAGAAAAAAAAACCGAGAAAATTCGAGATAAAAGAAGAAAAAAAAAAATCCTGTAGCCCGGCGAGACTTCCGATGCTGTATTTGTAACTCGTAGGGGATGAAATGGTGGAAAAAGGCAAAACCGTGTCGGTGAAAATTTTTTTTTAACTCGTGGGATCTTCGTTGATAATCGATTTACTTTTTTTTTTTTTCGTTCCTTCGTCGATTGTTCATATTTTTGTCGCTCTTGTCATTCTTCCCAATATAATCGTCTTTTTAATCAACTTCGTCGAACGTTTCGAAAGTGCATCTCTATCGTCGAGCACGGCACAATAACGTTACGTCGTAGTTCGTCCAGTATTTGATAAGAATCGAACGTTTATTTCGTTACGCGTGTTTACGAATAATTCTCAATCTCGTTCGTGTTTCCGTAGCTCTCGAGCTCGTCGGGCGTACGAATTTTTCCCGCTCCATCGTACAATCATGACAGTGTGTTAATTTTTTAATCGATCTCGCGATGCAGCCACGTGGCGATGCTGGGAGCTGAAAAGTTTGCGGGAAAAAAAAAGAAAAAAGATAACGAAAACGAGAGCGAGATTGGAATTAAAACAAGGCGAGAATTTTTTTTTTTCTCGTCGCGATTTTTTTCAACGAAGATCCCTCCTGCGGGCAAAGCACGTTCGTAAGCTAGATCGGGTTGTTAAGGGGCTGTTTTCGCTCGCTGGTGACATCCACGTGTTATTCCACGATGTTTGATCAAAACGAATAAAACAAAAAAATGATTTTCCAACGAAAGTTACATGAAAATCTTCGCTCGGACGAAGGTCGAACGAGATAGCAGCTTTAAGCCGTCGAATTCGAGGGGGCGATCGATAAAACGTGCGACAACCAGGGTGGTAACTTCACCCCTTCTGGGAAAAATCGACGATTGCGTACGCTCGTGCTTCGCTCAGCCACAAAAAATAAAAATAAAACAAAATCAACCGAACGTTTTTGCTTTAGTTTTTTTTTTTCTCTTCTCGTTTTTCTTTCTTTTCTAGCCACTTAAGAATGTTTTATGGATTTTAAGGGGGGGGGGGAAAGAAAGGAGAAAGAAAAAAAACACACACCTGCAATGTGATATTCTCGTGTCTTGTCCGACGAGAGACGTTGTTTTTAAGAGTATAATTGACGTTTGTTCTTTGTCGCGCGTGAATGAAAACGAAAGGGGGATGAGAAAATGATTGAAAACGCATGAACGAAGAATTGGAGGGGGGAGAGGGAGAGGATTCGGTAGGCCCAAGGTGTTCTTTAGGTTCCGGTGAAACGAAAGCATTGAGCATAGGCGTAGAATTAGAAACGATGTTGGAAAAATAAAAAAGAAAATGAAAAAAAAAAAAATAATAATAATAATGAATAATAATAATAATGATAGAAATTAAGTCTGAAAGGTGCGAGAATTGCGAAGACGGATGGAATTTAGAGTCAAGATGCAACGTCTGAGCATAACTAATGAGATTCAAGGATTTTAACGAGGCAATAAATCGTGTTGTCGTGGCTCAAATGATTTAAAAAAAAAAAAAAATAGTTGCAAGCACTTTACGCCTTAATTTTTTGTTCTCGATATACATAAATATATATATATATATATCTATATTATTTTTTTTTTCTTCGTTCGAGCCCTTTATCCAGTATGGGTTGTTGTTGTGTTTATCTTTTCTTTTTTTTTTTCGTTTATTCGCGGTGTCGGGAGTGTGAAGTTTATTTTTATTGTATCTTAATAATTATTGATAATTTTATTTTATTCGTAGTAATTTTTTTTTTTTGTTTTTTAATTTTTTTTCTCGCGATAATTTGTAATACGCCGAGCCGACGACTCGGAGCCTCGATGGCTTTTCGTTTTTCTAGTTTTTGACGCGCGTTATCGAGAAATATACGCGCGTTTGCGACATAGTCCGTAGGATCTGATTTTCTATGCCATTTTAGTTGATAAAAATGTTTTTGCTCTATTTTTTTCTTCGCTGTTTTATTTTATTTATCATTAATATTATTATTATTATTTTTAGATCGATCGATTAATCATTATTATTGTAATTATTGTTAGCGCCGTTAGTCGTTTTCTTACACGCCAGTCGTTTCGAATTCATCGTCGTCGATCTCTATCGAAAGAGAAACCACCCATTGTTTTCTTATTATATTTTTAGTCTGATTATTGTTTCGTCGTTTGTAGCCAATTTTTATGTATCTTCGTTGATCGATTCGATTGTTTCGTTCTCATCGAATATCCAACAAAAACTTGAGAAAAATATTGCGAGAAGAGAATTGAAAATGAAAACGGAATGTATCGTCGATAAAAACGAAACAAAAAAATTCTAATCTTCGCTGCTTCGATATAATATCGCTAGATATAATTTTTCATTCGAACAAAAATTAAAATGATTCAACGTTCGAAATTTAAAAATATAATCAAAATCGAATATGGATTTGAAGCAAAAAAAATCACTGAATTAGTTTGAATAATGATGAGTGACGATTCGATTATTGTCGATGAATCTTTGATGTTCTCTCGCTCGTATTATTTCGTAAAATTGTTTGCGCTTTGGCTACTTAAAATCGACGGTGACGGATGAAAAAACGCGGTTTGCACAAAGAATTTCTCTTCGATCGTAATAACGGCCCCTCAGTCTCGTACCTGATTGAAAAAAAAAAAAAAAAAAAAAGAAAAAGAAAAAAAAATAATAATTTAAAAGAAAAAAAAATTCCTCATTAGTCGCCCATTTTCCCACCCTAGCGGTCCAATTACTCCGCGCCGCGTTTACCGAATTAACGACACCCGTGTCTATTCGAAACTCGTGTCACACGCAGCGAGGAGTCGGCTAGTCGAAAAATAAAAACAAACAAAAAGCAACAAAATATAATTTTAAATATATAGAGAAAAAAAAAAAAAGAAACATACGTATTAAAATATTCGGTTTTCCGCGCGGCACGGATCGCGTATTTCGTTCCTAATAATTGTTTCTTTCATATCATTATTATTTTCTTATTATTCCATTTTAGCTATCTATTTTTTTTTTTTATTTCTTGCTCTTCTTCTTCATCAATTTCTCTTTCTATCATTTTCTTACCGCATATCTCGCGCAAAAGCGTACAATTCTTCCACCCACGTTTTGTCGCGATCACAGAACGAGAATTTATTTCCATCCCGGTCTTATATACAGACAACATATATAATACATACATAATTAAATATATATCTATGAATAATTCGAAAAAAAAACCATATACGTTTCGTTGCTTAATTTCTTTCAAATTAATTAAAATCATTAAGTAAAATTAAATTTAAAAAAAAATAAAACACGCGAGCAGTCACTCGTTCGCGCTCACCGGCCTGCGCGTAACGTAATTATTATCAAACTTGTATTAACTTCGTCTCAATTGCCTTTACCCTTCGTTAAACGTTTTCTCACCGAAGAAAATTAATAGGGATAAATTATTTAAGAAAAACAAAACAACAAATAAATAAATAATAATTTAACGACAAAGAAAAATTAATAAAAAAAAAAAATAAAACGCGCCAGTAGCCAGTCTGTGATCTCGTGAAAAAATAATGCGGGCGGTGTTCGCGACGAATCGCGAAGCTAAATCGAATAATAAAATATTCATTTTGATTAAGAGCGCGAATTGAATTTATCACCGATTTTAAAAACGATCTCAATTTCGCACGAAACAAAGATATTAATTGACCAAACGAAACACGTTGACAAAGATAACAAAATAATAGGAAAAATTTGAAGAAAAAATACAATTTTAAATTAATGAAAAGACGAAACAACGTACTGCAATATTATTTAATATTGCGTGAAATAATTCATTGGACAAATGCATAAAACGTTAATACTGCTACCGCCACACTTCGATTTATAATTAACTAATGCGTACTACCACTACCACCACTATTACTACTATTTACTATTGCTGCTACTCCTTGTAATTATTATTATCATTATTATAATTATTATTATTATTATTATGATTATTATTATTATTGGTACATACCACTATTATTACCGTTATATAATTGTTATTCTCTTACTCGATGCGATATTTTTACCGATTATTATACTACACTTATTTATAATATACTCGTGAAACCTTGTATTTTTTATTTCTATCTGATTAATCTTTCTCTGGTTTTTTTTTTCTCCCAATTTCACGATTTCCTTTTTTTTAGCACTCGCAGAGCGATTTCCACTTCGACGGCTTTTGCTCATCCTTCCGAGGATTCTATTGGTTTTTTTAACGTTATTTTTCGATAGAGGGAAAGCGTTTTACACGAAACAATTAAGCTCAATGACGTTACATCGCTCGAGCAACGTTTTATCATCATCGATCAATCGTTCGATCATCGAGCGATGATTCGGCACGATCGAGATTGATGGAAAAAACAAAAGCAATTAGACACAAAACCGAAATCAAACGTTACAAACGACATTTTCTCGTATTCCGACACCGGAAAAAAACAATTTTTCTTCAAGGGAGGGAAAAAAATCGCGTAAAAGCTGTCTTTTAACGCCTCGGTACATTCTCAATAGCGAGTATTTCTTGTTCAAACTACCTCGAACTATTTTCCGAATCCCTCGAATTTTTCCGAGCGTATTTTCTTATTTTTCATATTTTTTTTTCCTTCAATGTATTTATTTATTTTTCTAAAGAGAATCCTCATATATTTGGATTCCGTCCGATCTATCGATATATATATATTTTTGTGCTTGTTTCCGCTGTCGGTTCGATAGAAATCCCCCGGGCATTATGGCCAAACGCCTTAATTTCGTTGCCAGACATCGACTAGTAAAAAAAAAAAAATAATTCTTCGGGCATAATTTGTTCTTTATCGTGTAATTATCGAAACTCGTGAAAAATAACGCCGACGACGGTTAATTGAGTTCAAATTTAGTATTACGCGTGATTAGGCGAAACGTTTGCAATTATTTTATCGCGGCATAGCCAAGTTTCGAGCCGGTAGAGAGGAAAAACGTGCGTCCTAGCTCTTATTTCTAGCGAAACAAACAAAACAATTAAAATACACACACACACACACATACGTAAGGGTATTTATTTATAAAATTTGTGACAATTGATATCGACGACTTTCTACGAATATCGCGTAATTAAAAAAACAAAACATATACATATATATATAAATATATATGTGTGTGTTTATATTAAAAGTGTATATCGTGAGAGTAATTCGTTGCGGATGTAATTATATCGTCGAAAAGTATTTGCAAAATGGAAAAAAAAAAATAAGTAGATAAGAGCAGTTGTGTCGCTGATTAATCGCGCGATTAAAAAAAAAATGAATAAATAAAAAATATATAGAAATACATGCGTGAGAAAAAAATTGAAAAAGTTGATTCGAGCGTTTGTCTCCTCCTAGCATTAATAATCTGTGAATTCGTGGCGATTGTGTATGAAGATAAATGGAAAATAGAGAGAAAAGAACGATAAAAGGCAAACTAAAAAAAAATGAAATAATTAATAAACAAATGAATCGTGTGTCTGATTAGTATTTTTAGGCCGTAGGTGCATTTCCGAAGGTGAAAAGTGTGTTCATTCCAGCCGGTTGATCTGCGATCAGCGAAACTGTACGACTTTAGAATTAATAAGAGAAATGTGTCCGATAGAAGAACGATTAAAAAAAAAAAAAAAATGTTTGAACGACAAATCCGATAATCGTAGCTCGAATTAAAAATCATTTTAATTATCGTTCAAAACGAATTAATAACGCTTAAGTCGAATACAATTTTTTCTTTTGACCTCCGCGATTGTTTTCCATGTTTTTTCCAAATGTTGATTCGCATCGTTGTCTCATTCAAGACAAATCGTCGAAGATTTTTTCGAGAACGATAATTTTTATGGGGTTTTTTTTTGTCGTTCGTAGCAAACCCCTTAATCGTGGAATGTGCGGCGACAGCGAAATGTAGAAACTCGTAATACTCGTTTTTTTTTTCTATCTCGACAACCACGACAGTTTGCTCGATGGATACGTAATTAGTTTCTTTTTTTTTGAAAAAAAAAAAATATATATATTTTTAATGTACAAAAAAGTCGTCTCTAACAAATTCGCGAGGCCAATTTTTAACCAAAGCTCTAATTTTTTTCTTTCGAATATTCTTTTCTTTTCGTATTAATTTAAAAACGCGGTCGTACTGAGAAATCTAGTTGAAAACGAGAATGAAAATAAATTTGAAGAAGGAGAAAAAAAAGGAAAAATAGGAACATTTATCGGACGAGAAAAATATCAAACTTTCATATCCTTCCTCGCTGTATACATATATATATATCGTTCCTTCGACTCTTTCTTGTTGTCTTGGGATTTATGCCCTCGTCTTTCTCTCTCTCTCTCTCTCTCTTACACTCTCTCTAAATGTCTCTGAATCAAAGTCATTCGAGTGCTATTTACGTATTCGTATTTTTACGTAGTTGATTATTATTAAAAATCTACCTTAGATTATAAATATTCGTAATAAAAAAAAGGATAGAGAAAAGAAAACAGTAAACGTTCCGTTGAGAGCTGTCGTGGAAATACAAAAATAATTGAATTACATTAGTTTTTTTCGTGCAAAAAATAATAAAATAACGAGAAAATAAACGAGAAAAATGTGTAAAACGCGTTTTTCGAGTTGAGGCGAGCTCAAGTTCCGATAATGCGAGCACTAGAGTCATTGTAAAGACGAATAGAGCTTCGAAATTTCACGTCTCGACGGACAAATGGAATAACACAAGATATTGACGAAAAATTAAAAATAATTAAAACGACAAAAATGCATATAGAATTACGACGATGAGAAAATTAATAAAATAAATTAAAAAAAGAAAAAAGAAAACGCTGCTGTTGAAGGAGGATTAACGAAAGCTTAACGCTCACTCGTGAATCCTCATCACCGCTCATTCGAAGCCAAAAATAAACATACGAAGAAAACGAAACGTTAAAAAAAAAACAACAAAAAATTTAACGGAAGTGAAGAAATAAAAAAAAAAATAAAAACAAAAAAAAATAATTAATGACTTAAAATAAAAGTAAAACTAAAATTAAAATAAATACGCCTACGAGGGATCAATGTAACTTCAAAATATCAATAAGACACATATTTTTAGATTATATTCTAAACTCCGGGGAGTCTGGACGAGGTGGAACTTATAGGAGGAAGAAAGTGAGCGAGACCATTGAAAAATTGTACGAAAAAAAAAAAAACAAGCTTCGTCTTTTATTATTTTAACGTTCGTTCGAAACGAGGTGGTGGGGTTAATCATAGAACGATAGATTTAAAAACGATAAATAACAACAAAGAAACAAAAAAAAAATCGCAAAACGCGAGAGAAAAAGCGAGGAATAAAGATCTCGATTTAAGCGAATTCGAGTGCATATTTTAATCGTCCTTGTAGATTTTACATTTATCAAAAAAAAACAATTGAAAAACAAACGAACCGATACGACGCATGGACTAAGATTCACTTTGGCTTATCACGTGTACACCATCGATGATAAGCGATAAAAACCCTTTACGACCCCTTCGAGGGTTTCTAATGAAGATCCAACGACGATAAACAGCGAAAAAATTAACGCTGAAGCACCAAAGCGAACAATTTGTCGTCTCGAATCTGATGAGAATTAAAAAAATTGACGTAAACGACAAAACAAAAAAAAAAAAACCAGTCGATTTCATTAACGACTCTGACTCCGATAGTAATATCGCTACTCGACGATAACGTTATAATCAACCCCGAATCACGACCGTGCGAATGAAGAAGGAAGGAATAAAGATAAACGCGAATTGAGAGACAATTGTAGAGCGTATTATCGCGAGATTATCGACGAGTGCCTCTTCGAAAGAAAATAATAAAAATAAATTTTTAAAAATAAAATTTAAACAAACACACGAACAAAACAAAAAATTGCTGTGAAGTATCGTAATACAACCAGCTTTAATTACATACGAATATGAGGTTTGGGACTCGGTCATTCCAATGACGTACCTTTGATTCGATAATGCGTATTGAAAATCTCGAAGAAAAATTACGACGATCCCGAAAGATGAATGAAGAAAAGCGCGAGAGAAAAATCGAGAAAAAAATCGTGCGAAGCAATCGACTCTTCCATTATACGCAATTATCATCCCTTAGAGTTTAAACGGAAGCACAAAAATGATGACGAAAGAGGGAATAAAGATATCAAACCGATTAGTGAGAGACGAAAGAGGGGAGGAGGATTGACCGAGAAGGATCGTGGTAGGCCCAACTGCTCCGATATACGCTTAATTGTGTTGCCAATCATATTATTAATTATCTTAATTAATTTTTAATCTGTACATACATATGTATACATGTATATATACATATATGTGTGTATATATACGTATACAAGCATACGGTGTATCATTGAAGAAAATGAAAAATGTACGAAAGTCCCTTTAGCGGTTAATCATCGCGTATTTTCGCGTAATCTCGCACGTTATCGCTGTTATCACTCTGCGGATCGTCAGCCAATACTCACAGCTACACGGAATCTTAACGAAAAAAGAAAAGAACGATACGAATGAACAAAAATCGCTACAAAGTTTCATCTTCACGGAGCCTCGATATTAAGGGGAGGAAAAATAATAAGCAAAACATGCGAATCCCCGAGAGTCACGAAAATTTGAAAATAAAACGAAACACAAAATCTCACAGCGAGTTCTTCGAGAAAGCCGCTTAATTTCGAGCACACAAGGCGTTCTTCCTAGCATTATACATATTTAATGTAAAACGAACGCGTGCTTCAATATTTTTGATGTTAGAAGAAAAACAAAAAAAATTAACGGGAAAACGAGTCGAACTCGAAACGGACTCTCGGATTATTATTATTATTATTATTATTATTATTATTATTATTATTGTTATTTTTATTATTATTATTATTATTATTATTATTATTATTATTATTATTATTATTATTATTATTATTATTATTATTATTTTTATTATTATTATTATTATTATTATTATTATTATTATTATTATTATTATTATTATTATTATTATCATTATTATTATTATCATTATTATTATTATTATTATTATTATTATTATTATTATTATTATTATTATTATTATTATTATTTTTATTTTTATTATTATTATTATTATTTAATTAATTATCATCATTATTTTTGTCTCACTCGTCAAAATCCTTCCTCGCGGGCTTCGTGTAGCGTCAAACCTTCCAATCTGTCGGGATTGAGTATCTCGAGATTTTTTAAAAATTTATTTTATTTCAATTTATTTCATTTCATTAAATTTTATTTTCTATTTTATTTTTTGCATTTTTCGCGGCTCTCGGAGATTCCCCATTTGACCGAAAAAGTAGCTAAATGACTCGTGTAGCCCCTGAAGATGAAGGTCAGTCACTTCCGGCCAGTATAGCAAAAAAAAAAAAAAACACGACTTCGTCTACGACTTAAAATTAAATGTAAGACTAAGATTTCTCCGAGCGAGATCGATCGCACAGCGAAAACGAAAGATTGTGAAACGCGAATCATTAACGAAAACGGGCGGCAGAAGGGGGAGAGTGGGACGAGTTCCAAATTTGGTGCATCCGTGAGTGAAAGAGCGAAAAAAAAAAAAAAGAAAATTCCACGTCTCGGAAATTCCACGAGGAAATTCCACGTCTCAGTGCCTAACCAATACGATTATTGAACAGTTGAAGGGTAAACGAAAAAAAAAAAAAAACGAAATCACACAGAAGATGAGGAAAAGAAATTGATTCAAGGAAGAAGAGGTGATGATGTTTTTTTTTTTTTAATTTAAACGTTCACGAGTTTAGCGAGGCCTTTTTCACCCACGATCTTCACCCGCCCACCATCTTCTTTATTTCTCATGTGGCCAATCGAGGCCGAGAAGAAACTCACGAAATACCCCGTAAAAGACGAATCGTTCGAAGCTTCAGTTTATTTCTATCTTTCCTTACGTCTTTCGTCGTCTTTTACGTCGCTTCTGAAAGCAAATAATGAAAATAAAAATAAAAAAAAACGTATAAAGTCCAAACGAGTGAATTCCAACGTGAAGAAGAGAAATATTCCGGAGCGTTCGAACGAATCTCCAAAGTCGGAAAATTTAGATTTGAAAAAGAAAATTTGACATAAACAAAATTCGAAACAAAATGGATTGAATTGATTGTGAAATTAAAAAGATCGGATGATGAATCGAATTGTAAAAAACGGCGAGTGATGCGGCGTCGTCGAGTGAACCTGCCTGAATCTAGTCCTAAGAGCGAGATGCGAGGTTTGATTTGTGTCGAAGAAATGATCCTTGATCGCAGCCGAGTCCGACAAGGACGAAGTCATGAACGGATTGTTTCTCGTACGGTTGAGAGCCGAGCGTTGTTTCAACGATTAATTAGTATTTAGACGAAGTCAAGTGACCTTAAGTCCTCCCTCCGGCGCCCTTTTATCTACTCGTGTGATTTTCCAAGGCAACCGGCGAACCCTTCTCGACGCCTTCGCGTTTTTTTTCCGCTCCTTTCTCTCTTTCTCCCTCTATCTTTATCTCTGCGCGTTTGATACACCAAAATCAAATGACAAGTACGTGAAAAAAAACTCGGAAGCGAAAGACAGGAAGAGAAAGAGAGAGAGAGAGAGAGAGAAGAATGTATAATAATTCAAGTACTGGTTGAAAAATAATCATAAACAATGAAAATTCAAGAGATAAAGCGCGAATGAAGAAAACAAAAATTCAATCGCATAAACTTGTGACATTAACAGACCGAATATTTTCAAAAACGCCATGAATCGCGTAGTTTCCTTGCCTTAACAAACGAAAAAAAAAAACAATGAAAAACCAACGGCGAATAATTGTCGGGGATGGAGAATGAACGAAAAAAAATGAAAAGAGAAGCGAAGAAACGCGAAAAATAAATTGATAAACAAAAAAATAACGAGTAAATAAATAACGAGAGACGCGTGAATAACAAAAAAAAAACAACAACAACAATTCAGTAAAATAAACGGCAACAACAACAACAACAACCAACAATGTGTTGTGCGATATACATATAATGTTACTGAATAAGCAAATGAATTTATATATATACAACAAAAATAACGATAATATAAAATTATATTTAACCGATGACATATATAAATATATTACGATTTGATTAATTGATCGATTCATTATTATTATTATTATTATTATTATAACTATCATTATTATCATTATTATTATTATTAATCCATCACTGTGAGTATAATTAGTATGCCAATTAATTAGGAGCGAGTATTAACTACCGGGAATGAGGAGAAATAACGAGTAATAAAAATAATCGCAGCAAAGACGATGGCGAAGGCGGAAACAAAACAAAAAATAAGCACACAAAAATAACAAAAACGATGAGTTTTTGACTAATCAACGCTCTGGATTTGTGTCTGTGTAAAAAAAAACTTAAAAAAACTAAAAAAAAAAAAAAAACGTACTGTGTTGTGAGCACTAGGCTATTTCTCTCTCGTAGTTACCTAGATTTTTAACGACCCGACCTCAATTCACGAAAAAAAAACCCCTGTTAGCAATCGTGTCGAATGTTCAAGCGTAAATGAAAATAATAATATAGGAAAAAAAAAATTGAATTAATAGTAATAATACAAGAACAAGCTATATATTCTATATATACGAAATATATAAACCGTATACACTTTGCTATTGTTTGTAACACTCTCATACACACACACACACACATACAAGGACGCAACAACCGTGTAAACGCCACCGAACGTGTGCGAACTATCGAAGAATTCGATAATTACGAGTGTAAGAATCTAAAATAATTGTACACAAGCACACGATACCGAAAAAAAAAAAAAAAATGAAGTATAAGTAGGTTGAAAAAAAGCAAAGAAAAAGAAAACAAGTGAAGAAATAAATAAAACTCAGGCTTGAAAATAATAATCGG
Organism: Sussaba pulchella; assembly: GCA_963971145.1. Lineage (NCBI taxonomy): Eukaryota > Metazoa > Arthropoda > Insecta > Hymenoptera > Ichneumonidae > Sussaba > Sussaba pulchella. Next base: position 8,488,186 of record OZ020175.1, on the reverse strand, counting down.
GAGAGGACGCTGTAGTGGAGAGTTCTACGTACTCATGATGCCAAGTATATAAGCGAATTTAATCGGACAATGATTGAGAATTAAATTCGACGCGAAGACGAAGACGATTGATTGACACATACGTTCCAAGACGGGTGCGCTGTTGTCCCCGGGGTGTTCGGAGACGCTCGCGATTTTCAACTGTTTCCTCGATTATTAATCACCGTAATTGTCATTATCGTAATTATTAAAATTAATTGATTAATCGATAAGAATATCGTCAACTCCGATTGAACGAAGCGAAAATAATTAAAGAAAAACTTATAGTCTTGACACTAAAGATTCGAAATGTAAATGCCATACCGACGAAAAAAAAAAACAAAAGGTTCAGAAACAGAGAGAGAGAAGAAGCTTTTGTAATTTTAAAATCGTATGGATTTTTTTTTTTTCGTCGTTAATCGACGAATGATTAATATTGTTTACGCTTGAATTAATTATCCGGTCGAATGTGGGCTTCGAGCTCCGTTCCTGCTCTCACCAATGCTCATTATGTAAAAGAAAAAAAAAACGAAAAACAAACAAAAAAAAATACGAAAGATGTAGAACACTCTCGGAGGACCTTAAATTTCAAGACTGTTCTTTTCTAAGCCATAGAAACTGATATTAAAAACGACAAAAAAAGGGAGAAATGAAAATTAGAAGAAGAAAAAAAAATAAATGGACAAAACGAAGACGAATTGACGAATAATGATGAATAATTCGATGAGCGTCGCGATTTTCTTCCTTTTTCGTGTTTTTCCTCTCACTCGAGTCAATGCAAGATTTAACGAGCATGGAATTTTCTATACTTAAATGGTTTGTACGAAAGTATATAGAAGATACATATAAATATATATATCTATATCTATATAAATATATATAAATATATATTATTATATATATCATTAACATATATATTTATTTATCGGGTAAGCGTAAATCTCGTGAAAATTTTCGGTATATCGAAGTTTTCAGCCATTTTTTTTTCACTATCCTCCAGGCTCTCTCGTTCTTACTTAAAAATCAATGAATTGACGAATTTTCCGTATCGTTATTTTCTTTTTTCCAACGAAATGTCGAGGAGAGAACGGGGGAAGTGAGAAATATTGTTTGTCGTAATTTAAGCGTATGAAAGTGAGAATTGAGGAGGAGAAAGACAGAGAGAGCTCGCCTTTCGGTGAACACCAACTTTTGTCGTGCAATCGTAGAATTAATCGTTAAACGTAAACTGTGTAAATTATCGTTAGGCTGTAATTGTCGTTGTAGTAAGGGAACCAGCCTCTATTTTTATCTTTTCATATTATTATTATTATTATCATTATTATTCTTATTATTATTATCATTTTTATTATTATTATTATTTCTATTATTATTATTATTATTATTATTATTATTATTATTATTATTATTATTATTATTATTATTATTATTATTATTATTATTATTATTATTATTATTATTATTATTATTATTATTATTATTATTATTATTATTATTATTATTATTATTATTATTATTATTATTATTATTATTATTATTATTATTATTATTATTATTATTATTATTATTATTATTATTATTATTATTATTATTATTATTATTATTATTATTATTATTATTATTATTATTATTTTTATTATTATTATTATTTTTATTATTATTATTATTATTATTATTATTATTATTATTATTATTATTATTATTATTATTATTATTATTATTATTATTATTATTATTATTATTATTATTATTATTATTATTTAGGTTATTGTAATTATTATTATTGTTCATAATTATCATTATTATCATTATTATTATTATTATTATTATTATTATCATCATTATTATTTGTTCGTTCAAAGCTTGAAAATAGTTAATAATAATAATGATTAAAAAGAAAAAAATTTCGTTCTCAACGATTGTGTCGCGGGTCGTTTTTGGCTGTGGCAAGTGCATGTGCAGCTCTCGTTACTCGATCTTCCTTCGCGAGAACGAATTGCGAGTGGCACTATATGAATGTTCAACGAATAGTAAAAACACGACCCCCAGATAGGCTTATTTCACACGTTTCGTCTCGCTTTCTCTCTGTCTCCTTTTTTTTGTGTCTCATTTTTTTTCAGTTTGATCGAAAGAAAAAAATTCTTTTACTTAAGGAATCAATCAATTGTATTATCGATTCGATTATTCGTGATCGAATTAACGCGAGGGGTCGGAGGATTTGGGATAGGCGGGAGGGTTGGGTCGACAGTTGAAAATCGCGCGTTGGGCGACGCTAATTATTCTCCGGAACCTTGAAACATGGCCTTAATATACTTATCATAGGCGTATATATATATATATACATATACATATATATATATATATATATCTATGTAGATCGTGAGCAGTGTATAATGTTGCGATGAACTGCGAATAAAAATAAAATAAACGTTTTAATTTATTAAAATATAATAATAATTATTATAAAAATAATAACAATTATCGATAAGATAAAAAAAAATGAATTGTCGACGAATTGAGTCCACTGTGGTGAGCTTTGACGCGAGTGAGGACCTCGCCGATCGGATACCGGGCGTTTAAAAATATTCCTTTCTCGCTATGATAACAAACACACACACGCGCACGCACACTCAGACACTGACAACCATACGTAGAAATCACCCTCGGGAAGTGTCGGGTTTTTTTTCCTTGATGTAAACACTAATTGCTGACTAATTTTGTTTATAAAAATTAAAGAAATGAATAAAATAAAACGTTTATAAAAAAACGAAAAATAAAAAAATAAGATAAATGCGAAATTAGTCGATCGTGATATGACAAACGGTATTGAGAACGAATTAAATTCGGGTCTCTTATTTATTTTCCTTCGTTGAAATTTTTGTCTCTTTGCTTGACAAGAGTCCAACCTATTTTTTTACCTCGTATTATTGATAGAATCAAAGAACTTCGCAAACGCCGAATCCTCCCCCTCCCCAGCCTCGCGTATTTCCGAAGTCACTCCCTAAAAAAAAAGATCACTCGAATTAATTTGATTGACTATTTGAAAAAAAAATTAATACCAAAAAATGAAAATAAACAATAAAGAGAATTAATCGTAATTCGAGAATTAACCAAAATTATTATACTATGTCTCCGTGCTCCAACGAACTTTGAAAGAAAAAAAAAAAAGGAAAAATAGGTTTTCAAAGTTTTCCTGTATGCGAAAATGATTCGCGAATAATTCGAATGGCGAAGCTCGCGCGTTTGTTCCGAAAAAACTCCCAAATTTCGCTTCGACAATCAACGTCGAAAAAATATGCGGAAAACACACACGAATCGGGTTCGAAATGGCTGCAAAGAACCTAGAAAAAAGTCTCTTTGTTACTAATATACACAATGCGGCATAATAACAATAATAATTATTTTTTCTTTATTATACAAGATCGAACGGTTGCGTTTATTTCACAAACGTAAAAGTAAATGAGAGAATAAATTACGTATGAGAATGATAATTGTGTCAGGGAGGTTTTCGGCGTGGATCGAAATGAGAAACGAGAAGGAGGATAGTATACTATTATATCGCTACTGCTATATTATTATTATCAATATTATTACTAATTAATTAAATAATTATTATTAATCGTTATGAATATTATTCCTAAAAAAAACGTTACGCCTTCGGTGATTGGGGCTGCGCGCAATTACAGATGAAACAACCCTGAAGCTCCGGCACGAGATCCCATCTGCTGTTCCACGAATAAAAATAAATAAATATATATATGTCTTTATATATATATATATAAATAATGACTCGAACAGTGGCTCTATGTACATTGAAAACCGAGCGATAGCGATGAACATGTTTGGCCACTGCTGAAGCAAAATATTTTCTTTTTCAACGCGAATACACCAAGAAGTGAAATTGATGAAACAAAAAATTATAATGATAAATAAGAAAAGAAAATATTTTAAAAATCGACAACGAAAATTATCGTGGACGTGCAGACGCGGA
>OZ020175.1:8429177-8481677 GCA_963971145.1 Sussaba pulchella | reverse complement strand
TTACAAAAATCATTCAAGTCGCGCGAGCCCCGATAAAACGATAATAAATATACGTACGTAAATATTGTATTGCATGGTCTCTGTCTTTGTGTATTAAAAACAAAAAAAAAACAAAAGAAAAATACAAAAAAAAAACAATAAAAATCTGTCTGCTTGTCGAGCCTCTTGTGCGCTAAATGGAGAAGATAAAAAGTTCGTCAAAACCGATCTCTCCGACGTATTTCCGCCTCCGATAAGGTCGAAAGGACCGAAAGTCGTAATGATAACGAAATAATAATGATAGTATTAAGATGAAAGAAGAAAATAACGTCTGTATTAGAATTTAATAGCGGGTTTTTCTCCCAAAAATCGATTTTTCGGAACCACATTTAATTCGTGAACGTACTAAGAACGTGTGTGTTTATCAGGTTATATGATCAATTCTTCGAATCTTGCGTTCAAATTTGATACACATATTCTTAATACACCAACGAATTAGAAACGATTTTGAGAAAATTGATTTTTCAAGAAAAAGAAAGGAATCCCCCTTAAATATGAATAACGATGTACGCTAAAAAATTAGAAGTAATCGATCGCATAGTTTCGTCTCATTTGCATCCCAAAAAACGCTCATTTTTAGCGGATATGAAGGAGAATCCTCCGTTAAAAATAGAATAAAGGTGCGCGCAATCCTTGCGTATGCGTAACTAGCACGACATACGCATAAACACACGCGTACCGGTATCAAACTCTTCGTCGATGCCTCTTTATCCCGGGACAAAACAGTAGAGAAATCAACGTAGAGGGGTGAGTCGGGCCATCGCGGCGTGCATTTAATCGATAATAGCGAATCGAAAAAAAAAAAAGAAAAATTGGAAACGAAAGAACGAAAAAAAAATAAAATAAATCAATAATAAATAAATAATCGAACATGAGACTTTGGGGGAGATCTACGATTGGATCAATATCGAGTTACCGCGTGTTTTACTGCAACGACAGGGTAAATCTAAATAAGCGTATTTAAAAGAATAGAAAACAAAAAAAAACAAACATAAAAATAAATAAAAATAAATAACAACAAGGGAAACAAAGATAAAAAAAAAAAAAGAATGAAGAAAAAAATGTGTAAAGCGAGGATAATTAGTAGTGTTAGGCGCGCAAACTCGACGTCCCACCCTTCTTGCGTTTCCTTTAGTATTTGTGATCAATTGTGCCACTCGTGCCAGAACTTTAATGTTGATTGAATGTGTGTTATATCTCGCGCGCGTTCACGATTATACGCGTGTTACCGAATCGTACGTTTTTAAGGGGAATCATATATAAATATAGTATAATTATTATTATTATTAATATTATCATACGAATAGAATAGCGAATAACGCAACATACAGCAATATAAGTAACGAGCGACAAGTAAAGAGGAGCTGAAGCTCGAGAGCAGCAGCTTAAAAATTAATGTCTCTTCATCATCATCTAGCATTTAATGTAAAACGATGAAAAAAAATAAAATAAAAAATAACAAAACAAAACAAAAAAACAATACGTAAGGGCTTATTCTCGTGATCGTGTGATTTGTCGAGCACGTGTATAGCCATATCAATCGGGCCCTGAACTCTCGACTGGAATACTATCAATTATCGATAATAATAATAAATGATAATAATTTAATATTCTTTATCTTCGATTATCTTATAAATTTTTTTGATTTATCGATTATTATTTTTATTATTATTATTATTATTACCGAAAATAACTCGAATCGTTGAACCGAAGTTTCGACGTTTCAACAAACCCGTAGGGACGATCCTAATTGCACGATACGTGAGGCACTACAGGTGCGGAAGATGAATTATCTTTTTACTCTTTACCGTCACGAATCGTCTGGCCTTCTCAAAGTGCGGATTTCGTAATAATGTTAGATTGTACTCAAGGGCCCGAGGCACCGAAAGCTTCGACTCTGAATTATTACACTTAACGATAAGCCAAAGCGAATAAGATAACAAACAAACGATACACACGAAAAAAAAAAAAAAAAAATACAAAAAAAGAAAACCCAACGACGACGGCTGACCAGAACAATTCTTTTTCCCTGCGAAAAAAAAATAAACAAACAAACGTGCAATACATCGACCGCAGACCTAAGTGATAATGTCCCGCTGCGGTCAGACGGTTATATAAAAATACGATAACTCGATTACGAAAGCTCGGCAACGACGTTTGCTCGATTGAACACGGAACAATACGAATCACGAATAAACTAAAACGAATTTTTTTTTCTTCGCTATTCGTCCGGCGCTGTCGTAAGGGCTTTAAAAGGTTGCGCGTAATGTTTTTTATTTCAATTTTATTTTTCTCACAAGGTATACATAGCGGACCAGGCGGAGAAACGATCGCGAACGTTTTTTCGGCGAGAAAAACGAAAGAGAAAAAATCGAAGAAAAAACAAAAATTGATGATTTCAGAAAGTTTCGATGTGTTCGCGAGCGTGAAGGGGTTGGTTTTGTTTAAACTTAGACGAAACGCGTATTCAGCGAATTGTATTCAACCCGAAGGGGTTAGTAATAAATGTTTGAGGGGGGGAAAAAGCCATTTGTTCTTCGAGCCATGAACGATGAGAAGAGGGGAGATGGAAGAATGAGAAACATGTAATAAATAAGGGACGAAAGAGTGAGAATTGGAAGATTGATGAGAATTGTGGCAAGATCGAGGAGGTTGGAGGGTGAAAGGCGAAAGAGGCAGTGGAACAATATGGAAACGATAATATTATAAGCAACAAGAAGTGCTTTTATGAAATACAATATTATTTATACCATCCTGATGATATATTATATATATATATATTATGATGATAAAAAAAAAAAGATAAAGGTGTATTATGTAATACAAGGTAATACATAAGTATATTCATATGGATATATAAATATATATATATAAATATATATATTATTACATTACGACTTAATAACTATTATTCTTAATATAACATGATTATAATGACATATTGTGACATTATATTGTAAATTAATTAAGTAATAAAGGTCGTCCTATGTGGAAATCACATCCAAATGTTTTTATTTTTGAAATATTCTCGGTCGTGATTATCCGTTCGACTTTGATTTTTTTTTTTTATGGGAGATACTGGATGCTGGCATTTACATCGCGAGGAGGCAAAGGTGAGTATGGTCGAGTTTAGTTTAAGTACTTACCGGATGGATATGGAAAAGTCGCTGCAATTTTTGACAATTTAAGGAATGACAGTTCTTAAAAACAAAATAATACATGAATAATTCCAAAATTTGTCACTAAATAATTCAGTAGTTAGAAATTTATGAATTTAACACGTTCGCTTATGGGCAAACAGCTTCCGCATATGTTAATGGCTGCAAAACGGATGGAACTAAATCGCCGTAAATTCTGAAAAAATTATATCATTAAGATGCAGGATCGACAGATTGATTATGCTTAGTTTCAAATTAATCGACTGAGTAATTGTCGAGAAATTAATTGAAGTAATGAGAAGTATCGCCTGAAACAGTTGAAACAGTTGTACAGTCACTGACAAAACGTCAGTCAACCATACGCCAATATCGTCGAATTTGACTCGAATCATTAGTAAAAGTGATAAATTAACATTTCTAAGCGTTAATTTATCATTAGTTCAGCTATTCTGTAAGGCTAAACACGTGTACGACATGATCCAGACTCATAAATCCACGATTCGCCCATTTTGGACTAACTTTTTGCCCGACGGTCAATCCAGATGTGTCTTCTTCGCGTATTGTTCAAATGAACGATTACTGCAGCGATATAATGATCAATCCTTATCCTACGATTGTTGTATCGTTTTCATGAATTTCGTTGATTATTTTACAACACCAGAGTTCTTTTCAAACCGCCAGGCACGACTGACCCATGCTTACAGACTAAACCTGCCGAAACGACGTTTACACCTTAAGGATCGAAAAACGATAAAATTGAATAAAGCTTTCGTGATATCGTCGGTTGGAATTTTTCCGTTACTCAATCAAACTACGTAAACTGCGTTTTGAATCGTCGTTGAGGCTTGAGCGCGGGCCGCCATATTGGTTCCGCTACCAAACACGAAACATCGCAACAACAATGGCGTCGCAGTCCGCGAAGAACCGGCGTCACGACGATACGTCAGACGTCAATCGTTTTTCCGTCTTTCTCTCGTCTTTACGCATCTTTCCGTAAAAACTGTCGAACAAATGAAAGATCGACATTGTTTCGATTGAATTTCCGAAGATACGACAATGGCCAAGGTCATGTGCGAACGTTTGACCTCGCGAGGAACGCGAATAACGTTCGGTCGCGTTGTCAATGATTTTTTCAATCGTTCGGCAATGTTCGCCGCTCCGACGACGTCGGCCGATAACCGTCGAGGCTTCGCTCACGTCGACGGAAGGACGTCAATGGCAAATTCGAGGTTGCGCGATGATGTCAAGGACATATTTCGATTCAGAGACACGAATGTCGGAAATTGGATCGTTGAGGTTAGGTTGATTCGGTGGGAGGCGCAGTCGGCGTGAAGCCTGTTGCCATGGGACCATCGATGTATAATATATAGAACGTATGGACCGATGATGCTGCGAGAAAAAGTGCAATCGCCGTGGAAAGAGAGAAGATTGTGGGTGGTTCTGAACCTTTCTCTTTCCGGTTGAAGCTGATTGGTAGAAATTATCTGTATCTCGATGATTTAGACCAATCAGCTTCAAGTGGAAAGAGAGAGGAGTGAAACCACTCTGTGGATTCGTCTCTTTCTATTGCGATTACACTTTTTCTCGCAGCATCATCGGTCCATGCGCATACGTCGGTGCATGGATGCGGGATGGGGAAGGGGGCAGGGCGGTTGGGAGCATCGTCGGAGGGGGGATGAGGAGTTTATCGATCCTTTCAATCTTCGAGCGCTTTGATCGGTTTGCGACGAAAATAATAAATATCGGATGTTTTGGAAATTGGGATATTCTAGTCTGAGGTTTTTGCATCGAATACTTTTTTTTTTTTTTTTTTTGAAACTTATTTTTAATTAAGGAGAGATGGGATGGAAATTTACGACTGTAAATTATCTTGATGTAGGGTTTAGCGAAGAATTGATTCTTCGATGTTTTTTTTTTTTTTTTTTAGAGTCTAGAACGATGTATTTATTTTTTCGATTACGGGTTTTTCGAACAATTGAGAATGAGCGAAGTTTTGTTTGAAAGGAAAATTTTGCTGGGCCAGGAGGATGAGAGGAGCTTTGAAGGTTTTATCTTAGTGTGTTGAATCATTGATAATTGGTGTTTCGTTGTTTTTTATTTTGAAACAGGGTATAGCGTAGAATTTATATTTTGATTGCGTTTTTCTTCCGGAAAATTGAGAGTGAACGATAATTGGAAAATGGAAAATGAATTTTTCTGGGCAAAAGCGATAAAAGGACCTTGAAAGGTTCAATCGTACTCTCCCAAACGATTGATAATTGATTTTTAATGGTAATAGGATATATCGCAGGATTGATCTTTCGATGTTTTTTCGGTTAGAATCTAAGAGACGTCGTATTTGTTTTTTTTCCATTACGATTTTGTCGAAAAAATTGAGAACGAGTAAAAATTTTATGGTAAATAAACTTTGCTGGGCAAAAACGATACACGGAGCTTCGAAGGTTCAATCCTACTGCGCTCGATCATTGATAATTGTTTTTTTGCAAGAGGGTACAGAATTGATCTTTCGATTTCTTTTTCATTTAGAATCTAGGACAATATATTTTTTCCAGGGATTACGATCTTTTCGAAAAATTAGGAATGAACGAAGTTGTTATGGGAAATGAATTTGTTTGTGCAAGAACGATACAAGGAGCTTGAAAGGCTTAAACATACTGTACTAAATCATTAATAATTTATTTTTTTTCAATTGGGCACAACACAGAGTTGATCTTTTTATATATTTTCTATTTGCAATCTAAGCCGATTTTGTTCCAAATAAATTAAGAATGAGTGAAAATTTTATGTAAAATAAATTTCTCCGGGCAAGAACGATCCAAGAAGCTTAAAGGTCTAATATGCTGCCGAGCTTAATCATTAATAAATATTGTTTTTGATTTTAAATTAACGAAAAAAAAAAAATTGACAGATAATTTCGGGACGATTAATCTCGATAATTTAATTGCAGACGAGGGTAAAAACGCTCTGTCGTACTTACGAAAATCTCTGCGAAAAAGAAAAGCACGATTTTCTTTGGGAGCTGGCTATTCGTTACACCGTAGATCATTGCGCTATTTGCAAGTTCGCCCAAAAATTGATCTGCGTTGAGGTAACGCAAAATATTTCACAAATTCGCGACACGCAAAAAATTCTTAAAATTTAAATTTCGTAATTTTTTTTATTGTTTCCAGTCGAACGACGAGAGTCGATTGATACTGAAGGAACGTAGTTTAAAAAATGCTTTGACACCGCATTATCAATGGCTATTTATTCTGATGGGAAGACTCGAATGTGGCGTTAAATTTCTCGTCGATCTCAGAACCGATGTTTTGGTACGTCGAATAATTCTTCAAAAAAAAATATAAACAACATAAAGAAAATAAAATAAAAACCAAATTAAAAAAAAAATTAATCTATAAAATTACGGAAATTAAAAATAACGATTCAAAAAAATTTGATACGTTTCAGAAATTGCTGTCCGAAATCGTTGATCCAGAAAAAACGGTTATAATGCAGCAATTGAACATAACTCTTCACGATTTACTTCTGCTATGGTTTTCGGTCGGTTTTCTGCATCTCGAGAGAATAACTTGGCAAAGTTCTTGCGAAATGTTGCAAAAAGTACGTTTTTTCGAATTTATTTTCTCCTTTTTCATCGTCTCAAAATTTCAAATGATTGATAAATAATCGAGATGCCGATTGCAACGTTTGCAACGTTTTTTTTTTTTTTCCAAAGATTTCCGATTACGAGGCTATACATCCAATTAAAAATTGGATCGATCTGAAACGCAGAGTCGGTCCTTACAGACGCTGTTACGTTTTCACGCATCCTTCGATGCCTCGAGAGCCTCTCGTAGTTCTCCACACAGCCCTCTGCGATCTTATACCAGGTAGAACACTCAAAAAAAAAAAAAAAAAAAAAAAAAAAAACGGAAAATTGATCGAAACCAAAAGCTAAATTAAATTTTTTCAAAAATTTTTTCTGTGCTTCGCAGAAAGCGTGAAAGGCATCGAGGAATCGGAAAAAAGAATTCTAAAAAAATCCCCAAATTTTGGAATTCACGAAAATAAGGACGAAATAAAAGCCGCAATTTTTTATTCCATCGCTTCGACGCAAAAAGGATTAAAAGTATAACAAAAATTTCGAATTTTCCCCAAAGAACGAAGAAAAAAAAAAAAAAAAAAACATCAAAGTTGTTCAATACGAATTTTTTTTTTTCCCGCGAAAAGGGCATAGATCTGGGAAATTACATGATCAAGGAAGTAGCGAGAGAAGTAACTCGAGAATTCCCGACGATAAATCAATTATCGACTCTTTCTCCAATACCAAAATTTCGCATTTGGTTTTTGGACAGATTGAAACAAGGTAAGATTATTTTCCTCGTAAAACCGAAAAGTGATTTATCGAACGAATTGCTCGTAGATTCAACGGAAATGTTCACGAATGAAGAAAAGGAAGCTTTGGAAAATGTTTTGGAAACGCGGGATATAAAATTAGCATTAAAAAAATTATTGAACAATTCTTTGTGGATGAACAACAGCCATTTGATCGAAATATTGAAGGATCCTCTGACCCGATTGTGCGCGTGGTATCTTTACAAAGAAAAGCGAAGAAACTACGCTCTGAACAGCGTCGGTGAGATTAATCGACTTCGAATGCTTCTAAAAAAAAAAAAAAAAAAAAAAAAAAAAAAAATCAATATTTAAAAATTATTTATTACTAAAACGAATTTTAATTATTTTTATCAGCCAATTTTCATCTGCGAAACGGAGCGATAATGTGGCGTATAAATTGGATGGCCGATTCTTCGCCCCGAGGAGCGGAAAATAGTTGTGGAATTATGGTCAATTACAGGTAATTAAAAATCAATCTCTCGAACCCCAAAATTATGACGAAAATTCGATTTTTTTTTTTTTTTTTTTTTTAAATTATGATTATCAGGTATATTCTCGACGAAACGGAGGAGAACAGCCGGAAGTACATAGAGAAGAACGTGATAAAAGCGTCGGAGAGTGTTATTCGACTCGCGAATCAAGCAGAGACGATAAGAAATAAATAATTCCACATTTCCACGATAATTAATTACAAAAAAAAATATAAATATATGCGAATAATGTTGTCGAGGTTGAGGAAAGGATTGTTAATAACAAACGACACAAGGAAAAGCCCATGAAGAAGAAGAACATTGAAAAGAGAGGAAGGAATACGATGGGAGGAACAGAACAGAAGCTGGTGGTGTGCTTAGCAAGGAATTTTTTATTTATTACTCTTCGAATTTTATGTTTTTATTAAAGATTATTAAATTTGTTCATTTATACAACAGCTGGATTTGTCTTTCCAGCTCAGAGACAGCACGAGAGTCTGCAGGCAAATCTGTAACAAACGATTGAACAATACACTGTTTGCGTTTCTTGCATCGATATTTTTAGAAAAATTATTTTTTTCGCCCTTCGACCGTCCGTTGATGACAAAATTGCGGCTCATGGCACCTGTGAGGATGAGATTGAGACTCTTGGGTGGATCTCGAGAGCGATAATTGGCAGTGGAGACGCTGTCGAGAAAGATTCGCGGGCGGAAGCGCAAAATTTGTTGATAGAATCGTGAGAGAACGCTTTCGAGTGGACGAGTTCAAACGCGTTATTGGTTCGGATCGGCTCGCACAGGTTCGAAACTAGTTCGAATAGCGTGTATGACTTCTCGCGAGTATGACCATGCAACGCGCTTGAACGCAAAAAAAAAAATACCTGCGCATTTATCAGAGGATATGAAAAAAAAAAGAAAAGAAATACACGATTTCAATAATTCTTCGTATCGTACTGCGCTCATTCGCGGATGAAATTCTGAACTGGATTGGTGGTGTGAAATATGTTTGCGAAGACGAAAATAATGTGTGATATCTCGGGTAACTCGTAATCGGTGTTGGGTATTCGTTCGATAAAAATGTATTTGAGATACTTTTATTATTGAATTATTCTCGGTCTAATATAATTATTCAGTTACTCGCTTGTAGACTCATTTTAAATAATTTTTATCTTCATGATTGTATATAATTATAATTTCATGGAATTATAATTGAATAATTCAATAATTTTATAGAATTATCATTGAATAATTCAATAATTTTATAGAATTATAATTTAATAATTTCATAGAATTATAATTTAATAATTTCATAGAATTATAATTTTATAATTTCATAGAATTATAATTTTATAATTTCATAGAATTATAATTTAATAATTTCATAGAATTATAATTGAATAATTTCATAGAATTATAATTGAATAATTTAATAATTTTATAGAATAACAATTGAAAATTTCACCAATTTTATAAAATTACAATTGAATAATTTAATAATTCTATAGAATTATAATGGAATAATTTAATAATTTTATAGAATCATAATTGAATAATTGAATAATTTCATAGAATTATGATTGAATAATTGAATAATTTTATAGAATAATAATTGAATAATTGAATAATTGCATAGAATTATTATTGAATAATTGAATAATTTGATAGAATAATAATTTAATAATTCAATACCTTTATAGAATTACAATTGAATAATTCAATAATTCTATAGAATCATAATAAAATAATTTAACAATTGTATAGATTCATAATTAAATAATTGAATAACCCAGAACCCAGTTCGAATAGCGACGGTACTCTCGCGAGTATGACCGTGGAACGCCCTTGAACGCAAAAAAAAAAAAAAAAAAAAAAAAAAAAAAAAAAAAAAACGTGGACAATGATCGGAGAGTATGAAAAGAAAAGAAAAAAAGAAATCCAGGATTCCAATAATTCTTCCAATCGTAACTGCGCTCATTCGCCCATGAAATTCCGACTTTGTCACTCGTCTTCCACGTCCAATTCGCGCCCAAGATTCTTATCAACGCCCACTCGCAGTCTCCGCGATACCCAAGGTTTGACCCAAGCTGCTCTTCTTATTTTTTCAATTTTTGTTTTCTCACAATTTCGAAAGCGACTGTCATCACAGCTGCGACTCGTCGTTCATAAAAAAAAAAAAAAAAACCATCTCGGAGACTTCTCCGACGCAAGATTGCGACTCGACGTTCTCGAGCTGCGTACGCTTTCCGCTAAAAATGGTCCAGAGAGTAATTTGCGACTCTGACTCTCCGGCTGCTGTCCGAACTGCTCGCGAGAGTGAAACTCGCGAAAAAAAAATACTCTCGCGTGAAAACAATCGTGAGAATAATCTCCAGAGCGACTGTCTTATTTTACTCTCGCGTGGACAATCAACATTCAATAAAAATAATTCACGTAATGCGGAAGAGTGTTGCGAATTCTTAGAGAACGGTCGAAGGGCTTTGTACGGTTTCGAATGTTATTGTATCGCACGTTTTAACGTTGCGTTTAGTTTTTTATTATTTATTTGATTGCTCCAATAGGTGTTTCGATTAATAATGTCGATTTTGTTAAGAGATTGCGTCCGGCTTAATTTTCAATATTTTGGAATGAAAAATTAGGAAAATATTGTTCAAACGTTGTATCATTATATGGAAGTTGATTGAATAAATTTACACTATTCGTATCGCCAGAAAAAAATCTCAAAAACATGCTTCTTTTTCGCCGAATTAACCTTACCCCAAAAAAAAAAAAAACGAACCATTTTTTCGGCGTTGAATTCATTCTTCGACGAAAAAATGAGAAAAACTTATAGCGAACGATGGCCCGATACTTTGATCATCGAGACAATTAATTTAGTTCCGGCCACAAATGCTCGAATGTTGAGCAAAAAATCGACATTATCAACCGAAACACATGTTTAACATTTTTATTTTTCGTATCAAAGTGTTTTCAATTAACCTGTAGTCAAGGCTGGGTTGGATGAAAGGTGTTGGGAAGATGAGGTCTGGTCTCCAGCTTCGTATAATCCAAATGGAACTCCTTGGCGACCTTTCTCCAATTTTGCGCATCGAAGTAGTAATAAGTACCACGCTCATACGTCGAAGTTTTTTCAACGAGACCAAGTCCGGGGGCTTGCGTTATCCAGACCTTTTCCTCCATGTGATATCGCCATTCTCTGCTATACCTTTGAAAAAAAACGTGCGAAATAATATTCGATTCGAGTGAATGACGCGAATTAATCGACGAGATTGTGACGATTCTGAGCTGTGCGAAGGAAATTAATTGATTTACGATGATTACTCACAACTCCGCCGCCGCTGCCAATTGTAATACATCTCCAACATTCGTATAAAACATATAAAACAAGAGATCGTCCTTGTACCGATTTAATTTCACAGGCGCCAGCTTCTCCCTGAAAACAAATACATTTTTTTTTGTTGAAGAAAGTTTTTTTTTTACATTTTTTTGGGAGGTTTTGATGCTGTTTTTGATTGGAGAAAAATGGAGGCTTCTTGGGGTTTGGTAGGGAATTAAGAGGTGATATGATTTGATATAACGGGAAAAATATCACACGACTGAATATCACGGACGTGAGATTTATTCTATAATATTTATTCTATATATTTAAGTCTATAATTTATAAGTAAGATTAGTAGTAGTATTTATAAGTAAGATTATAAGTCATACAATATCGACGAAATATCGATAAAATATAAATAATATATTAAAAAGATATCACACCGAAAAATATACGTTTTTTCTCAATTTGTAGAACTTTCAGCCACGTTTGGTTTAGTAGATATCAGGAATCAATGGCAAAGGATTCGGGAGCGAAGCCCCGTCGTTTTTAGGGCAAACTTGGGTCATCGTAGGCCCTAGCTCATTAAACCTCATTTAGGGTTATTCGTTTTATTTAGATTATTTAGCATTGCATATAATTTATCATTGTTGACGACAATGGCAATTATTTCTCATTATGATTTGTCAAAATTACGAGAATACACTGTTGAAAAAATTTTCATCCCGTTCTACGATATTTCACGGGTGTTATATCTTTCAATGTGATATATTGTCCGTGTGATATTTTTTACACGTAATATTTCGTTGTGTGATATAATGTCGATGTTCTTTTGTCGTGTTATAAAACGTGACGTAGCCAATTAGGAACTCTCATGGTTTCGATTCCATCCTCTCATTTATGTACTTATTGCGATGAAATTTAATGTAGGGACGTAGATAAATAACCCAAAAACGTGAATCATTTAAAAAAAAAATAATCTTTTCCCACCCTCGTTCTCGATTTTAACCCTTCAATCACGAGATATTTGCTTTCAAAGTCGTTATTCGAAAGCACGACCCCATTAATTATCTAAACTATCGATGCAAAAAATCTTAAAAAAATTCCCAAACGTAGCTTTTAATTACTACTTTCGATAGAAACTGTATATAGCCATAAAATAGTTCATAAAAACTTGAGAAATCTCTTCTTCCAAAGCGAGAAAAATTTTTGTCAAGTAAGAAAGGTCTCAATACGTTATTGTTATAACAAATGAAGGAGAGGAATTTAGGAAGTACGGCTACGAGAGCCTATCCAGCGCGTTTCGTCGCGGTCCTGGTCGGTGTTTTCGTTACCTTATCGCCGCGTTAATAAGGTATTCCGGCGGCACGTGAAAGTCGATGTCCTGCGGTCGACACGGCGTTTCCGCCCATGGGCCACCAAAATTTTGGTAAAGGTTTTCAGTGGAATTTAGATTGAGTCCTAGCGCGGTTAAATCCTGACCCAACGCTAGCGAAGTTAAATTTGGATCCGTTTCCGCTGCTCTGATGAATGTTAAGAGTCCTACCATTCCAAATTGGTCCTTAACCATACTCGCCGGTATATGCGTCACTTTGCCTGTTGATCAAATCGTTAGAATAAATCGGTATAAAAGATAATTATAATTAAAATTTAAGAGAGAAAAGGAATCGCGAGATTTTTCGTGCGAAATTTGTTTCGGGAGATGAAAATAATGTGTAATACCTCGAGTAACTCGTAATCGGGGTTGGGTATTCGTTCGATAGAAATGTATTTGAAATACTTTCATCATTGAATGATTCTAATTGTAATCTAATTATTGAGTTACTTGCTTGTACTTATTCTGAATACGTTTTATCTTCATAATTATATATAATAATAATTTTATAGAATTATGATTGAATATTTCAATAATTTTAAAGAATTATGATTGAATATTTCAATAATTTTATAGAATTGTCATTGGATAATTTAATAATTTTATCGAATTGTAATTGAATAATTCAATAATTTCATATAATTATTATCGAATAAATTAATAATCTTATAGAATTACAATTGAGTAATTCAGTAATTTTATAGAATTATAATTGAGTCATTCAATAATTTTATAGAATTATAATTTAATAATTCTAGAATTTTATAGAATTATAATTGAATAATTGAATAATTTCATAGAATTATAAATTTATAATTCAATAATTTTATAGAATAATAATTTACTAATTCTACAATTTTATAGAATTATAATTTTATAATTTAATAATTTCATAGAATAATAATTGAATAATTCAATAATTTTATAGAATTATAATTGAGTAATTCAATAATTTGATAGAATTATAATTGAATAATTTAATAATTTTATAGAATAATAATTGAATAATTCAATAATTCTATAGAATAATAATTGAATAATTCTATAGAATTATAATAGACCAATTTAATAATTTTATAGAATTATAATATAGTAATTCAATAATTTTATAAAATTATAATTGAATAATTCATTAATTTCACAGAATGATAATTTTATAATCTCATAGAATGATAATTCTATATCTTCATCTCGTTTTATATTTACATTCCCCCGTAAAATAATTAAAAATCCATTTTCCATCGAACGAACATAAAAAAATTGAAAAAAAAGCGTTCGAAATATTCGACGGTAAAAAAATATTCTCACCGTCGGCCGACGTTTGTATGCCTCTTTTCGACGTTTGAGACTTGTCCGAACCCGGTCCCCGATTGGACTGTAACGCGTCCTGACCAATGTCGGGACCTAAACCAACCGACAGGCCCTTGTCACCGGTAACGCTTCCGCCAGGCGAGGGACCGTCTCTGCTCTGCGTGCCGGGTAACGCGGGAAAGTCTTCGGAACTCATTGTAAATTCGCTCGATTCCGAGGTGGGCTGTTTTACCATTCCAACTGTAGCAAGTACAAGAGGATTCGTTGGTTCACAGGCGAAAAGTCTCATCTGCGAGTTCGAATCTTGAGTTGTACTGGAGGACAACAAACCGTAAGCTTGCTTCCCCGGCATTGGACTAGGCTGGGGCATTGAATCGCCCTGGCCTCTGTTAGTTAACGAAGGAAATTCCGAAAGATCCAACAAAGGCGGAGTGCTTGTGTCACCACCGCCACCGCTACCGAATACAGAATGAAAATTGTTGATCGCACCTTGTGATCCGTAACTACGACTCGGAGGTATTCCAAAACTTCCCATACTACCCATCGGATTTGAATTCCTGAAAATAATAATTCAAACTAATTTTAAAACGAACGAACAAAATTTCACGATTCACGTCGTACTTGCGATGTTTTTATTTATTTATTTTTTTCTTTGGTTTTTTTTTTTTCTCATCGCAGAGCTTACGACTAGATCGAAGCACGTGATTCGGTGTTTCTTCGATTACCACCGTTGCCACGATATCTTCGAGGCCGGGCGTTCTACCAAAATTCCACAAAATTACGACGATGATGCAAGAAAGATGAAGAAAAAAAAAATAAATACTACGACAAAATAGGTAAACCATCTCGTACCCGGGAACAGCATGCCGTAAATCCGGGTAAACAGTAAACATTGAGGGATTTTTTTTTTTTTTTTTGGTTTTTTTTGTCTGTACGTGCTGGGTGGGAGATTACGTGAGAGGAGAAAAATGAGAAAAATGTCTCTGATGGAGATGAGGAGCTTATGGTATTTTTTTTTTTTTGTTTTGCATCGATGTTCGTCCCGATCTTCGAGATCTCGAACGCACGAAGATATTCCATTGTCTTGTACAATATTTCTCTTCTTTTGGCTGTTAATTTCAACGAAAATCGCAGCAACTTTTTATCGAGATTTTATACAATATTCGGGTAAATTTTCGTTCGATCGATTGCTCGCGTTTTTTATTGTGATCGAGAAAAAAATCGTTAATCGCACAATAAACTCTCGTGATTTTAGATCGTTGATGTTCGATTTGAGTTTATTGTTTTTTTTTTTTTTTTTTTTTTTTTTGCATCGTGATTGTGCAGTCGTCGAAGGTTTTGCGAAGATTGTGGCTTGCTCGTAGTAGTTTGGTTTGCAAAACTGACCCGAGAGCAGGCATGGTACGTCTGTCGGCGAATGCCCTCTGTCCGAACAGTCCTCTGCTTCCCATAGGGGACAGCTGTTGCTGTTGGGGCTGTTGATGCCCGACCGATTGACCGACGGTTCCCGAACCGCCCGGATAAACGCTTCCTCCGACGATAGTCGAGTGAGCGGTATTGGCGACGCTTGAAGATGAACCCGAGAACATGCCAGATGTGGGAGTGACATGACCCGCTAGGGTCGACGAGCTCAAGCCACCCCCGCCTGAGCCTCGCGACGTTAGACTTGCGGTCGCTATACTGCGTGGCGGCTGCTCAAAGTTCAGGTTGGCCATAGCCCGATGGCTCCGCTATAATTTACCTGCTGGGTCACATACAACAGATCTTACTTTTAGGACCTATTATCGATCGTATCGCTCCAAATCGCAGCCTTGATGTAAGTTGTTTTTTTTTTTAATTAACTTTATGTAATTATAATTCAATAATTTTTGTATGATTAAGAACCGACAAATTGGAGATAGATAGAATTACAAAAAACCAACAATTTTTCAAAAGATTATGATCTATATTATATTTTATCGTGTTTTGATTGTTGTATTAATTTCCATATTACGCTACGATATATTGCGGAATACATTTTTTTTTAACGACTCGAATTCATCGATCGATAGTTTTGTAATAGATCGTCAGATTTCGCAAAGATTGTATAAATATCCAAGCTCTGTATATATTCATTTGAATCATCGATCGCCATGCGCTAAGTCTCATGTAAACAATAATCAATTCGATCGTCGTCTTTGCTCCAATTCAGGAATTTGCTTTAAAAATTCTCCCGACGGTTCGACTAAACGCGACTCGAACAGCCTACGACAAAGAGTTTACCAAAATTTGCTCGATCCAACGACAACCACGAGGAATAAAACCTTACAACTCGTAAACTAATCTTGGCCCGGCGATGGGCTACGTTTTACGATGCAAGAAAACCGTTTACCGCGCTTGCAAAGCGCTCGTAGCCGGTTCAACGTAGCTCCGAACTGCAAAAAATTATTTCTCACCGAAGAATCGATCGACCCATCGTTTTCAACAAATAAAATCGAAGAAATGAATAAACGAATTAAATTGCGTTTCTGATAAATGTTGAAATTTTGGCAACTGACTCGAGTCTACGATAGTCGAGTCAAACATTGGAGGTTAAAAAACCCGAGAATGTTCGTTTTCATTTGTACAACGCTCCAAAATCCTCGAATGAACTTCGTATGCACTTAAAAAACCGAGTTTTCGTCGATCCTCGTCGCAAAAACTGACAGCCACGAAACGCAACGATGATTCGGAAACAAAGGTTATAACCCAAGCATCATCGAAACGCGGGAGAGACGCTCATCGCAAAAACGCATCGAATTTATCGTTATAATTTACCTATATTATTCGTCCCAGCTGCGAGTCACAGAATCGTCGATTCGATTGTATTCATCGTAAACAAAATCTCGTGTGTCGATATTAACAAATTAACGAAAAATAAAATAAAATAATTAAAAAAAAAAAAAAAAACGAACACAACCAAAGAAAAAAGTAAGAAAAAAAAAGAGAGAAAAACACCACGGAAAAACCAAACAAACGCAAAGGAGAAATAAGATGAAAAAACGGAAAACACTGAATATAAATTCGGGTTGTTGATTGCTCGACGGGGAAAAAATTTTTTTTCTTTCGAAGGGGGATCGAGGGGAGGGGGGGGATAAAGGATATATAACCGCACAAACGTGTGTGTCAGGACGAAACGAATTTTTTTCGGTGGCCTCCAAAACCGTTCCCACCGAAATCTCAAAACTATCCACAAACACACATACACTCTCACTCGCCTCGTTGAACGTTTATCTCGTTTAATTTCTCCGTTCGTTACGATTTCGATGACATTTTCGTGTATTTTGTTGCACCAAAAAAACGTTTTGTACCGCGATCGTTCGCGCAATAGCGTTTGTCGTGTCTCAAAACTTAAACAACACACACATACCACCAGGAGTCACGAATTTTCTGCCATATTAGCGAAATTTTACAAATGCCCTCAAATCAGCAACCCCCTATACCCCCTCCTTCGTTTGCCGATGTTTGATCGGTCAGGTCTGGAACGACGGAGCGCGTGCGATGTCAACGATGTCGAGGCAATTTTTGGGGATTTAATTGACGTAACGATCGTTAGCGAAACGAATATTTTCATTTTTATAAACAAAAGTGTCGAAGCTTTCGAGCTTGGATTGACAGACTGAGGAACTTATATATAAATGTCTATACAATATATATGTCTATGCACGTTTGTTCGAAGAGAACAGTCGATTTGTCTTACCGACGGTCGGTAATGCAGATTTTCGAAATTGGTTTGGATTTTTATCGTTGGAGAATGGATTGAGGAGCAAGAAAATTTGAGACGGTCGTTTTTGTGGGGAGAGGTGGTTGATTTACATTTTTTTTGGGGTTTTTTTGATAGTTTTTGGATATTTGAAGAATTGTTTTAGGTGTTTAGTTGATTAGGGATGTCGGATAGGCATGGACGCTGACAGCGCTGTTTTTGTGAACGTAGAGAACGAGAACTGGATGCTAGTTACAGCTGATCTAGCAGCGGAATTATCATAACCTCAAATTAGACACAGAACGATTTTTATAATTCTTTAAGACGAGGTCGATGAATATTTTTTTCATCTTTTTCTTTCGTAATTCTGGAGAAATAAATGATACATAAATCATGCATTTGGGAAATATGCCATGATTTTGAGGATTGTTTTATTATTTCTGGGTTTTAGAAACGAGTTATCTACACGATAGCTTCGATAAACGGACACGAGGAGGCGTGCGTGTCGCGTTTTACAATCCCGCCGCGATAACTCGTCATATTCCAGAAGCGCGCAACCAATTTCCTCGTTTCCAGCGGTCGGCAAAGTAGATCTCTACACACACACAATCGATCCACCGCATATTTTAGAAAAAAAAAACGCCTCCATAAAAATAATAAAAAATCATTCCTACACCGAGAAAACTTTAACGAATCATTTTCACGCGATACAAAATAATTTTTCCCATTTTCGACAAAATCTTTACGGACCTTTCATTGACTAGCCACGCTGGACCCGAAGTTGCGCGCGCAGCTGCCAATCGTGTGCGCGATTCGCGGTCACAAGCGAGCGTGACATTGCCTCGTGATCGCCGGTTGGAAATTCAGATCTCTGTCGATCTTCTAAAATCACAAAAATACCCAATACAAACGAGAACAAAAACCACAAACCATTCGAAAAACCCTAAAATATTGTAAATAAAATTAGCCAGATTGATTCATCGCCCCCTGATTTATCGTTTAACGATTAATTCCGGTGATTGATTAAAAAAAACAAAGATAAGGAAAATAGAGAAAAAATCGTTACATACGGTCAATTGACTAGCGGTTGCGAAAAACGAGATGCGCGCGCACGTAGTCATGTTATATGTGGTCATATGATCGTTTCTCTGGGCAGTGCTCGCGAACGGTCGTGTGGTTTATAGGCGTTGACTTCTTCGTTCGATTCGCTACTGCCATCCGAGGACCAACGAAATTTTCGTTCATCCTCCGACGCAACTCTTAAATATTATTCCCGCAACAAATTCGTCAACGACGACAAACGCTTCATCATGGCACTCAGCGATGCGGACGTACAAAAACAGGTTAGCGAATAAATTGATAGCGAGATAAGAAAAAAAAATGATTGATCTTTCGCGAGAGAAATTTCACGTTCTCGATTGCTCCGAATTTCTCGAATACTTATAGAACGATTGACAATACGACGACGATTTCGTGGCATTGACTTGTTTCATAGAAGTATATTTCCGAATTTATCGAAGTTACTGCGTCATTTGGCAATCGAGGATTGATATCGGAGATTTCCGACGTTTCCAGCAGACGACGCGATGCTCTGAAATGGCAGAAAAATCATTATAATTTAATATTGAGAAATTATTTGTTTGTTTATTTTTAATGGAATTTACAGACGTTTTTGGGACGAAACGAAATTCGGGCGAAAAAGCTGTGATATCTTCGTCTTTACTTCTATATATATATATATGTATATGTACATCTAATACCTTGGATATACCTTAATTAATATATATATATGTAGGTTGAAGTTGTCTGGTTCTATTTTTAGTCCTCAGCTTCGCATCCGCATAGAAAATTTGTCTCTGTAAATGAGAAAAAAATGATTTTCACGATAATGTTATGTCGCAGATCAAGCACATGATGGCCTTCATCGATCAGGAGGCCAATGAGAAAGCCGAAGAGATTGACGCCAAGGCCGAGGAGGAGTTCAACATCGAAAAGGGACGTCTGGTTCAGCAGCAGCGTCTCAAGATCATGGAGTACTACGAGAAGAAGGAAAAGCAGGTCGAACTACAGAAGAAAATGTACGACTACCCATTTATCATCTTCCTGTTTTTTTTTAACCGTCGAACTTTGCATTTTTCAAGTTTGCGGAATCGAAGGTGTTGCAACTCGTTTGGGGGGAAAATTGAGGGTTTTCATGATTTTTTTTAGGTGTGTTGATATAATTTTTTGGAATACTGAATACAGGATAAATTGCAACGTACATTGAGGTACTTGCATGAATTGTTTCGTAAAAAAAATTTCATTTTTGGGTGAAGTATCGCCATTGTCCCGAACGTCTCTTTTTTTCTTTAAAGATCATCTGCGGCTGGAAGGATATTTTTGGAATGGCTTAACCGAAATGAAAAACCAAAAAGACTTCATTGGTATGATATCAAACGCAGCTCGTGAACAAAAGATTTCGGGAAATTTCAATTTTTTTAATGACGTCGATCTTGTTGAAAAGTTCGATTTTTGAGATTTCAAGAATTAGGTTTTTGACCTGAAAATCATTTTAAAAATCGAAATTTCGCTAAGCCCTTCGATGAAGAATTGCGTTTGATATTGTACTGGCGGAATCTTTTTGGTTTTTTTGTTTTATATGAGCCATTCCGAAGAGAAGCTCGCAAAAAATGATCTTCAAAAAAAAATAATGTTTTCGGATGATGGCGATAGTTCCCTCAAAATTGAAATGTTTTTCGCGAAAAAATTCATAGAAGTACCTCGATTCATGTTGGAATCGATACTGCATAGTGCATTCCAATAAAATTATGTTAACATAGCTAAAAAAAAGTCATAAAAATCCTTTAATTTTCCTGAAAAGAGCTGGATTTAACCCCTTGAGAGATTTCGTTCGTCGTTTTAATTTTTAATTTGCCTTGTTCACAGTCAATCGTCGAACATGCTTAATCAGGCGCGTCTAAAGGTGCTGAAAGTACGGGAGGATCACGTGCGAAACTGCTTGGACGAAGCCCGAAAACGATTGGGCGAGGTTACCCAGGATTCCGGTCGTTACACGGAAATCCTCAAGCTTCTCATAATTCAGGCTTTGTATCAGGTATGAAAAATCCATTTTTAGCGTAATCGATATTACGGTGATCATTTCGGTATGACGAAATAATTTATTTTAGTTCTGGGAAAATTTTATTTCGGCTCTTTGAATCGATTTAGTGAATAGTTTTTTTTTTTCAAAATTATTAAATTATTGTTACTTAATAAAAATTTATTTATTTAATATATAATTTTTTTAAATTCTTTTTATTTTATTTAGTTATTTCTAAAATTATTTTTGTCTAAAACGAGTTATTTTATCGTTAAATCGAACCGAAAAGTTTTCGGAAAATAATGGCATGAATAAAATAATGGAATTAGGGTTGGAAAAAAATATCCGAGTTTGGGATAATTGAGGTAATTTTTTCGCTATCGAAAAATATATAATACATATTATATACATTATATGATTATATAAGAAATAATAATAATATAATAATAACAATAATAATTATTATTACTATTATTTTTTTACATAATATAATAGTAATAATAATAATTATTGTTATTATTATATTATTATTATTTCTTATATAATTATATATGTATATAATATGTACATAATTATTATTGCTTATATACCCTGTATACAATGATAATAATGATAATAGAAAAGCAGGAAAATAATAATAATTATTATTGTTATATATTGTTATATATATAATAAACAAATAAATAGACCATACTAATATATAATTGTATTATATAAAAAAATAATAGTAATAATAATAATTATTGTTATTATTATATTATTATTATTTCTTATATAATTATATATGTATATAATATGTACATAATTATTATTGCTTATATCCCCTGTATAATAATAATTATCATTATATATAATTATTATAATTTCCATATATCATTATTATTGTTTATCTATTCATTAATCAAATTTTTTTCATTATTCCTAGCTGATGGAAAACAACGTAACAATCCGAGTGCGCCAGGTCGATATCCCACTGGCGGAAGCGATTCTCGGTGAGGTCGAAGAAACGTACAAACGGATATCCGCGAAGGAAGTTCACATCAAGGTCGAGCAGGAGAGTTTCCTGCCGGCCGAAAGTTGCGGAGGAGTCGAACTTTTCGCTGCCAAAGGTAAGAAAAAAATATAAATAAAAATAAATAATTGTTTTGTCGAAAGAATTTTCCGTTTAAAAAATTTGTTTTATTTCATTCACGAACGAACGAAATTTCCGCAGGTCGCATAAAGATCAGCAACACTTTGGAAAACCGATTAGAGCTGATAGCTCAGCAACTGGTGCCGGAGATCCGTACCGCCCTCTTCGGACGTAACCCCGATCGCAAATTCACCGACTAAGGGACGAAAAAAAAAAAAAAAATTAAAAAAGAACAACAAAAAAAAACAAAAAGGAAAAAAAACGCACTAAAAGTTCTTCAAATTGCATCCGAAACATTCCCTTCTTTGCAAAATGTTAATAAAACGATATTTAAAAGAGAAACAAACGAAAGAAAAATAAGAATTACGAGACGAAACGAAAAAAAGAAAAATAAAAAATATGAATGATATAAATCCGAGAGTGAGGAAAATAATAATGAAAAAATCGATTTATCGAAAAGTGCACGCTATCAACGGGATTGTAGATTTACGCCGAGCTCTTAAAAAAAAAAAAAAAGAAAAAACGAAAAAAAAAGAACAATAGCTATGTATAAAAATAATGTTAATAATGATAATAATAATGATAATAATCGCAGTTGGTAGAAATAAATTGTTGAGAAGCCCGAAAGAGAATTTATCGAATGGCCTAGTTGATAAAAATTGCGAGTATCGGAGAGATATATGTCCTCAAACGTGTATTTTTGCTGATTTTCGCGAAATTCCCGTGTAAAGGTTTAACAAAACGGCTCGTTTTTTTTTTCTTTCTTGCCCGTAAATGGACAAATATTTACCACATTGTTCGAGAACCGAGCGTCACACGCTTTCTCAAGTACAATAAAATAAACGCGAGATAAAGAAAACTAATAAAAGTGTTTTTTTGGATTGTTAGACGATATTGGTGACAGCCGCGAGAAACAAAAAAAAATTATGTTTCCACAATTATTTCCTCGAGAATTTGCAGCGAAGAACGGAGAGAAAATCTTTCTTATTTTGTGTCAGAAATGTCGAAAGAATTTGAATTTCTCCGGAATTTCGATATACAAAAATAGTTTCCTATCTAAAAAGAAAAAAGAATTGAATTTATCGTAAAAAAATCAATATTTCGATGATTTTCTATGGAAAATCGATTTTTTAATTATCTTATCTTACTTTTTATGAATCAAACTAATAAAAAAATCGATTTTTTTGCAAGACGGACTTTTTTTCAGGTAGGAAATTAATTATCGTGCATGGAAATTTCGGAATAACTCAAATTTTCTCCAAATAAAAAAAAAAATTAGCAACACGAAAGAATGTCAGTATTTTGTGGTAGAAATTACCAGAAATGATCGTTGATAAGTGAATTAAATAAATTTATGCAATGAACGATGTAAAAATAAGCGTAGCTCCTTGCTTCGGTTTTTACTGCGCGTCAAGCAGACATTGTTCGTTCGTTGTTCGTTCAAAATATTATTCTTTAAAGAAAAAAACAAAAAAAAAATTAACTCTGCGCTGTTGTTGGTAGAATTTCTGTACATATGTATGTAATTCGATGTATCATACGAGCCTGCAACCGAAGAAACTGCAAATACACGCGAAACATACGATACGACGAGATTTTCCTCCCTCGAAATTGAACGGCGAGATTTTGCATGAAAAAAAAAAAACGAATAATAATACAAAGTTATATATATATATTTAAAAAAATTCGGCAGTTATCGTGTATATGTACAAACTCGTTTGTTTGAGCAATAAATCGTGAATTATCTTGACTCCAAGATCGAGATTAGCGATCCACACTTCGTAACTTACAACAAAAACGATTGAAACGGAACATATTAATTTTTTTTTTTTCAACGTAACGTTATCTTAGGTAGCCGTCTCGATGGCGTACCTGAGTCAATTTAACATAATCGTAATCAATACGACTTCATTTTTGAGCTTCGTCTATTGCAGACTGTACCAGAGTCAGCTTCAGTGCTTCAAAACAGTCCTGAAAAATAATAAAAAATATTTTAGAGTGAAAGATTTACATGAAAAAAAAAACGAAATAAAATAAAAAATGAACAATCCGCATTGAAATACGAAAGATTGGAGCAATTTGTAATTGGAAATTAACTTGAAAGAATGTATCGAAGCATTTTTAGAGCACAAGATTTGAAGAAAATTAGAATTCCAGATTGAAATACGAGAGATTAGAGCAAATTTTATTTCGAAATTAATTTTTAAAAAACATTAAAGAATTTTTCAGGGCGAAAGATTCAAGGAAAATTAGTAGTCCACATTAGAATATGAAAGATTGGAACAAATTTGATTTACAAATGAATGAAAGAAAACATTCAAAAGATTTTCAGAGCCTCAAATAAATAAATAAAAGTCCACAAATTCCTCAAATCCTATTCCTCAAAGTCCATAATTTCTTAAAAATCATTTTAAAAAAAATGTTTAAAAAAGAAAGATTAAAAGAAAATTACTATTCGACATTGAAATACAAAATATCAGCGCTACTTCGACTTCCAAATGATCAATCATTGCCAATTAAAAAAAACATTTAGCCCTTGAAATCCTTCCAATAATAAAGATCGACTCAAATAATTGTTTTTTTTTCACCTCAACTTACTTTTTTTGAAAGCCAAACATATTCAAAAGACTCTGTTGGCTGTCCGAGGCCGGAGGTTTCTTCATCGTCGTTATTTTCTTCGCAGTTTTCGTCTTGGCAGTTCCAACACCCTTCGGTCTGCCCGGTTTATTCCTCGTCTCGTTCGTCGACGTTTTGTTTCCATTAATTTTCGGATTCGCCCATTGAAACATGTTGCAACGAAGGCTCGACGCAATTTTTTCCGTCTCGCAGACATTTTTCACGACCTCATCGTCGTCGTCGACGTCGCTTTTACGCGACGATTCTCTCCCATCGCTGTTTTGACTCGCAATATCGCATTTGTTGTCCAACAATTCGTTCAATTCCGGCAAATCTTCGTCGTTTTCACGACTGCAAGCTTCGACTTTCATCGACGATGGCAAATCTTCGGTTTCGCGATCGGGTGAAAAATCGTGTTGTCGAGATTCTTGACTCAAAAAAATTCCCGAAGAACTCGAAGTCTCGTCGTTCTCCGAATTGTCGGGATTTAATTTTTTGTTCCAAATTTCACGAACGATTTCTCGCGAAACTCTCGATGGTTCTTCGCGTTGAAAATCAATAATTTTTGCGCATCTTTCGGAAACCGTTCGTTCGTTTTCATCAGGTTTTTCTTCGTTCTCGTCGACCAACTCGTCGGAATTGAAATATTTGCTCGTTTTCACGATTTTGTCGTTTATTACGGTTGGTCGAAAACCAACGAAACTTTTTAATTTTATTCTTCGTTTTCCTCGATAAACGAGATTCGGGGATACTTCGAGGGGATTCGAACGTTTTGCGAAAGGATTCGATCTTCGGGATAATATGGGTGACGTGCTTGCCTCGTCTTCGGGAACCGGTGAAGATGAGGGTGATGGAGTTCTTGGATTTTCCGCTGTTTCGTCGTTTTTTTGTAATTTTTTGTGACCGTATAATTCCATAGCGTCGTTGGGGCTCAGTTCTGCCGCTAATTCTGAAGGAAATGACCGAAATTGATTATATTTTATGTAATTGAATTTTTGGTTGCAGATTATATCGATTAAAAATAAAATTTTAATAAAATAAAATTTTGATAAAATAAAATTTTGATAAAATAAAATTTTGATAAAATAAAATTTTAATAAAATAAAATTTTGATAAAATAAAATTTTGATAAAATAAAATTTTAATAAAATAAAATTTTGATAAAATAAAATTTTGATAAAATAAAATTTTGATAAAATAAAATTTTAATAAAATAAAATTTTAATAAAATAAAATTTTAATAAAATAAAATTTTAATAAAATAAAATTTTAATAAAATAAAATTTTAATAAAATAAAATTTTAATAAAATAAAATTTTAATAAAATAAAATTTTAATAAAATAAAATTTTAATAAAATAAAATTTTAATAAAATAAAATTTTAATAAAATAAAATTTTAATAAAATAAAATTTTAATAAAATAAAATTTTAATAAAATAAAATTAGAATTGAAGTAAAATTAAAATAGAATAAAGATAAAATTAAAATTAAATTGTCGGAGTGCGAGTTGGATTCGGATCTCGAAAATTCTGTACCGTAATATTATCGTAAAGCTTAGCAAGTTGTTACTTCATAATAATTTGTCGACGAGGAATTAAAGATCACGAAATTAGAAAATTATAAATTAATTACTCGGTTTTTTCCCTTCACTTGCATTATGAGATAGTTCTTCGTACCAAATTTTGAGATTCTAATTCGAATTTCTCAAAAAAAAAAAACCCCTTTAAATAAAAATAGAACGAGTTCGATAAATTTTACTCGTACCTCCAAAATTACGTTTTTTCGGTGGCGTAGTTTTTTTCTTTATGGAATCAGTGTTCAGAATCACAACTCGTCCAGCGGTGTCGGGCCACTTAGTAATTTCTTTCGTTTTTTTTTCATTTTCCTTTCCTTCGCTGGGTTCGAAATCTTTCGACCAGATACTAACCCGTGCTGCGTCATTTTTTTCGTGCCAAGAGTTCGTTTTTCCTCGAAATTTCTGCGCCCAAGAGAACGAAAAAATAAAATTTCAAAGTTTCATTTTCAAACGATCGAAAGGATTGTTTTTTGTTTTTTTTTTTTCAATTTTTCCAACGTACGCGATGTCGATCGGGATCGAAATCGTGAAGTTTTTTCATACTGAAAGGATCGTAATTTCCAAGAGCCAATTGCCAAGCTATGTCCTCGTTGATTTCGTCACCGGCGTGGTGCAATTGCTCAACGGTGACTTCCGGTGGCGGCGGTGTCAGTCGCACTTGTTTTCTTTGCAACGGACAATAGACCAACTGATGCTTGAAAGTGATCAGAGCACGGATGAAATTGTCGCGATATTCCGTGGTTACGACCAAGTTTTTCATATTTAAATACGAGCCGATTCGCGACAGTGCCTGAAGAATGTAGAATTTAATATAAAATATGGAATATCATATATTCCACAATAGGACAAAAATGGAAGATAATTATAATTTTAACGAAAATCAAATAAAAACTAAACATAGTGGAATAATTGGATAATAAATGTTTCTATTATTATTTTTCATTTGATTTTTTAAAGATTATAATTATCTTTTATTTTTGTTATTATTATTATTATTCTATTATGGAATATGTAGAATTGTAATTAATTATTATAATTAATAATTATTGTAATTATTAATTATTGATAATTTAATAGAATAATCATATTTTATTCTATTAGAATATTATTATATGGTCATATACTAATTATATTATATTTTATTGGAGTATTAACATATAATAACAAATTATATTATTATAATTCTACATATTCCATAATACAATAATAATAATAATAATAATAATAATAATAATAATATTATAATTCTACATATTCCATAATACAAAAATAATAATAATAATAATAATGTGTATTATATTTCATTGGAATATTAAAATATAATAATATACTAAATTATAAATATATTATTATATTTATTCATAATATATATATTTATAATTATAATAATTCTATATTATTATCATGTTTATATCAAATTAAGTTCTTGAATTAAAAATAGAAAAGAAAAAAGAAAAATCTCCGAAATGTTTTTTTTTTTTTCGTTCTTCTTCAAATCGTTTCGAGCTTACTTTGTGAATATCGCCTTCGGTGTTTTTCACGATGAATTTGCAGGCCTTGTGAAGCCCGATACCCGGCAAAGATGCCAAATAATCGCAACCGGAAAGAATACACATGTGACGAAATTTGTCCATGTCAAATTGATCGGCCGTAATTTTCATTGCCAGATGAAGACGATTCTGCTCGACCAAAAGTCCATTCCCATTCAAATCCATCTTGAAAAATATCTTTGGAAACAAGAAAAAAAAAAAAATCGTCGAAGGAAAAAAAATCTACCGCATTCTTTCGATGTATTTTCGTTTGTTCGGGATAGTTTTTTTGTTTTTGTTTACTTTCAGACAGCCGAAGAGCGTTAAATCGCTGTCTTCCGTGATTACGACGTCGGCGATTCCACTGATATTTAAATAAGCCAGTTGAGCGTCGGCTTCGTAGGGAGCGACGATGCAATCCACGTTTTCATTCTGGCATTCTTTGATCAGTCCCAAAGCCATTTCGTGAGTTATGTCGACGGATCTTCTGAGTAGATTTCTTCCTTCGGCGGTTTGTCCCATTCGCATCAATTCCGCAGCTTGACGACGCGTGGATTCTCTAGATCTGTTGATTTATTTTTCATTGAGATATCCGACGATTCTACGTTGAAATACGCAATGAATTTCGACCGTTCGGAAGCGAAAATTTGCGTGTTTACGGAAGAAAACGCGAAGGGAAATCCAGAATTTATTGGTGGAGTCGATGAATTTTTGTATCGAGAAATGTATCGAGAAATACGTTTGAATTTTTGTGATAATCAGGAATCGAAAAAAATTTTTTGCTTGAGAAAACGATTTTTTTGCTTTGGGTGTGGATGAAAATCTGTAAATTCGATGGAAAAATCTATCAGTGATGCGCGAAAAACTGTGAAATAAATACGGTATCTAATGTATTTTCTTTTTTTTCTTTTTTTTTATGGATGATTGGATTTTAGAACCCGTTGAATTGAATCCGTAGTTTTTTACCCTACGAAAAATATTGCTATTGTTTAGTGTAACGAATTTACTTGGCGAAAATCTGGAATATTTTTATACCAAATATTTTCCGAATCGAATGAGAAAAGAAAACCAATGAAATTGTAATTACTCTCTACGTTTTGTTTCAGTCTCTTTTTTGGCAGGAAGGTGTCTTCCGTCGAACACCAAAATCGGTTTTATACGATTTGCAAGTAGCATGTGAACGAACTTCATGCAGTACTTGATGTACCTGAAAAAAAAAAAACAAATCATATGAATACATTTTTTTTAATGGAATATAAGAATGATATAAAATCGAGGTGTTCACTGTAAAAAAAAATCGTCTCACTAGATTACATCGACCTAAAGATTACCCAAAGTACACAAGATTACTTATTTTACAGATTACTTGTAATTCTTGATGGGGTACAACCAAATGGAAAAGATTACACGCAATCGGTGACAAAAATTACACACAATTTCTCAAAGCGTAGACATCTTCGTGACGCAATACATGAAATTTTTAAAAGATTATAAAGAGCAGTTGGTATGCGCCCTCAAGTAAAATTTATATGAGATCAGAAGAGAACGCATGAACACATAGGAATACATGACGATTGCTAAACGAATACACGGAGAGCATGCGAAGAATAGACAAACTTTTTTGTAATCTTTCGCGATGATATAAGATTAAGTAAAATTTTTTAAGATTACCCATAATTACAGCATAGGAAATTTCAGGTATTTGACAAAGATTACACAAAGAATACAAAAACGATTACTGATCATTACTTCGCTCCCCTTTTATGAATAAATTAAATTTAAATTGAAATTAAAATAAAATTTTAATTGAAATTAAAAATTTGAATAAAATTTTAATTGAAATTAAAAATTTGAATAAAATTTTAATTAAATTTTAATTGAAATTAAAAATTTGAATAAAATTTTAATTAAATTTTAATTGAAATTAAAAATTTGAATAAAATTTTAATTAAATTTCAATTGAATTAAAATTAAAAATTTTAATTAAATTTTAATTAAATTAAAATTAATTTTATTAAATTAAATAATTAAATTTTAATTTTAATTAAAATGAAAAATTTTAATAAAATAAAATCAAAATGAAATCAACGAAGAGCCCTTTGTTGGATTTGTGCCCTGAGAATTCCGTACCGTAATATCATTGTAAAGCTCAGTGAGTTGTAACTTTATAATTATCCGTCGACAAGGAATTGAAGATTGCGAAATTAGAAAATTATAAATTAATGACTTCCAGATTTCTTCCTTTACTTGCATTACAATCATTCTTCGTGCGGAATTTTAAGATGCTACGTCAACGGAAAGTACTCCATAAATTTTGATAATCACTTCATTGGTCAACGAACTGAATGACGAATGAATAAAAATAATTCTACATAGAATCAGAAATTAATGACATTTGTATATGACCAAAGAACACAAAAACGATTACCGAACATTGCGTCTCTCATGTATATCGGATTACACGAGTGAAATACCCCTCTTATAAAACATTTTCCATTCCTTAGCCAAATCATAATAATAATACTAATTATTATTATTTC
Source organism: Sussaba pulchella (assembly GCA_963971145.1). Classification (NCBI taxonomy): domain Eukaryota; kingdom Metazoa; phylum Arthropoda; class Insecta; order Hymenoptera; family Ichneumonidae; genus Sussaba; species Sussaba pulchella. The sequence continues at coordinate 8,451,441 of OZ020175.1, read as the reverse complement.
CATTGCATTGCCCATTCCTTAGCCAAATAATAATAACAATAATAATAATCATTATTATTTCCATTCCATTTTCTATTCCTTAGCCAAATAATAATAATAATAATAATAATTATTATTATTATGTCCATTCCATTTTCCATTCCTTAGCCAAATAATAATAATAATAATAATAATAATAATAATAATTTCCATTCCATTTTCCATTCGTTAGCCAAATAATAATAATAATAATAATCATAATAATAATTTCCATTCCATTTTCCATTCCTTAGCCAAAAAATAATAATAATAATAATAATAATAATAATAATAATAATAACAATAATAATAATTTCCATTCCATTTTCCATTCCTCAGCCAAATAATAATAACGATAAAAATAATTGATGAATAAAATATTTTTTTTTTAATAAAAAAGAATGATTAAAACCATATCTTACGCATCGGTAGCCTGTCCCATGGCAATTTTGTCGGCGCAGGAAAAAGCCCCTTTGTGCAACCAGCAATAAGTGTCCACGGCCACGGTTCCTCCCGAAAATTGGCTGATGTTTCCACATTTGGCGGCATTTGCTTTCTCAAGCAGCGGAATTAATCCCGTGATACCCATGTCTGCAATTAATCGACACCTTGCGTGATCCTACGCCCGGCAAAACAACCGCGACGATTTTCGTGAATGACAACTGTTTCTATTTTCCCTCCTTGTCTTCTCATTTTTTTCAAACAACGAACAAACGTATTATTTCCATACGTACCCGTCGATTGTTTCGAAAGCTTTGTCGGCGTTGTCGATCGACAACGCGAGAGAGAAAATTCGTGGATGACAAAACTTTTCGAACGACCTTCGTGGGATTTCACGGGACTGCCCAAATTCCAGTACTGGCCAACTTGGCCAACTGTAAATCGTTGTCTCTCGTTGTCTCTCGCATGTTATTGAAAATTTGGGCGCGCAACACGAAAAAAGTAATCGTAAGAACCGGCTGGAGGTCGTGCGAGCGAACCTACCGTGATTTTCATGATATTCCGACGAACTCGAAGATCCTACCGACGTTCGGTAAGAAGAACGTTCGGAGCGAACGCCGGTGTTTTTTTTTTTTTTTTCGGAATTTAAAATTCAAACGCCGTGCAGTGAAATTCGAGAGCGGTGCATTTAAAAAAAATTGAAAACTGTATTGCAATAAATGATTCAGAAGAGAGTAGTACAGAATTCGCTGAGGGAGGAGCGAAGTTAGGGTTGGAAAATAAAAATTATCCACTCAAGGCGATGTGTGTTATTGCTCTGTCGATAATAAAAACTGCAAGGCATTTTTCTTGATCTTGTTTAAATGTCTTGTATGAAAGATAAGAACGGTTTTATCGAGATAATTGTCAGCGTTGGGTTGAGAAAAATTTGGGGACAATTTTTCCGGTGGCGAACTGCAGAAGATTCCAGCTTGGACCATCCCGCTAGAATTCGCATCTCTGATCCAATCCATTGCTACTTCATATTCAAGATGATGTGCTGCATTCCCTCCGTCTCTCCCAGTTCGATATGGGTGCAAAATTGACAGCTGAAACTTCCCAAAGTGTTTATTTCCGCCATTGGTAATTTTCCGGATAAAATACGAGAACGGTTGATTGTCAATTTAAGAAACGCACGCAGTTGTTCTCGTTTTTCATTCAAAAGATCAATCCTGGTCGAAAACAATGCTTTGGAACCAACCCATTTTAGAGCGCAAACGTAAAACGTTTTTACCGATTGTCGGCAATAAAACCGTTTCTTCCATCAATGTCGAGAGGTTGGGTTGCACTGCGGTGACAGTTTGTGTCGGAAATTCGATGCACTCTGTTACTTTTGGTGGGGTGTACGATTTCTCGATCATTACGAACATCAAAAAACCAAAAATATAAAAACAAACAATAATTACGATCGGTTTTGTGCAAGAAAAAAAAAAGAAAACAAGATGGATTTGTCGAACAATGAAGTAAACGTTTACGGTCTCGTTGGTGAATTGTGCAAACGATTTTATGAAAAACACACTCCCGAAGAACACCCTTATTTACCCCGTAGAGACAACTCCGTCGCCCTGCGAAAATTAAAGTCTCGAGCTTTCGAGATATTGTTGAAAAAATCTCCAAAAAATTACGACGAAAACGGTGAGTTAATAATCTTATCGCAATTTTGGAGAATTTTTGGCTTTGATTTTATCGTAAATATTTGTCTCTCCGTTGTTTTTATTTATTTTGTATTTTAGAATGCGCAGAAGCCGATCCCGTAGTGGAATTGTTGAAATATGCGTTCGTACTGAAAACGGCTTTGAGAAGAGCGTCCAAAGCCGAGCAATTGGAAGACTCGCTGGATCTGTTGGCCAAGGACGGAGTCGATTCGGATCCTTGCGTTTATTCCACCCTTCAATTTCTCAACGGCCTAAAATCGCTGGAAATCGAGGATCAAAATGCTCTGGTAAAATTGCCGAAGCTCTTTTCGTCGGTTCGTCGATGATTTTTTTGGATTTTTATGAGTTAAAATTTTACTTCAGACTGTTTTCCATTATGGGAGAGCAAATCCGCTTTTGCCGGAGGAGCTACGGTGTCTCAAAGGGGTGCCCAAGTATCAGATTTATCCCATCGAATCGTTCGTACTGCCAGAAAAATTTGAAGCGATGCTGGGCATCGAAAGCGATCGTTCCGTTAGAGACAGATGCGGAGACGCTCGCAGCGATCTGTCCTTCAGGAGCCAGTTCAGATCTGTGGCTACCATCGGCATCGAGACTTTGAGGTGAACCTGCTAATTCCATTACGTGCAATTTAATAATTGTTACGCTTGTCTTTCCATCAAGAAATTCCGAATTGAATCTGCTAATTCTATTATTCGTTATTTAATTATTATTATTTTTTCCATTGAGATTATAAGGTAAATCTGCTAATTCCATTATTTGTCGTTTAAATATTATTAGTCTTATTTTTTCCATGAAGATTATAAGGTAAATCTGCTAATTCCATTATTTGTTATTTAATTATTATTATTCTAATTTTTCCCATTAAGATTATAAGTTGAATCTGCTAATTCCATTATTTATTATTGAATTATTATTATTTTAATTTTTCCTATTAAGATTATAAGGTAAATTTCTTAATTCCATTATTCGTGATTTAATTATTATTATTTCAATTTTTCCCATTAAGATTATAAGTTGAATCTGCTAATTCCATTATTTATTATTGAATTATTATTATTTTAATTTTTCCTATTAAGATTATAAGGTAAATCTCTTAATTCCATTATTCGTTATCTAATTATTATTACTTTAATTTTTTCCATTAAGATTATAAGTTAAATCTGCTAATTATATTATTCGTTATTCAATTATGATTATTTCAATTTTTTCCATCAAGATTATAAGTTAAATCTGCTAACTTTATTATTCGTGATTTAATTATTATCATTTCAATTTATCCCATCAAGATTCTGATAACAATCTGCTAATTTCATCATGTGCTATTTTATTATTACCCTCATTATCACCGATTAATTTTCATTTCAGTTCCCGAAGCGAGCAAACGATCGGATCGCTCCTCTCCGTGCCGCGATACACGGTTAGGCTAGTTTCCACGCGAGAATTTTCCATGTCGTCGTATTTCATGCCCGAAATAACGGAAACGCGGGACGATCCGAGAGACGAATATTTTACGGGACACATAGGTCAAATTCCCGGTCCGGAACCGCCTTGGTTGTGCGTTAAATCAGCGAGAACCAACGAAGAAACGAATTCGGAATTGTCCGACGGTCAATCGACGATGGTTCGATTCGATGAAAAAATCGACAATGTCCCGGATTCGATCGTCAAATGGGAGGATATGATAAATTTGCCAGACGTGATGGAACATCGGACTTGGGAATTTTTGGGACATTTCGAAGCTCCCAAAGAACTTCCTTTCGTCACGGAAACGAACGGGGCGATGTTTCATCTCGAAAGAATCGAGCAGGCTGGATTTCTGCCTTTGTTGTCGAAAAATGTTGTTGAATCCTTGAATTCCATCATCGAAGTTCCTACGAGAGAATTTTTGGAGAATATCAAATTGCTTTTGCTCGGCGTGGAATCTGGAACTTTTACTTGGAACGAAGATGTAAATATCTGCATGGTTTTATTTATTTGGAAAAAAAGAAGAGAAAGGAAAATTGCGTAGACTTACGGAATATATGATTTCGTATTTATTATTTTATAGAATTTTATTTTTTATTTTATATTTTATATTCTGGGGAACTTTATTTTTTCTTTCGTATTTTATATTTTAGAGAATCTGTTATTCTATGGAATTCTATATTCTATTCTTTATTATAGACTCTATAGAATTTTGTGGTCAATTCTGAACTCTTTATTCTATTCTATTTGCATTAATTGTAATATTTGTTTCATCATTGAGTCAGCTTATTTTATTTTTTGAATTTATTCATTTCTTATTTTTTTTCTATTCTGCATTTTATGTTCTAGCGAACTTTTTTCTGTCTCGTATTCTATATTCCAGAAAATCTGTTATTCTACTGAATTTTATATTTTATTCTTCATTATATATTCTATAGAATTTTATAGTTAATTCTGTATTCTATATTCTATTTTATTCGCAGCAATTTTAATATTTGTTTCATCGTCGAGTCAGCTTATTTTATATTTTTAATTTATTCATTTCTTTTTTTTTTTCTATTCTACATTTTATATTCCAGGTAACTTTATCTTCTCTTCCTTATTCTATATTCTAGAGAATCTGTTATTCTATGGAATTCTATATTCTATTCTTTATTATAGACCCTACAGAATTTTATAGTCAATTCGGTATTCTATATTCTATTCTATTTACATCAATTTTAATATTTGTATCAAACTTTTTTTTAAATTTATTAATTTCTTATTTATTTCTCCTATTCTATATTTTATATTCTAGGGAACTTTATTTTCTCTAACGTATTCTGTATTCCAGAGAATTTATTTGCATCAATTTTAATATTTCAATACTTCTTTCACCATCGTCTCAGTTTTTTTTTCAATTCTTTTAAATTAATTAATTCGTTATTTATTTTCTCTTCCATAAAATTAATGCACGATTACCAATTTCCAATAATTCAACGATCATAAATTCAAAATCAATACAAAACCAAACCAAAAGAACCCTCAAAAATTCCCCACGCAAAAAATTAAATTAATCCTTTTTCTTTTTCCAGACGAGTTTCAATCTTCTTGAAAACACGACGATTCCCGGCATCAGCGCGAAAGCTCTGCGCGGCATTTGTTCAGAACTCATGTACTGGGGCGCGTGTTACAGATCATTATCAAAACTAATAATTCCCGATCCTCAAACCGGCAAGATGCTGCAGGACGGTCTAATATTTCGCGCGATGTGCAACAGCGTGAAAGAATTATTGATATATTATCAAGCTGTGATATTGCGAATAGAAACCGAAAAAAACGATTTTTCCCTCGGTCTTCTGCGTCTATGCGCCAACGTAAGACCAATGGGTACATTGATATCAGAAGTCGCGAGATTGTGCAGATGCGATCGTCGCGATCGTTCGATTCTCGGCGAAGGTTTAGGTCTTCTCTCCCACATTTACGAACAAGTCACGAAAATCACAAAACCCAAAGTGGCTCTCGTATTTTATTCCATTCTCAAATCTTGTTGCGAAGTTTATTTTCGCATGTTACAAAAATGGCTCTTCGAAGGTATATGCGACGATCCCCACGGCGAATTTATGATTAAAACACGCCCGCAATTTTTGCGCGAAAAAACTCATCGTTTTTGGACGAAAGGTTTTGCGATAAATGCAAATTCATTGCCAGCTTTTTTGATTCATTTGGCCGAGCCAATTCTCGATTGTGGCAAAACCGTGAAATTATTGAAAACTTGCGATCCCAAGAATCCACTTTGTTCAATTTTTTCGACGTCACATCCGTCCGTGAGAGTTTGTTTGAGCGTTGGAATGATTCGGGAACAAGAAATTTTGTGTCGTGATTTTTTGCTGGACGGTGAAAAATTTTTGCAACCCGATGTAACGTTTTCGAGTGCTTTTGATGATTCGAGAACGAGGGAGAAAGAACGAGCGAATCTCGTGATCGAGGCGCAACGTGAAACTTTGTTGAGAATAAAACGCGAACGTGAAGAAGCGAAGAAACAAATTTTGAGGGATAAAAAACAATTGTTGGCCGAATTGAAGGATCAGGTGGAAGAAGTGGCCACGAGAAGGGAAAAAGAACGTGCCGATGAGCTTCGCAAGGACAAACAATTTCTTCGTGACGTCAATGCTGCCGAGAAAATGGCGAAAAACGCGGAATTGGCGGAAAAAAAAATTGTTTTGAATTATTACAACGAATTGGCGGCTGAAGCTGAAAGACGTCGATTGCGGGCCGATTGGCGATCTAAAAGAATGAAATTGTTTCAAAAACGCGTCGACGGCATGGCTAGAGATAGGAGAGAAATTTGGGGAATCGAGGAAATTAATTCGTTCGAATCTTCGTCGTTGGATTTTCCGCGAAACGACGGAAATGAGGATAAACAAAAATTTGGGGACACCGTTGATGCGGTCGAAAATTGCGACGAATTGGGATTAAAACTCGAAGATTCGGAATTTAAGATACCGCGGGATGATAATAAAAATTCGGCAACGACGAAAACGTTCGAAATTGGCGAGAAAAAAGAGTTGGAAGACGAAAAAATCGTTAAAATCGACGAAAAATTGGAAACAAAATTTAATAAAACGAAAAAATCGGAATTTGCGATACCGCGAGATGTTAATAAAAATTCTCCAAACCCGGAAATGATCGAAATTGTCGAGAAAAAACAAGGGAAAGACGAAAAAATCGTCCAAATGGACGAAAAATTAGAAACAAAATCGAATAAAACGAAAAAATCGGAATTTTCGATACCGCGAGATGTGAATAAAAATTCTCCAAACCCGGAAATGATCGAAATTGTCGAGAAAAAACAACCGAAAGACGAAAAAATCGTTAAAATCGACGAAAAATTAGAAGCAAAATCGAAAAAATCCCCTCGTCCATGCGTTTTGGATATAAATCGCACGAAAATGATGAGCGGTTCCGCTTTCGCCAATCTAAACGATTATTGCGAAACCCTAAAAATAACAAACACCAACATGGAAACTCCGCTAAATCGTCCGAAAGATCTGCAACTAACAAACACGGACGATAACGCTAAAGCGGCGCGTAGAAACAAATTAAAAGTATTGCAACAAGAATACGGGATAAAACCCGAATTTGGCATGACACCGAACAACAACGAGTTCAACATAATTCTAATGGACTCACAGGGAAATAAAAATCAAATCTTGATAGACGCGAGTACGATAAATCCCGACAATGCCCTCAAAACCACCACAATCCCAAAAAACAAAAACAATCCTGACAAAAATCTCACACATGTGGAAAAAAATCGTAACAAAAATATGTCTCATCAAACTCGAACCAACGAGGACGAAACGTTTCGTCCTCGTCGAATCGTCGACGTTCCAAACATGACTCAAGCCCAAATAAATCGCAAAAAAAACATGACTCATTCCTACAACGAAGTTTCGTTGCCCGATGAAAAATCGTCGCGACCGAATTTCGCGGATTACACGGAATTGCAAAAGAATCGAGCTAAAATAATGGGACACGATGAAAAAAATTATTATCGTGATTACGAGGACGATAATTCAAACGCGAATTTTCGTGAAATTTCGACGCCTCTGAGTCAAAAATTATTGACGAACGATGGAACAACACCGATGTCTTGTACGACCGATACATTTCCACTTTCAATGAGCAGCAGTTTGACGCAATTGCAAAATTCCGACGAAGAATTTGCGAAAGATACGTTGGAAAATGCGGAAACACCGGGTGATTTCGAAGACGCGGGTTTGGAATCACGTTCCAGCACGGGTTTTGATTTTCCACCGGGAAATCAAATTTTTCCACGTTTCTTCGGTCTCGAAGCCGCGGCAACGCCCATTTTCGAATCCTCCCTGACCGTCGCCGACGTCGAAATGATCGACAACACTTCTCTACAAGCCTATCTCGAAAGATCCGTCACGATACCTCTTAAAATTCAAAGCCGTTTGGCCAACGCCGCGATAATCAAATACATGATAAACGAGATGAAAATTCTCTCCCACTTGCGCAGCCTACGAAGTTTTTTCTTTCTGTTGAACGGCGAATTCGCCAAGAGTCTCATGGGTTCGATTTACAAAAGATTGTACGAAATTTCATTGCCCATTGAACTTTTTCGTTCGGCAACGCTAACGAATATATTGGAAAATGCATTAAACAGTTCGTTGAGCAATTCTTACGCGAATTCGGAACTTTTGAGCTTATCAGCCACGAACGTGCCGACGCAGTTGCAAGTTTCCAATCCGGAATTTCTCAATTGTTTGTGCTTGAATTACAAAATTTCATGGCCATTGAATATTATTTTGGACGAAAGATTGATGCAACAATACAGCAAAGTATTTAAATTCTTGTTAATGGTCGGTCGTGTTCAATACGTTCTTCAAGAAGATTTTTATTTGTTCAAAATTGAACGTAAATCCGCGAATTCCGAACAATATCACAAACTTCAACTTTATCGTCATTCGATGATGCAATTTATCACAGCTCTGCACAATTATCTAACGTGCAGCGTTTTGCACGCCAGCTGGACGGAATTTGAAAAAGATTTGGAAAATGCGACGACGATGGATCAAATTTATATAACACACGTGAATTATATCAAAAAAATTTTATCAAGATGCATGTTGACGGCTCGCGGAGAAAAAATGCGAAATTTTTTGTGCAACATATTCAAAGTTATTTTGAAATTTCACAATCGCGTTAGATCGCAAAATTGGACGAGAATCGGTGGTGATTACGCTCACGCGAATTTCGAACGTTTGGAACAGATGTACAGAACTTTTTGCGAAGCTCGAACTTATTTGGCACACGTGGCTGATAAATTGGCGAGTTGCGGTTATCAACCGCATTTGACGCATTTTTTGAACGCGTTGAATATTAATCCGCTTTACGATCTAACGGGTGCGAAGAAATCTTAGAAATTTTCGAAGGTTCGTCGATCAAAAAATTGATTCTTGGGCATGTTTGGAAACGAATGACGTTGATCGTCTTCGAACGAGTGTTGGATTTCGTACGAAAATGAGACAATGCTGACGAAAAAATTGATTTTTCCGTGTTGGATGCGTTTTTTATTGTCGCAAAAGTGTTGAAGTATTTAAGATTGCGAGATAATGAAGCCGCTTGTGTGAGATATGTCCAGAAAAGAAAGAAATTCGAAGCACAAAAAATATGAATGATTTTTTTTTTTCATGCCGAAGGATTTTAAAATCGTAGATAAAAATGTTTTGCTCGTTGAAGATATGTTTGTATAGCTTGTTCGTTGTTTTTGCGGGGCCGGAAGTGATTTCGGGGTAGTATTTTAGGGTGAAATTCCGCAAGGTGCGTCGCAATCTTCCGTTGGCGAAACAATTTCGATGTTGAATCGTTGAATCACGAAATAATTTCGATGTTGAATCGTTGAATCGTGTGTTTATCCTTGATAAATCTCTTATTTTAATGTTTCACAGTGTACAGTATATACATCATGCCTCATGTTGTTCTTTTTTTTGTCACGTTTGGCGTGTAAAAAAGCGTTGAAAAATAAACGAAAATTATAATAAAAATAATTATTGAAGGAAAATAACGAAAGAAAATAATTTTTTTATGAGGGAAAAAACTTAAGGTATCACATTGAGATGTATTTCGTACTGTTGATCGAATCCTATGTAGCAGTCGGACATGAGGTAGAACGTCACTCTCGTTTTTCCTGGAATCAATTTTACGTATTTTTATAGGTTTTTTTTTTGTTTTTGTCAAATTTGTTTTCGTGCGTTTGTTTTTTTTCCTTTTGGAATTTCTTGGAAATTTATTTTAGAATGGAAATAAATTAAGATCTTACGGGATGGTCAGGTCAATGGGCGAAAAGTTAGTCCAAAATGGGTGAATCGTGGAGTTACGAGTCTATATCATGTCGTACATGTTTAGACTTTCTGATAGCTGAACTAATGTTAAATTAACACTTGGAAATGTAAATTTACCACTTTTAATAATAATTCAAGTCAAATTTGACGATATTGGCGTGTGTTTGACTGACGTTTTGTCAGTGACTGTACAACTGTTTCAACTTCTCGTTACTTTAATTAATTTCTCGACAATTACTCAGACGATTAATTTGAAACTAAGCATGATCGACATGTCGATCCTAAATCTTCATGATATAATATTTTCAGAATTTTTTGTCATTTAGTTCCATTCGTTTTGCAGTCATTAACGTCTGCAGAAGCGGTTCTCCCATAAGAGACCCCGTTAAATTCACAAATTTATAACTCCTAAACGATTTAGTAAAAAAATCTGAAATAATTCATGAATTATTATTCAATCAAAAATTATTATTCCTCAAATTTTAAAGAATTTCTGACATTTATTAGTAACCATCCAGTAATACCTCAATTAATTTCTCGACAATTACTCAGTCGATTGATTTTAAATTAAACATAATCGGATCTGTCGATTCTAAATCTTAATGATATAATTTTTTCAGAATTTTTTAAATTCATAAATTTATAACTACTAAATTATGCAGTGAAAAATTCTGAACTATTTGATCTATTATCATCCCATTAAGAACGATAATTTTTAAAATTTTTAAAAAGCTTACCAGTAAAAGCGGGAGCTGTGAATTCCAATTGACTCGTTTTTTGTTGATGATTGACTCCGGCGACTCTCTTCAAAGCCCAAAGTTCACGCTGCGCTATGTCGCCCAAAACAACGAACCAACCTTCGTCCTTTCCGCGCAAAAAGTTCGGACTGTGAGCTCGAAGATTGTTCGCGCGATTTTTTCGTTTGAGCGCAATTACGAGGGTGTAATCCAAATTAGCGTGAACAACCGTCGGGTTCGAGATTTTCGGATCTACGTGAATTTTCATGGTCTGATGGGAACCGGACCAGGAGCCTTGTATCGACAAATCGACGTTCATTATCGGCATTCCCTTGATAACTTGATGCACCTGAAGCAAAAAAAAAACAACGAATTTATCGATATTGTTACAACGGTTTTTCTTTTTTTTTTTTTCTGATGATTCTGATACATAATTTGATAAATAATTAATTATCTCATAATAAGTAATAATCTCCAAAAATATTATTTATTCATTATTCTTTTGAATTCCAGTGTTGGAAGTCTAAAAAAATTCAAATTTGAATCGAATTATTGTCGAATCAATGAGTTCGATTAAAAAAATAATGTCATAATGAATAATAATAATAAACGAAGATTATTATTCATTTATTATTTATTATTCTTTAAAATTCAAAAGTTGGACGTCTAAAACAAATCAAATTTTGTTCGAATCATTGTCGAATCAGTTGATCCTGATCAATAATTAATTAAGCTCACAAAAGAAAAAAAAAGAAATAAAAAAAAAATTATTGTTTATTTATTATTTTGTAAATTCAAAAACGGTCTAAAAAAATCGAATTTCATTCAAATCATTGTCGAATGAATTGATTCGGATCAATAATCAATCAATCTCGCCAAAAAAAATTTTTTTAAAAATTATTATTGTTTATTTATTATTTTTTAAATTCAAAAATTGTCTAAAAAAATCGAATTTCATTCAAATCATTGTCGAATCGATTGATTCGGATCAATAATTAATCAATCTCGCCAAACAAATTAAAAAAAAAATTATTATTGTTTATTTATTATTTTTTAAATTCAAAAACGGTCTAAAAAAATCGAATTTCATTCAAATCATTGTCGAATCAATTGATTCGGATGAATAATCAATTAATCTCACAAAAAAAATTTTTTTTTCAAAATTATTATTGTTTATTGATTATTTTTTAAATTCAAAAAGTCAGTTTAAAAAAATTTTAATTTGTGATTCGTGGCTTGGCTTACTTGGCGAATATGATCATCCGGAATTTCCTCGGACAAAGCGTTGAACAGAAGCTTGGGATCGTTGCTGACAGCGGCGCAAAGCGCCGGCAAGCATTTCGGCAGATGAGCGAAAAGATGAAGATGTTCTTTCGCGATATGGGGCAGCGTCGCGATCGCCGATTCGTCGATCCATCGTGCTTGAATAATCATCTGCATGAGTTGCATTATTCTAAGGGTCGTCGAGAGCCAACCGCGTTCGGCCACGATGTCAATCATCGCTTGCAATATTCTTATCGATTGATCGAGAACGGATTTGAGATCCGTCGTGTAATCCGAACAGGTAAACGTCAGTCTCGAGAAATGCGATTGAAGAAGCAAAAATGCTTTTGTATTGGGCGAATCGCAGGTCATACGATCGACCGGATAACGGCAACGTTTCGACAATTCTTCGTTTTGAAGATCCTCGTTGTGACGGACCGGCAATTCGTCGTACTCGTGGGCGTCGCACATTATTTTCAAATATTGCGGTAACGACAAGTTTTCTTTTAGATTTATCGCAAAGTGATTTATCGTTTTGTGCGAGAGATAGTAGAACGAGGCTATACGTCCCATTGGCAGTGGATAGATCGTTTGTTGTTCCTGAAATAATAATTATAATATTAATAATAGTGAAATGTCTTACGTTAAAATATAATTATTTTCCATACAATTACGGAACATTGTGGATAGTAATAATAATAATTATTATTTGTACTATTATATATAATTATTATTATCATTTTCTAACTGTCATAATTATTATGAGAAGCTGAATTTCCCTTTTTATAGATTTTAAGAGATTGAACAAAATAAATTAGGGAAAAATAATGATGATAATAATAATAATAGTAATAGTAAAATTCTTAAGTCGAAAAATAATTATTTTCGATACAATTACTTCACATTGCGAATAATAATAATAATTATTATAATTATTATGAGATGCTGAATTTTTTTTTTATGAATTTGAAAAAATTAAATAAAATATAACAGAGTAAATGATATAATAATATAATAATATAATAACGATAATCATATTAACAATAATGAAATCCCGTACGTTGAAAAATAATTATTTTCCATAGCATTGGAGCATATTGCGGATAATAATGATGATGATAATGATAATAATAATGATAATAATAATAATAATAATAATAATAATAATAATAATAATAATAACAATAATAATAATAATAAAATTTGTTACGGTTGAATATTATTATATTCTCATTATTCAGAATATTGAGATATAAATATACAATTACAAATAACGCTGTACTTACAGTATTTAAAAAAATTATATACATGTGTTTACCTCATCCATTTCAATGCAATTCGATTCGATGAGAAGTTTGATCTGCTTCTCGACCAAATCCGAGAGATACTCGTTTATTTGTTCGGGTTCCAAAACGTCGAGATAGTAATAACGTGGATTTTTCATCAATCTTCTGAAGAAATACGTCCAAGTCAGATAATCGAGGAATTCTTGTTTCGTCTTGATCGTGCCAGCGACGACCTCCGCATTGACGTGATCCGGAAGCACTTCGAGCAAGCTCGATTCGACCGGAAATGGTTCGTACAAAAATTTTTTGTAAAAGTTTTTTTTTATGTCGTGAACGAGAACGACGGCCACGCCGGAATCGTCGTACTGCGGTCTGCCAGCGCGGCCCATCATCTGCAACACGTCCGTTATCGGCATGTCCACGTAACGTTTCGTTTTACCATCGTAATATTCGGTACCCTTTATCACGACCAAATGAGCCGGGAAATTGACGCCCCACGCAAGGGTTGCCGTAGTTATCAGCACCTGGGTCACGATAAAACAAGATTTTAGTACGATTATTAATTTCTTTCGGAATTATTTTGAAGGAAATAAATTAAAATTAAAGCTAAACGAGTCTCAAATTTTGTATGAATAATAATAATAATAATAATAATAATAATAATAATAATAATAATAATAATAATAATAATAATAATAATAATAATAATAATAATAATAATAATAATAATAATAATAATAATAATAATAATAATAATAATAATATTAATAATAATGTGATATAATATAATTATAATAATATTATTAATTTTTCTAAAATTTATAGAAGAAAGAATTCAGCTGCTAATAATAATTATAATAGCTATAATAATAATATTACTATTATTATAATTAATATTATTATTATTATCATAATTATAATTATAAGAATATTATTACTAATTTTTTTTAGTTGATGGAAGACAAAATTCAGCTTCTAATTATTATTATTATTATTATTATTATTATTATTATTATTATTATTATTATTATTATTATTATTATTATGATAACTATTATAATTATGAATAGAAGCAAACCTTTTTCTTCCATAAATTTGAAAAAATTAATAATAATATCATTATTATTACAGCTATAATAATAATAATAATAATAATAATAATAATAATAATAATAATAATATTATTAATAATAATAATAATAATAATAATAATAATAATAATAATAATAATAATAATAATAATAATAATAACAATGACAAAAATAATAAATTATTTTCAATGTATTCGTTCATTATTATTATTAGTATCCTTATTATTTTCAACGATTCAATGCATTCAATTGTCCAAGTTTTTTCAAATCCAATCATTCAATAAACCCTAAATCGATAAAAAAAGACCGTATCAATCCCCCCCCCCCGCATTTTCCACAAACGACAAACCTGAATCTTGTTATTGACGAACAATTCCTCCACCGTTCGTCGATCCCTGTCCTGCAGACCGGCATGATGAAGCCCGATGCCAAAAGCCAAAGTGAGTTTCAAATTCGTATCTCTGATATTCTCAATAATATCGTCCATCTTCTCGCTGTCGAGATGCAACCATTGTTTCGGATTGTTCTCGGCAACGAGATAAGCGATGAGATCGAGTCCGGTAAGTCGCGTCTGTCTCCTCGAAGCCACGAAAACGAGCGAGGGACTCGTAGGTGCGTGTTGCCTAATAGCTTGAAAAGTCGGTCTGTTCATCGTCGCCATTCTCGGACAATAATGTTTACCCGGAAATCCGCTAATGTGAACTTCCAACGGTACCGGACGTACCGACGGACGAAAATTGTAAAGACCAATTTTTTTGATACCCAACCAATTGGCCAAATCAACGGCATTTGCCAGAGCCGTTGACAAACCGACGATTCTCAAAGTTTTTTTCGTGTGCGAAGCAATGAAATTCGTACGCGAAACGATGACTTCCAAAACGGGTCCACGATCTTCGCCGAGAAGATGAATCTCGTCGATTATTATTAAACCGACTTTTTGAACGTAATTACGAGTTTGCCAACTTCTGCTTATGCCGTCCCATTTTTCTGGGGTTGTCACGATAACGCTGGAACGAGAAACTTCGCGCATATCCGGAGCAACGTCGCCGGTGAGTTCGACGACGCGTTTTCCAAGATTTTCTTCGATTCGAAGCTTCCAATCGTTCATTCTTTCGCGCACTAGAGCTTTCAGAGGGGCTATGTAGACGACTTTTTGTTCGGGATATTGTTTGAAAACGCGAAACATCGCAATTTCAGCGGCGATTGTTTTTCCGGAACCCGTTGGAGCACCGAGAAGAACGTTGGAATCGGTGTGATAGAGACAGTGGAATATTTGGGTTTGTATGGGGTTGAAGTGGGTGAATTTGTAGAGTTTTTCGAATTGAGAGTCTTTGAGGGCGGTCAGGGGGAGAGGTTGGAGCTCGAGAAGGTCGGTGTGGGGTGGATGAATCTCGGGGAGGATGAGATTGCGAAATGTGAGAGCGAGGACGGATTCGGAACCGAGCCAACGATCGCTCGTGGCTCGGACGATGTATTGGGTCGGTAGTGGCTCGAGGAGAGGTATTGTCATGACCAATTCTTGCGGGGTTTGAGTTATTCCCTGGAAAAAACGAATGAGGAAAATAGATGAGAGTTGAGAGATAAATAATGCGAGCTAGGGAATTAATGGTTTTAATTTGTTTTTCTCTGCTTTATATAAGGCGGGTAAAATTAAAATGGATTTCGACGAGGTTATTTCTTGTGGTTTCGAATTTGTGCTTGGGACGGATTTTTCTTTAGTATTAATTTTTTTCGGATAAAGTTGAGATTCAATTTATTTTCAGATATTGATTTGATTTTTGAAAAATTAATTTATCGATGAAGTTGAAAAGCCAGTTGAAAAAATAGATAGATTTTGGCGAGGTTTTTCCTTAATCTTTCGGATTTGTGGTTTCGACGGATTTTTTGAAACTATTAATTTTTTCTGAATCAAATTAAAATTCTATTGATTTTTAGAGCTTTATTCAATTGATAAAGTTAGAAATCAAATTTCAAATGAAAATAAGCTTCGACGAGGTTCTTTCTTCTTCTCTCGAATTTGTGCTTTCGACGTATTTAATTTTTTCAATATTTATTCTTTCCGAATCAAGTAATTCGATTAAATTCATATAATCTTTAGAAATCAATTCTGTTGAATTAAACTAAATTTCGACGGAGTTCTCACTTCTTTGTTTTCGTTTTCTTCACTTCCGATCGAATTTTTTTCGTTTATTTATTTTTTGTATTTCTCGAGAATTTGTATTTTAAAAAAATCGAAAAAACGTTAATTTTTCAGCATTCTTTCGATAAACAAGAACATGTTTGTTAATGATTTGTTTATAAATACCATTTTTCTGGTAACGAGGAAATACTCGTGATGATAGATGAAATTGTTTTCCGGATCTTCGATCCATATCCAAAAAGCTTCGGAGCCTTTGCCATGCACGTGATCGTTCCAAGTAAATTGCGGATAAATCGTTAGTCGAATTCGCAAAACCGTTCGGGTTATCGGTTGAAGATTGTATTCCATTTCCAACGCGGGAAATTCGTGGCAACATTTTCTTATCAATTCGGCGGATTTTTGATTCCGCAGGATATCACCTAAGCAAAATAAAAATAAAAAAATACCACAATTAGGCAAAATTCATAATTAAGTGGGTGTAATTTTTTTTTTTTAATCTCGTACCGATTTCCCGGACGTCCATTTCGCGGAGTTTCTCGACCGTCAGATTGCGATTTTCGATTTTATCGATAATATCGTGTCCGAGACAACGAAATTGTCGCATAGGACTCATGTGGTCCCATTGCTGAGCTTCCAACATCTTTGCCATTCCCAAAAGTCGTCCAGCCATAATCGCGTTGTTTTTTCGCAGCATCACGTCGAAAATTGCTCGGCAAATTCTCATCGCGTTCTGAAAATCCCAAAGGTTTTTTTTTACGGGGTTTTAATATAATAAATTAATAAATGTAATAATACATAGTAGTATGAATTTTACTTGTACAACTCAGAAGTTTTTTACAAGCTACCCTTGATACATATTTTTCCAACCTAAGACATATGATTTCCATCCTGACATATGATTTCCAACCTAAGACATATTCCTATAGTGATACATTAACATGGTTAATGTATCACTGGCCCTACAGTTTTTGTAACGGTGGGTTCCGAACCACCGGGAGAACACAGAAAAAAACACATAGAATAATTTTTTTCCATTGGTGTCGGCGCCGGGATTCGAACCCGGGACCTTCTGCATGGGAACCCGAGCACGTAACCACTTGGCCACTGCGTCTCCTTGTAATAATACATTTTTTATTTAGGTTATTTGTCTGTATTTATTAGGGCGTTGCTTTTTATGAGGTTATTTGGGAATTTTTGAAGTGCCGCTCTCTAGTACGATTCAGGGGATGTGATGAAAAATCTGGGTAAAATTGGAGACCGGTACGATTGATTTAAGGTGAGCCTCTGAGCGATCGAAATTCTCCATTTGAATAATATTACATTTTTTTTAAATTATTTCCATAAAGTTTTTAGGTCTACATTTTTAGACGTCAAGTATTTTATTGTTTTCTATTATTTTTATAAAAGAAAAGTAATCTAAAAATCGATTGTCGATCGAAAAAAATTGAAATAGCGATTATTTGGAAAAAAAGTTTCTTCTACTTCTTCTTTTTTTTATTTAGTAAGAACAAAAATGAAAGAATTGATTGTCCATCAAAAATAATCGAAATATCGATCGTGTCACCGTTGATTTTGGACGAAATGCCCCATCCATACTTTTTTAAGTAAGAAGAAAATGATTTTCATGATTTGTTAGATAAAAATCTTTGCGTACTTGCGTTATATACGATTGATCGGATTGCAAAGAGACCGAAGAGACGCGTCCTCGTGACAAATACGTTTGCAGGAGTATATTGACTTTGCCGTGAATATTTTCGGAACCGCCTTGCGGTATGACCTCGCAGTTCTCGGCGGAAAGATTGTCCAATTCGTTCATCTCGTCGTCGCGTACTTTCAATTGTTGAAATTCTTGTGCTTGAGAAATCATCGCCAGAATATCGGCTTCCGTCATTATTGGTTTTGTCAGATCGTTGAAAATTTCAACGGTGTCGTATTTCAGATAGAAATGACTGGCAGTCCGGCCCAGATCTGAAATATTAATCAAACCAATTAGTTACGAATATAATAATACGATAATGTAAGATAATAATAATGTTTCATAGACATTAATAGGCAAGATATAGAAATATATATCGATCTAATTTAAAACAAGCTGCAAGCTGAAACTTGCAATTGGCTTCCCCTGAATTTTCGGTAGTGCACGAAATCCTTCTATGAGGAAGCATTTCTCGATTTCTTTCATTTTATTTTTTTTAATCTTCGGCTTCCTCATAAAGGAAGTTCCGTTCACTACCGAAAATTCAGGGGAAGCCAATTGCAAGTTTCAGCTTGCAGCTTGTTTTATGCAGGATATCCGTAGATCCTTCCCTCCGTATAAAAACCGACTCGAACGTATATAACAATTCAATGTGTCCCAAAATTCGAGCGCGTTGTTCAATTCCTATCTAATCTAGTAACAACTTAAGCTGACGGTTAGTTTGAGCGTGTGTATAAATTAAAGCACGTTCAGTCCAGTGGTTTTGAATTTTCAAGGGTTGGAACTTAGAAATTTCTAATTGCTCTAGAACTCGATCCGTTCGGCCGATCTCGGCCAAATTTGATATGTATTATAGCACAATGACATCCTATACTTGCAGAGAATTATGGTTCGATTGGTTGAAGTTAACGACAAATAGATCAAAAAAGTTGATTTTTTGAAAAATTCAAAAAATCATAAAATCTAAAGTTATTGATGGATTCGGCTCAAATGCAATACCAACCGTCCTTGTACTCAATTCTATATGTCAAAAACTATTTAGCCGAAAATGTCAAAAATTGCGGACGCTAGCGTGGCTACAGACATTTTTTGAAAAATTCAAAACGCTGTCGAAGCTGAACAAGTCCGTCGATAATCGCGAAATTTACAGATTACATAGATATTAGAAGGCATCACATGTGTGCAAAATTTGAGTACGGTAGCTTGAACCGTTCTCGAGTTATGAACGTTTGAATTTTAGAGGGTGGTTACATACATACACACACACACACACACACACACACATACATCCGGACATTTTTTCCAAATGTGTTTTCTGGATGTTTTAGGACATTCTAAGCCTATTGACATCAAAATCTCGAAAAAAAAATTTCGGACCGTCACAAAGCTTCCTTTATGAGGAAGCAAAAAAATTAGAAAGGTTATTTCTGTGTATAAATAATTATAATTAAGTAATAATATTAATTAATTATATTTTTATTTATTATATAATATTATAATTCTGTGTATTATGAATAATAAAAATATTATAAATATCATACATATTAGTATAATATAATAATAATATTATAATATAATATAATATAATATCAATATTATTTTTTATAATATATATAACATTTACAGTATACTACCTATACATTTATATTTTTATAATTGAAATTATTATTTATTTAGAAAATTTATCACAATAAAATAAATCATAATATAATTATAATTTATTTCACTAATGTAAAAAAAAATCGAATTCCTAAATAACTAATGATGACGTTAGCATTATAAGCATTAATATATTATCTATATGTGCAAACACACAAATATTTTATTATTGAATAATATTAAATCACACAAAATTTAATATTATCTCATAAACTCAATTAAAATTTTTTTAAAACATCCTTTTCTTGAACGAATTAATAATTTCACCTGTCGAACTGAGATCTCCGGTTCCAGTGTGATATCGTATCATTTTCGCTTTGTCCAACGATTTGGCAGCGTCGTCGATTAATTCTTTTCGCTTGCGATCCAAATTCGGATCGGCCAAAACAGTCGTGTACGGAATTCCATAAGCATTGTGATTGAGTTTCATTCGCACGAATAGATAAGTGTAACTCAACCACTCGACCGCCTCCTCGACGTTCGATATCGTGCCAAGAGCGATTTCGGCGTTCAAATTGTCCGCGAGGTAAGTAACGAAGCTGCTTTCGATCGGAAATTGATTCGTCAACAGCGATAAGTAATGATTTAATTTGTTGTGCGATGTTATTATAACAGCGTGACCGGAAGTGTCGAATTGCGGTCGTCCGGCACGACCGAAGATTTGCAAAACGTCGAGAATTCCGAGATCGATGAAGTTACCGTGCTTCGAGTCGTATATTTCCGTTCCCTGTTCAAAGAAAAATAATTCAGTTATTGGAATAAAATATTTTCAGGAAATTATTTTGAATCACGCAGTTTTAAATGTTTAGTGAATTGAAAGGGAGCGAGAAAAATAAAAAATGCCCAAAAACATTGTTTTTCATGAACATTGATTTCAAAAATATTAATTTTAATATCAATAATAATGATAATAATAATAATAATATATAATAATAACAATAATAATATATTATTAAATAATGTAATAATAATATATATTATAATTATTATTAAATAATATAATATTATTAATTATAATTAATATAATATTATAATATAATAATAATGTTATATATTATAATAATATATTATTATTATTATATATAATAATATAATAATAATAATAATAATGTATTAATAATATAATGTTATATTTTTATTATTATTACAGAGAAATAATGATAATATATTATCATTATTATAATAATAATATATTATTATTATTATTTCTCTGTAATAATAATAAGAATATAACATTATTATTATATTATTATATATTATAATAATATTATATAACATTATTATTATATTATTATATATTATAATAATAATATATAACATTATTATTATATTATAATATTATATTAATTATAATTAATAATATTACATTATAATAATATATTATTTCATTTTAATATAATATTTATATTAATTATAGATTTAGTTCAACATTTTTTTTCGTCTCCATTATCGAAAAAAATACATAATCAAATAAAAATAAAATTTCATATTAATTTCCAACTGCGTGATTGTAACAAAACACCTGTTTTACCCGAATAACGACCGCGTGAGCCGGCAAATTGACTCCCCAAGCCAGGGTCGAGGTGCAAACGAGAACTTTGATGAGTCCTTCGGAAAAATATTTTTCAACCAAATTTCTATCGGTTCTCAACATGCCAGCATGATGAACCGAAAATCCGTACTGAAACAATTGTCCGAGATGACTGTTTCTCGAATGTTCGAGAGCTTTAAGAGCTAGTCCTTTGGCAGAACCTTCGGATTTGAAGATCTTGAGTGTGTCATTTTTTCCGGCAATGTCTTTGAGCGCATTGGCCGTTCTCACGGTTCCATTGCGCGTGTGAACGAATACCATGACTTGATATCCTTTTCTCACCATATCCACGACTTGATTGTAACAAACCAAATCCATATCGTGAATCTGTTGAGTCGGTTTGATGGATTTAACGCCGATGAACGTTTGACTGAGGGGAACCGGTCGAAAACGATAGTCGAAGTAAAAAAGACCTTTGTAAGGATTTACACTGAGAAATCTCGCTACATCGACGTAATTCGGAAGTGTGGCCGATAAACCCACGATTCTTATCATTCTCTGTGACGTTTCGACTTGACGAAGAGTTCTCGCGACGAGAGCTTCAACGACGGGACCGCGATCGCCGTGCAATAGATGTACCTCGTCGATTATCAACAATTTAACGATATTCGTCAGTGCTACGTCACCGATGCCTTTTCTCGTCACGATGTCCCATTTTTCCGGTGTCGTGACGATCATTTGCGTCTGTTGAATCTCGGTTTTCGTCAATTGCATGTCTCCTGTGAGTTCACGAACCACAACGCCCAAACAACTCAGTTTTTTCGTGAAATTGGCCGTCATTTCAGCGGCCAAAGCCTTCATCGGGGCTACGTAGATTATTTTGAACGCGTC
>OZ020175.1:8398553-8428977 GCA_963971145.1 Sussaba pulchella | reverse complement strand
TCGATGAGGAAACGCGGCGTCGCCGGCCACATTATCGTCGTCAACAGGCAAGTTACATCGATGGAATTGAAATTATCATTATTTCATTACGTACACATACATTTTTTATTTCGTGTAGTTTTCGAGAGTCTCAGAACGATGATGAATTTTGATGAATTTGGTTTGTTTTTCTTGTTGGGCTCCAGCATCGTCGGTCACAATGCGGATGTGCCTTTTTCGGTAAGCGTGTATCCCGCGAGCAAGTACGCGGTGACGGGTATGACTGCCTCGTTGCGTAACGAACTGGCCCTCGCGGGAACAAAAATAAAAATGACGAGCGTTAGTCCGGGTTTGGTGAGAACCGAAATGACCGAAAAATCCGTACCGCTAAAACCGATGCTCGAATCGTCCGGAATCAGGCCCAAGAATATCGCGGATGCAATCGTCTACGTTCTCTCCACACCGCCGGATGTTCTGATCAAGGAACTCACGATCGAGCCTCTGGCAAAACCATTTAGTACAGCGATGCCACCGACCAAATGAATCGAACGATATTATACGAAAATTACAAAAATAGTGATAAATTTATAAATTTGGAACAAAACATATCTAACGAAATTATGCAATAATTATGAACATTTTGATCGTCGCGATCGACAAAATTAAGTTAATATTTTTAAAAAAATCAATAAAAATAATTAAAAACTGATTAATATTTTGAAATTTGTCATTTTCATCGTTTATTTAAAGCAGGAAGATAAAAAAATTTGGAATGGAAAAAAGAATATAAGATATTCGATGAAATAATATTTCCCACTCGTTTTGAGATCGTATTGTACAAGTGTCATTCAGCGAAGGATTTTCTCGTTACCTTTGTCAACACTTTCTCAACATCACGATAAAGGCTAAGAAGTTGTTTTGTTAGATTTCTGTCGAAGATAAAAGCCCTTGCGATTTATTGTACATACATTTTCCAACAGCCTCAATGGCGAAAAAATTACTCCTTCCTACCCGTGTCCCGTGCGAGCAGTGTTTACGATCTTGGAATAGTTCGAGTGAATTGGCAATTTTATTACCGCGCACTTTGCCAAATTTTTTTTATCATCCATGAAAAACCGAATAAATAAAAATGAATAATTGATTGTTCTACTTTATTTACAACTTCAACAAAAATATAACAAATTTTTCGTACTTATATTATATTGTAATTATATTCGTTATTTGTTAATACAATAATAATCATGTCTTATTTTATCCTGTTCTATCGCTGCAAACATTAAAAATTAAAATAATTAAAATGTCCAAACGAATCGCAAACTCATAGATTTTTCAACGGAGAAATCCAATAGGAATAATTTTTTTCGATCAGAAAAATATCGGTAATCAACCGCGAACAATTGTAGAAGTCGCCTAGTCATGATTGAAGAAAAAACCGTCGGTGATTTCTTGTGCAGAAATTGTCATTACGAATACCGTTCGGAGTGTGAAGCGATATTCTTGCTTCGTCACTGTGTCGATCGAGAAGTTTTGTGGGAGGTTTCCACGGCTGCGAAGATTTTATCGTTGTCGCAACGAATAGCCTTGCATCGTCCGCGGATATATAGATGCACGGATGCACGAACGATCGGAGACTCGAGCATCAGTCCGAGCGATCATCGTTAGAGTAACAACTTCCAGCGGGAAAAGCGTGACACTAAAAATAATGGAGCAATGGTTGGGAAAAGTGGCAATCGTGACCGGTGCGAGTTCCGGAATCGGAGCTGAGACCGCCGAGGCTCTCGTGCGTTCCGGTGTTACTGTGGTCGGTCTCGCTCGAAGAGTCGAAAAAATTCGTGAATTGGCGGAAAAAGTCAAGAGCCAGAAGGGCAAACTTTATGCCGTCGAGTGTGACGTGCAGAAGGAGGACGATATACTCAAAGCGTTTCATTGGGTCGAGAACAAACTCGGTGGTGTCGATATTCTCGTGAACAATGCTGGTGTTGTATCCTCTGAATATATTATCGGTAATTGTCAATGTTTATTGATATATTTATGTATCAACGTCCCGATTATATGTGATTAAATTCGTCGTTAACGTTTTTTCTAAAGTTAAAAACGCGATTAGAATGATCGATGATGCGATCGATGTGGCACGGTGTAACTCAGAGCTAATTAGTTTTTTGGTGCAATTTAGTCCCGTAGTTTTACAGGTAAAAAAAAAAAAATTCAACAACGTAACCGATAAGAGGAGCATAGACGTTTGCAAGGAAGCAACTAAGAGACAATAATATATGAAGGTTTCTATAAATTATAGGCATCGGTTCGGGTAACCCCCCCCCCTCAGAATCTTTTCAAATTTTTGTCCTTGATGACTTATATGTACCTGAATTTTTTCAGATTTTTTTTCTCCATTATTCCGGCGATAGTAACTAAGAGCATTTCGTGCTATTTCCGTTTTTCTTTTTTTTTTTTTTCAATTTGATTTCTTAGTATTTTATCGCAAAATAAAAATTACACTTAGAATTTATTTCGATGTAAATTTTCTCAATTGTCCGAGAAAAATATCAATTTTTAGTTTGGACTAACACAGAGCTCTCAAAATCGAGCTTTAACGAAGCTCTTAAAATCGAGTTTTAATTTTAAATAAGCTATTTTCCAGGCATTGCGCATGTCTGAAATTTTTTTTCAATATTTTTTTTTCAGAAAGCTGAGAAAATTTCAGATTATTATTAAGCTGAGAAAATTTCAGATTATTATTATTATTATTATTTTGCTATGATAAAGTGTCAACCACGTACCAACTTCATTTTCATATTATTCTTTTTCTTTCCGAATTCAATAATCGTTGATGTTTTTTAAACTCCAGACGGGCAGACCGAGACTTTTCGTAAAATTTTGGACGTGAACGTTTTGGCATTTGCAATTTGTTCGAGGGAAGCCTCAAAGTCGATGAGGAAACGCGGCGTCGCCGGCCACGTTATCGTCGTCAACAGGCAAGTCACATCGATGGAATTGAAATTATCATTATTTCATTACGCATACATACATTTTTCATTTCGCGTAATTTTCGAGGGTCTCAGAACGATGATGAATTTTGATGAATTTGTTTTGTTTTCTATTTGTTGGGCTCCAGCATCGTCGGTCACAATGCGGATATGCCTTTTCCGGTAAACCTGTATGCCGCGAGCAAGTACGCGGTGACGGGTATGGCTACCTCGTTGCGTAACGAACTGGCTCTTGCGGGAACGAAAATAAAAATAACGAGCGTGAGTCCGGGTTTGGTGACAACCGAAATGACCGAACAATTCGCAGCGCTAAAACCGATGCTCGAATCGTACGGAATCAGGCCCAAGAACATCGCGGATGCAATCGTCTACGTTCTCTCCACACCGCCGGATGTTCTGGTCAAAGAACTTACGATCGAACCTCTGGCGAAACGATTTAATTAAGAAAATTACAAAAATAGTGATAAATTTATAAATTAGGAAAAAAAGTTATCTATGAAAATAATGGAATTATTATGAACATTTTGGTTCGCTCCGATCGATAAAATTAAATGAATATTTGAAAAAAAATCAATAAAAATAATTAAAAAATTATTAATGTTGTGAAATTTTTCATTTTACTCGTTATTATATTGCGGGAAGATAAAGAAAATTTAGTGAAGAAAAAAGAATGTAAGATATTTGATGAAATAATATTTCCCACTCGTTTCTAGATCAGTTTAATATACGAAACTTACGATTCAATTGGATCCCTTTTCTCGTTACCTTTGTCAATACTTTCTCAGCATCCCGATAAAGGTTAAAGAAGTTGTTTTGTTAAATCACTGTCGAAAATAAAAGGCCTTGCGATTTATTGTACATTTTCCAACAGCCTCAATGGCGAAAAAATGACTCCTTCCTACCCGTATCCCGTGCCTGCAGTATTTACGATCTTGGAATATAGGTACGACAGGGGCTGTTCGAGTGGATTGACAATTTTATTACCGCGCACTTTACCAAATTTTTTTTTTATCATCCATGAAAAACCGAATAAATAAAAATGAATAATTGATTGTTCCACTTTATTTACAACTTGAACAAAAATATAACAAATTTTTCGTACTTATATTATATTGTAATTATATTCGTTATTTGTTAATACAATAATAATCATTTCTTATTTTATCCTGTTCTATCGCTGCAAACATTAAAAATTAAAATAATTAAAATGTCCAAACAAGTCGCAAACTCATAGATTTTTCAACGGAGAAATCCAATAGGATAAATTTGTTTCGATCAGAAAAACATCGGTAATCAACCGCGAAGAATTATAGAAATCGCCCAGTCGTGTTTGAAAAAAAAAACCGTCGGTGATTTCTTGTGCAGAAATTGTGATTACGAATACCGTTCGGAGTGTGAAGCGATATTCTCGCTTCGTCACTGTGTCTACCGAGAATTTTTGTGGGAGGTTTCCATGGCTGCGTAGATAATATTATCATCGCAACGAATGGCCTTGCCTCGTCCGCGGATATATAGATGCACGGAGGCACGAACGATCGGAGACTCGAGCATCGGTCCGAGCGATCATCGTTAGAGTAACAACTTCCAGCGGGAAAAGCGTGACACTAAAAATAATGGAGCAATGGTTGGGAAAAGTGGCAATCGTGACCGGTGCGAGTTCCGGAATCGGAGCTGAGACCGCCGAGGCTCTCGTGCGTTCCGGTGTTACTGTGGTCGGTCTCGCTCGACGAGTCGAAAAAATTCGTGAATTGGCGGAAAAAGTCAAGAGCCAGAAGGGCAAACTTTATGCCATCGAGTGTGACGTACAGAAGGAGGACGATATACTCAAAGCGTTTCAGTGGGTCGAGAGCAAACTCGGTGGTGTCGATATTCTTGTGAACAATGCTGGTGTTCTTAACTCTGAATATATTATCGGTAATTGTCGACGTTTTTTATGTATTAAATTTTGTTTATTGATTGTAGGATCCATTCGAATTAATAACTACAAAATTATTATTTTTATTCTTCTTTTCTCTGAACTTTTCGGCTGAAAATTTATTTTTGTTGTTATTATTTTATTAGGATTATTTTATTATTATTGTTGTTGTTATTATTATTATTATTATTATCATTCTTATTATTATTATTTTTATTATTTTCATTAGGTATTATTATTATTACTATTATTGAGATGATGAACCGCAAATCAAGTACCCAATATCATCTTTTCGGTATTCTTTTTTTTTTTTCATTCCAATATTGTTGCTTTACTTTTATTAACCGCAGACGGATCGACCGAATATTTTCGTAAAATTTTGGACGTGAACGTTTTGGCGTTTGCAATTTGTTCGAGGGAAGCCTCAAAGTCGATGAGAAAACGCGGCGTTGCCGGCCACATTATCGTCGTCAACAGGCAAGTTACATCTACGGAACACTCATCATTATTATAACACTACATTACATTTGTATCACTTCTTTTCCGTCTGTTTTTTCGAGGATTAAAAAGTTAATTCATGATAATTTTTTTGTTTTTTTTTTGTTTTTTGTGGGTTGCAGCGTCGTCGGTCACAATGCGGATATGGTGCACCGTCCGATAAATCTGTATGCCGCTAGTAAGTACGCGGTGACGGGCATGGCTGCCTCGTTGCGTAACGAACTGGCTCTTGCGGGAACAAAAATAAAGATGACGAGCGTGAGTCCGGGTTTGGTGATAACCGAAATGCCTGAACAATCAGGAGTGCCAAAACCGATGCTCGAATCGTACGGAATCAGGCCAAAGAACATCGCGGATGCGATCGTCTACGTTCTCTCCACACCGCCGGATGTTCTGATCAAGGAACTCACGATCGAGCCTCTGGCAAAACGATTTAATACGGGAATACCACCGACCAAATAAATCGAACGAAATTTGATACTAATATTCAAAAATAGAATCTACGAATTAAAAAAAAAAAACCATTTATAAAAATTATAAAATAATAATGAATATTTCGAACGAATACAGTCATTTTTTTAAATCTCTGCTACGTTCGAGATTCGAAATTGTTCTTCACTCTCGATATAATATTTTTATTTTGCAATTTTCATTCGTTGTTCTGAGGCGAGGAGAGAGAAAAAATTCGGAAGAGAAAAAAGAAAATAAGATTCTTGAAAAAATGATATTTTCCGGTCGTTAGTTTAAAGTGCGAAACTTACGATTCAATTGAATCCATTTTTGAAAATGGGAATCCATTACCGCACTAACGTTTGGATTTTCTGAAGTATATACATTTTTTATGACACATTTATTTTATTATTCTCGTGCGAGAGAAATAATTTTTATTATCGTATTATAAAAATAGCATTGAGCGAAGGTTTTTATCGATACCTTTTTCGATCCATTCTCAGCATCTCGATGAAGGCTGAGACGTTATTGTGTTTTACATCTTCGTCGACGATAAAAGCCTTTTAGATTCATTCTACATTTCCCAACGGTCTCAATGGCGAAAGAATTACTTCAGCACGACTCACCCACCGGGTGAAAAGTATTTACGATCTTGAAATAGGTACAACAGAAGCTCTTCGAATAAGTTGGCAATTTTATCGCCACGCACTCTGCCCAATTCCTTTTTTTTCATAAAAAAATCATCCACGTGGTTTATCAATTTATCTACTTCAATTTCTTCCACCCTTTGAATCCCAAATTTTTTTTGTTATCATTAATATTTTCTTACATTTTTCTCACAATTTTTCCAGTCCCACCATTTGATAAAAAAATTGAATAAATTGATATAGTTTTTTTATACCTAGAAAAAAATGTTGAAAATTTTTCACAAAAATTTGTGAGAGGAAAATTCGTTTTTCGGGGATATTTCGCGCACGATATTCTACCACGAGTTTTATTTGTACAGCACCTGTCGTTTCCCAAAGCGAAGATAGAAGACCAATTACGTTTCGCGAGGTATTACGAAGATATTCGTGGAAGCCGGTATTGAGATATTAACACGTATGGCTATCGAAGGGGATCGAGTGTTTGAGTGTATACGCTGGAGGGTTGTAATTTATCGATCGATTCATTAAACGTCACGAGCGGTGCGAATGTTCGTCCCGCTATTACGCTACAATATTATTACAGTTCATGGCTTCATACGGTAGCGATAATGATCCCTAATTTTCGAAGAAATTTTAGAGAAATCGTCGGCAAAAACGTTTAAAATTCTTCTTGCAAGTGGAAAACCTTCGCGGGTGAATTTATTTCACAATGGATAACGGAAATTTCTGCTTTCGAGAAATATCACCGCCTAGCATCTAAACAATGATGTCACGAATTGAGAATACAAATGATTTCGACCGATTTCTTTGCTGCATTTTCATTGACAATTCATTTTTTTTCTTTGGGATTTTTTATTTTAATTTTTCAATTTTTTCTTGGGTCCACCCAGAGAAATATATATATATAGTTTTTGGGTTTGGGATTTAATATCGAAATTATCACACCCAAGCTTCAACGAAAATGTGTTCAAATTAAAACCTACAAAAACAACTTCAATACGTGAATATTTTTTTTAATCGAAAAGAATCATTAAAGATACATAAAATGATTCATATATTCAACCTTTCTGGACTATTTTTTAGAATTGTTCGATCTCCCAAATTATGTTTCAATTTATTGCGGTTAATCGAAATATTTCGGAAAATAATTTGTCGATTTTATCCGTTTATTCGTGCATTTATTCATTCCGAGCTCTGATTTACGAAACCAGAACTTTAAAAAAATGTAAAAGCTCACGAAGGAGCGATTCTTCAACGCCACGTCGACGGATGCGAGTTGCTTCATGCGACAATAACGATAATAAATTGTACCTCACAAGCGCGTTCGCAATATGTGGACCCAACGATCTTGCCGTTCCCGTGAGAAGCTGGCGACAGCGGCGGTTTATCCGGTTTCCGGTCGATTCCGGAGCGATGATGTATCTCGTGTGTGTTCATCAGAGCTTCGTGGGATTCCGGTGTTCCGCAGGTGCCACCATCGACTGTCACACACGGCCGTGCTTGTGTCGTACGTCGGAGCGAAATTGAAAATGCTTGCGACCGAGCTTCCAAACGTTTGCGACGTCAGACTGTTA
Source organism: Sussaba pulchella (assembly GCA_963971145.1). Taxonomy (NCBI): domain Eukaryota; kingdom Metazoa; phylum Arthropoda; class Insecta; order Hymenoptera; family Ichneumonidae; genus Sussaba; species Sussaba pulchella. The sequence goes on along the minus strand of OZ020175.1, from coordinate 8,420,930 downwards.
AACTCGTTCGTCAAAAAGCACCAATGACAGCAGCTAGGAAGTCCTGTTTGAAAAAACAAATTTGAGTATATGCGAATATTGTCTGGAAATTTTCTCCGACGACATATATTTTTCATTTATTGAGCAAACTTTTTTTTACACGTATATTTTTATTTTAATGGAGAAGTATTATAATAATAATAATGATAATGATGATATTATTGAATTGAATAAATAACCTGAATAACTTTAATTATAATAATAATAATAATAATAATTTATGATTATTAATAATAATAATAATAATATTATAATAATAATAATTTTTATTATTATTATTATTATAATTTATTATTATTATTATTAATAATAATAATAATAATAATAATAATAATAATAATAATAATAATAATTATTATTATTATTATTATTATTATTATTATTATTATTATTATTATTATTATTATTATTATTATTATTATTATTATTATTATTATTATTATTATTGTTATTATTATTATAATTATTATTATTATTATTATTATTATTATTAATAATAATAATAAATTATTATTATTATTATTATTAATATTATATATATTATATTATTATTATTATTATTATATTATGTATTTTATTATTATTATTATTATCACCATATTAACTTTTCCATCGAACCATTTTACTCAAAAATATCATCAATTTACCTTACAAACAAATTTTCCCTAATAGATTAATTTTCTTCCCCTTTCAACTCACAAATTAAAAGAAAAATGAAATTGAAACGAAGACCTCTCGTAACAAATTATTTTCAGCATTCCATATCTTCAGATTCACGATATTTTTCTCGTATGTGTGCATGCGCGTGCGGCTCCATCGCTTCAATGATTTTCTCAATATCCATTACACGAACGATCTCAATTTTCTCTCAATAAAGTAAAAAATAACAGTGCCAATAAATACTTTTGACTAACAATAAATAAATCGGTTTTGAAAAAAAAAAACCTAAAAATGTAACGAACGTTGGAAAACATTTGTTTCACCGTTTTTTCTCGTCGATGTAGACGGATCGTAACGTATACGATTATTGCAAAAGTTTCTACGACGTGGGAAATGCCTGCTCGAGGATACGAACCGTCGGATGCGTTGTCGAAGTTCACGACCGAGACTACATTGAAACTCCGGAGGTGGAAGTTTTCTTCGCGCAACAATCGTACAACGGTGCGAACACGTGATGATTTTCGCACGGTGAAAACGGCAATTATCTTTGAGCGATGTATCAGACGCGACTTGCGTTGGCGGAGAGCAAACCGATGAAACACAGTCGGAAAAAGATAATAAAGATAATAGAGCGGTAAGAGTCTTGGTAATTTATAGATTGGTCATTCCGGTGATTAAAAACATAGCTTGCCGCCCTCGTACAGATATCTCCAATTATCCCGAACGATGAATAACAAATTTTCAACACTGCTCATTTACCGCAGCAAATTCTCCGGGGTTGCTCAGACCCCACGTCAAAATTTACAACCCTCAGTCTCTCACATCCGTCGCTACTGAAACCTTCGATTATCCGATGGTTCTTGTATTCGGTGTAAAAACATTCCCTCGAATAAAAGAACAATAACAATTTATCAAAAAATATAAAATCTTAATTTAAATTTAGATTTAAAAAGAAAATAAATATCCGTTTTCTCCATAACTCGAAGAAAAAAAAATATATGGTATTCAGGGTGAAATAAACATCCCTTGGAATTTAATAAGAAACTGTTAATCAAAAAAATATTCGCATTTTAGAGATAACTAAATTTTCTTTAATTTAATTTTTTTTTGTGATAATTTTTTTTTTTGTTTTTTTTTCATCTGAAAATGGGGTTTAAAGTGACTTTGAGGTCTGCTGCATATTTCACGAGACTGAGCGTTCGTCTGGCTTACTCGTGGCCACCCCCACCGAGTGCCACAAAGTGGGAGAACATTAAATTCGACGCGCTATGGGTTTTGTCGCTTTTGAGCGCTTTTGGATTTCTCGCTTCGTTGATTTACGCTATTTACGAATTTCCGTCGGATTCTATGATGATCACGAAAATTACGTGCGTCGGTGCTATCTCTGGATTTATCGTCAAAGTCGTTGTTTGCAGGATTCACAGAGAACGAATACAGGTAAAAAAAAATATATATTTCAGTCGTAAAATGCTGAGTCGACGATTAATGTTAATTTAATTAACTTACATTTATCTGTTACATTTATCATTAGGTTTTATCGTTTTTTTCCGTCGAAATTTCAATTGAAACCATTCAGAAACTTTTTTTCTCACTTTCAGCATCAGACGAGATTATTAAATAATTTGATTATCTAAAACACCGAAAATGAAAAGAAATTCCAGTTATTTTTCGTCGATCTTTCGAAAAGCAATTATTTTAATTATAACGTGATTGATTGTAGCTCTAATAAACATTTTCGACAACTCAAAAAAAAAAAATAAAAACATTTCACTATAAAGCAAAGTATTTAAAAAAATAATTATAGAACTGACATTTATGAAAATAATAAGGAGCAGAAACTAAACTTGTGGATAAACTCAATGAATATAATGAAAAAATATGATTTAAATTAACGCAAACAATTTGGGGCAAAAAATAAATTTGTGAATAAATTAAATTCATCAATGAATCAAAGATAATTCACCGACTACCGACCGGGATATCAATTATGATGAAATATTGCAGAACGTCATATACGAAATGGAAGATTTTGAAGAAAAAGCTGAACGCGACGATCGCGCGGTTCTCCAACGTTACGTCGATCAATGCTCGTCGATTCACATAACAATAACTCTGATAAATTATTTGACGCCGGTTCTCGTGTTTTGCGGAACGTTTTTGAAACCCGACGAAATTCTACCGGCCCCAGCCGCTTATCCGTTTTCGGTAGAATCCGGACCGATGATGTATCTCGCTTGTGTTCATCAATACTTCGCCGCGTTTCAGTGCTCGGCCGGGGCCACGATCGACTGTCAAACGGCAATGATCATGTGGTACGTCGGCGCGAGATTGGACATGCTTGCCGCGGAATTGGAAAACATTTGCGATCCCAAAGGATTGCGAATACTCGTTCGAAAGCATCAAAGATTGCTTGGGTAGGTTTTGTTGAAAATCAATCTAACATACGCTCTAGGGTGTGTTTAAGCTTTTATTAATTTTTTTTTCATTTTCCAACGAGCTACCCCTGATAAATTTGGTTTAGATGGAAATAATTTATTGTGTTGCAATGGCGCGAAGTTGGTGATTCCCGCATGAATGCGTGGCTACCCTAGCAAATTCGAAAACCGACGAAAGCACTGAAAAACGCTTGGAAATCACTGAGGGCTTTTCAAACATCAAAAGCACCGGAATTTTGAGCGAAAGCACCAAGAAGCGCCGAATTTTTTTTTCCGGTGCCTTTCGAACATTAAAAGCACGGGAATTTTGGTCCAAATCACCAAAAAAGTGAGGAAAAAATGTATCCGGTGCTTTTTCGGCGCTTGCGCCCAAAATTTTGGTGGTTTTAATGTTCGAAAAGCACTCAGTGCTCATTGGTTCTTTTTCAGTGGCGAGGATGTGTCATTCTAAGGGTGAGGATGACAAAAATAAACTCTGGCATTTTGGGTTGAGCGGAAGATCAGCCTCATTTGATTTTTAATTTTTTTTTCTCTATTTTATTGAATTTTATAGGTCAGCGCCACCCCTAAAAATCGTCCGATCGGCCTCATCTTTCTCCACAAATCTACGAAAGATGGATACTTCAAAATAGCCGATGGCCACGGAAATCGAATTTATTTTTCGATTTTTTTTGATAAAAAAATAAAAAAATAAAAAGACAGATCGATATATGAATTCTTTGAATGTATATTAAACTATCTTGCTTCCGTAGAATTGTGTCGAAAGGTTAGACCGATCGGACAATTTTTAGCGGTGGCGCTGATTTTCGAAAGTTTCAACCGTAGAAACTTTAAAAATCCGCGCCGTCACCCCTAAATATGGTCCGATCGAGCTAACCTGCTTTTAGCACGATTTTGGGGATGCAAAGTACTTTGACGCTGCCGCGCGCCCCGAAAATCGGCGAAGTATTTTTCATGGCCGGTCACTCTCAAATATACATTGTGTCCTTCAAACTCACAACTTTTGCAAATTATCATAATTTCCGCTTAATTTTCCAGACTCGCTTACGACGCTAAAAGCACAATGGCGTACATTGCACTGACGACCATCACGACAAGTGGCATTGCAACGGTGTGCAGTTGTCTTCAACTCGTCAGTGTCAGTACAATTAGATTTTTATGGATACATTTTTTCCTTCTCGAAAAATCCATTGCTATGGTAATCCATAGCATAGTAATCCATTGGATGTCATCTGAAAAAAAAATTCGAATAGAAAAAAATTCTACTATCACAGCATTGCGACACTTTTTAAATTACTAAACTTATTATTATTATTATTATTATTATTATTATTATTATTATTATTATTATTATTATTATTATTATTATTATTATTATTATTATTATTATTATTATTATTATTATTATTATTATTATTATTATTATTATTATTATTATTATTATTATTATTATTATTATTATTATTATTATTATTATTATTATTATTATTATTATTATTATTATTATTATTATTATTATTATTATTATTATTATTATTATTATTATTATTATTATTATTTTTATTTTTTTTAATTTTTTCAAATTATTATTATTATTATTAGTATCATCATCATCATTATTAGTATTATTGTTATGACTATTATTATTATTAAAAATATTTGATATAAATTAATTTTAATTATTTATTAAAGGATGAACCAATGGCTGTCAAAATGCAGTTTGGGCCTGTGGCTCTTATCTCGATACTCTGTCTCTTCATCTGTGCCTGGCCCGCTGACAATATTATCACAGTGGTAATAATAGAATAATAAAAATACCATCACAATCATTCGAACCCGCGTGGCTTTGACACGAGCAAATCACATCAACGACCATTCACTCAAGTGTGATCACGTAGGAGCAGCGGCTTACAACAGTCCCTGGATAGAAATGTCGCCGCGGTTGAGAAAACATATTTTGATGATTCTGAGAAGATCACAGAGACCGGTCGTTGCGTCCATCGGTGGATTCGTTCCCATTCTCTCGTTGCGCTATTACGCATCGGTAAAATTGAAACATACGTCATCGAATAACTATCTGAAGATTTTTTTCGTCATTGAAAAAGATGAATAAATGAGAAAAATTTCTATTTTCGTTTCAGTTCCTGTCAGCAGCATTCTCCTATTTCACCACACTTAGTGCGACCATGATAGCTAAGGAATCATAAGAGCTTAAAAAACACTAGGTGTTTGTCAAAGATACAAATTTGTGACATTGAAAAAAAAAAATTAAGAAAATCTTCCCAGAGGTTTTTAATGACTTACCTTTTGAATAAATTAAAAAAATTTATTAATCAATCAATCAATCAATAAAAATAATAATAATAATAATAATAATAATAATAATAATAATAATAATAATAATAATAATAATAATAATAATAATAATAATAATAATAATAATAATAATAATAATAATAATAATAATAATAATAATAATAATAATAATAATAATAATAATAATAATAATAATAATAATAATAATAATGATAATAATAATAATGATAATAATAATAATAATAATAATAATAATAATAATAATAATAATAATAATAATAATTTTAATAAGACCTAAAGTTAATATATTTTCGCAAAAATGTTAACCACGCATCACCGGAATGTAGAATTTTTTTTCTATCAGTAATTTTCTCTGCAAACCTAATTACACTGTTTTTCAAACACTATATTCATACATCAAATTCAAAATTGTCGTGGACATTAAATTAACGCCAAGAACAAAATGACTTCACCAAATTTGATTTATTCAACCGAAATTGTTAGAATTTCATTTCTTCCACGATCCAACGATTCACAATATTTCAAAGTTGAATTTCGAAAAGCTCGAAATCATCGAGACCGAAAATAATTCCGAACGTCTCGTTAAATCCGAGGAATCTAGTCGCTTGCTGTTCGACATCGCGAAATTGACTGTGTAAAACTCGCACCTGGCGTTGTTCGAATTCGAAGGGGTTGCCCGTGGGGTTGTGGGTAATTATTCTCCAAGAAAACATCGAGCCTACGATTGTCGGATACGCGGCAGTTCGAACAGCCGGGATGTGCGCTTACCGCGGTGATTTATTCATCAGTAATTATCTTGAATCCGAGAAACTTTGTTACGTACGTCGAACAATCGATTCATCAATTTTCCTCAATTAGGGCGTAGAAAGGGGAAGAAATGATAATTGCGACGGTGCATTTAGCCCGGAGTCGACGTTATCGACTCTCGCATTTATTATGACATTTTGTAATTGCTCGTATTAGACTGCAATTACACACACACACGCACGGGCAGACGTTAAGGCGCGTTGCGAGACCGCAGCGGGGCTGAGAAATTTGTAACCATTGATAGAAAAACGTGTCTCGTGGTCGAAAGCTCTTCAAAAATAATCGCGAGCTTTTATTTTAAAAAATATACGAAGTATGAATATTTTTTACAATTTTGACGGTCGATTTTTAAACGATTAAATTATTTTTTTAATTAATCATTGCAATAATACATTTGAAGAAAAAAAATAATATTTATTAGAAGAAAAATTTATACGATGGTGGGTCAAGTGAGCTTGGAAAAAGCGATCAATTTCACGAAACTGAGCGTTCATTTGGCTTACTGCTGGCCACCGCCGGTCCATTCGACGAAGTGGGAGAAAACTAAGTTCGATGTGCTGTGGATTCTGTCGCTTCTGAGCGCGGTCGGACTACTCGGACCTCTGCTTCATTCCGTCTACGAGTTTCAACACGATTCTCTCAATCTCACGAAATCCGCGTGCTTTCTCGGTGCGGTTTCCGGCTTCACGATCAAAATCGTTGTCTGCCGATTGCATCGAAAACGAATACAGGTGACGAAATTTTTTTAATCGTGAAAAATTGACGGATTTATCGATTTATATTTTATTTATATTTTTTTGTTTATTTCTGATGGTCTTTCGAATTAAAAATTGATAAAATATCGAACATTGATTCCTTTCGTTCTGACAGATTGGTTAAATGATTATATATTAGCTTTCTCATAGGAAAAACCTCATTTGCGAAAAAAAAACTGCATACTAAGTCGGATATTGAATGTCACAAAAAAAAATATTAACATCTAAAAAATAATCCAATATCCCACTTTTAAATCAGTTTGAAGGGCAAAAAGCTCCCACGTGGCATTCATAATTTTTTTTACTATCAAAAAATCCTTCTCAGGATCAACGCTAAAAAAAATTTCAAAAATACTTTCCTGCAGACCCCCCAAAATATAAAAAGTGGGAATCATGAATAAGTTAATGCGCGCAATTTTTCTTCACAGTCAATTTTTTTTTTTGCAGGCTTTAATTTTCGAGATGGAAAATTTTGTAAAAAACGCCAATTTCCACGAACGATCAGTTCTGCAACGTTACGTCGACAGATGTTATTTTCTGCACGTTACAATAACGATCGTTAATTACATGACGACGTCTTTCGTCATATGCGGTCCGTTTTTGTTGCCCGACGCGAAACTTCCGACACCGGCGGTCTATCCATTTTCGATTGATTCCGGACCGTTGATGTATTTCGTTTACGTTCATCAAAGTTTCGTCGGGTTTCAATGCTCGGTCGGGGCAACGATCGACTGTCAAGCAGCTTTGCTCGTGTGGTACGCCGGTGCGAGATTGGAAATTATTTCCCACGAGCTCGAAGGCGTCAGCGACAGAAAAGCTCTCTATTCCTTCGTCCAAAAGCATCAACGATTGCTTCGGTAAAATATTTTAAAAAATTAATGAGAACATAAATGAGTGAATGAAAATATAAGGCTAGTCTAGAGCTTTTTATGCCTTGTGGAATATTTTCAAAAACTTCGTGAATTTAAATAGTTGAATGTAAGTTATTCAGAATCTGTTAATTACATTTTTTTAATTTAGCTTCGATGAAGTATTGAAAAATGAATGAATGAATTAATGAATGAAGCCAAATATGAGGCACGTCTAAAATATTTGTCTGCCTTATGGGGTATTTGAAAGGGATTGAAAATGAAACCCGGGAAAAATAGGTTTTACGAAATATGTTAATTAAAAAATTTTCGTCCAACTACGGTCAAATATTTTTTAATAAATAACCTGAATGAATTGATGAACCAATATATGAGGCACGTCTAAAGAAAACAGTGAAAAATAAGTTATTCAAAATATGTTAATTGAAAAATTATCATTTATCTTCGATAAAATATTTTTTCATTAACAAACTAATGAATAAACGAAAATATGACGCTCACCTAAAAAATTCTTCTGACTTCTGAAATATCCAGAAAAAAATTAACGAATCGAATTATCGAAAAATAAATCATTCCGAATGTGTTAATTAAATTTTTCTACCAACAATCATTCAGATTAGCAGACGATGCCAAGGACACAATGGCTTATATAGCACTAACGACTACAACAATGAGCGGCATTGGAACCGTTTTCAGTTGTCTCCAACTCGTCGGTGTAAGTCGCAAAAAATTTAATCAACGAAAAATCCATCGAACCAACAATTTCAGTTCTCAATCGATTTTATTAAATTTTTTTTATTTCAAAATCGAAGAGTCAACCGATCGCTGTAAAAATGCAATTCGCTCCCGTGGCTCTCATATCCATCGTTTGCCTCATCGTATGCGCCTGGCCGGCCGATAATCTCATCAAAGTCGTAAGTCGAAGCTGAAATTCAATATATCATGAAAAAAAAAATGTCTTTCTTGCGATGGTCAAGACGACCAAGAAAATAACCGATCGGGTCAGTGCGATCTTATAGGAATGTCGGCCTACAACTGTCCCTGGTCCGACATGTCACCTTCCATGATGAAAAATATATTGATAATACTCAGAAGATCTCAACGACCGGTCGTTGCAACCATCGGTGGCTTTCTTCCAACTCTTTCACTGCGATACTATGCCTCGGTAATAATAGTAATACTAATGATAATAATAATAATAATAACAATAATTATACTAAATATAAAATGCTATATATAAAAAAATACTAAATATAATAATAATAATAATAATAATAATAATAATAATAATAATAATAATAATAATAATAATAATAATAATAATAATAATAATAATAATAATAATAATAATAATAATAATAATAATAATAATAATAATAATAATAATAACAATAATTATACTAAGTATAAAATGCTATATATAAAAAAATACTAAATATAATAATAGTATATATAAAATACTATATATAAAAGATACTAAATATAGCAATAATAATAAACAGAGAAATAATGATAAGAATATTTCAAAGATAGAAAAACACAAAAATTGTAATCGCCATAATTATTTTCTTTCAGTTTCTCTCAGCAGCATTTTCCTACTTCACCACGCTTCGTATAACCGTCAACGTTGACGGTCCATGAAACATTTTTATCCCAAAACGAATCATCGATATTTTTGCTCTCCCAAAAACGTGAGTGAACAATAAAAATTATCGATCGAAAAAGTTGTTAAATGATTTTCTCTTTTTTTTTTCGTTAAAATTCAGCTTCGTACATTATCTTGTAATTTTGACATCTGAGAGGTAGTATATATATTTTTTAATAACATACATGCAAATTATGGATTATCATTAATTGTTCTTTGATAAAATTCCGTGACTGGAAGTTCAACCGGAATAATCGTTGACATCGGTGCTGTTGACGACGATGAATTCGTAAAAACGACATTTGCTGGTTTGTGAATGATTTGACGGAAGGATATGGGACCGATCCGCTATATATCCACGGTTTCTCTGAAGTAGGGTTAATTTCCCAACGGCATTGAACTTTCCCACGGACAATCAGTCGTCCCGCCGAAATAATCAGCGATAGACACCACAATTGCATGTATTTCAAACAAAAACCTCTACCACTAATCAGCGCGCAATAAGAATTAACCAAGAAACATCTAATTAGGCTTAACATTTTTTTTCTATTTTTTGAATCGATTAAACCCTCTTCGCAATAAAAATTCGGAGATGACCCAAATAAAACCGACCCGGGTATAGATGTAGTCGCTGAAAGTACCTAATGATGCTTTTATTTCGTTTCTGGTGCGAGCCACGTCGAGAACACATGCAACCCCATCCCCAATCCCGGCTTACTCGCTTCGTGCAGCAACGGAAATGCAATATCACCGTCGGGACAATGACCACGCTTGTAGTGGCTCTCTCGTGACTGAATATCATTAAGAGGATGGACTACATCGCCCAGTGCGAAGGTGACAACGCTATCGGCGCTCACTGCGGAGCGAGAGAGAAGGAGAGAACGTTTGTAGTCCATCGTCTTAATACCCCGTGGTATTGTCATTGAAACACGACAGCTTTAGGATGATGTTCGACTCGTGGGTAGCCTATTCTTTCGATTCACTTATCCGCCCCAAAGCACTTTCGTCCATGAGCAATATAGCATCATAAAATACAATAAACAATGAAGATAAAATCGCGCGCGGGTAGAAAGAATGTGTTGGAATATTTTCCAGCTGTCAAGTTGATAGAAATGGAATGAAAACATGTTTTTGAATTGATTTCATTATTTTTTTCTAGGAGTTTGGAGAATATAATTATAATTAAGTTGTAGCAAAATTTTGAAAAACTAGATTTTTTTAATTCACTGGCTAGGGAGATTAGAGCTGAGATCTTTATTAAGGAATCTAACTCATGATTTTGCTGCGAGAAATTGTTGTTTCAATTTAATTTTTGAATTTTAATATTTAAACTTTAACTGAATATTATTCAAATTTTTTAAAAATTTAATTCAGATTATTTTTTTATTAATATTAGGTATAATTAACTATAACTGTGTGGTAGCTCAGTGACAGTCCATTTATATTGCTTTGGATATTTCTTGAGGTTTTATGTCTTCAGGTAATTAATTGCGAAGGTGATAATAGAAGAGGAAAAATTGCTGCACCCTTTAATAGAAATTTATGGGATTTTAGGTGAGATTCTTGTAAACGAGGTCAATTCTATTCGAACACCTTACGTGTAAGGAGACGACATCGGCAACCGAGATTGTGGCTATTACGTGGCATCATCCAAGAGCCTCGGAGACCTTTTCAAAACGGAATTCTATTTTCGCACGATTCATCATTCTTCTTTTATTACACCTCGGCACGCGATTTGTCAGCCTTGCGGAAAAAGTATTAACTTCCTGCCGTCATTTCGAATTCAAATCCCAAGAGAGTATTTTTTAAATATCTTAATGAATATTTGCCTTTCGACCAAATTAATAAAAAACCTTTTTTTAGAAATCAAACTTTTGATAAAACAAGTTCTCCAACATTTTTTTAATATAAGAATTCAGGAGATATCGCGAGAATTGTAAATAAAAAAACCAAAATAAAAAAGCGGGATCAATTACGCATAAATTAGGTTGTGCAGAATTTGAGGTTCGTACTTTTAGGGATCCAAGCTAATATTTAAGGATGCAGCGCCGAAGGAGAGGAAAATTTTTTTTTTAACCAGTCTAGTGACCAATCTGGGGTTAAAATTCCATGAATGATTTTCTCATCGAAAGAAAAGTGTTTGGGATATAAACAAACAAATAACAATGACCTCAGTTATTCTCGTATTGCGTTATAGCGTGATACAAATTTATTTATTCGTTTGTTTTCTATTATTTTTTTTATTTTTTTTCGTCTTCTCGATGGAGAAAGAATTTCAAAGGCCGAGAACGGTCAGTAACGAGACAAAAGTTTCAAATTTACACGTTCACGCGCATAATTCAGGCACTTAAAAAATAATAGTTCAACATCATCATTTCATTCACTCTCGAAGCTCAGTTTGTGTATGTTTTTTTTTTTTTTTTTTTTCAATGTGCTCTTAACAAAGATTTTACAATTAACATTTTAGATTTGTTACGACTTTGTGTATCAACGATGGCTAAGAGATAAAGTTTTCAATGCATCTTCGAGATATCGTTGTCGATATGCTAAATATCGCAATCTAATGGAATTCAACTCGAAGAAAAAATTTTAAATGCAAGAATCGATTCATCCTACCAATATACAATATTTTTGTTTCAAGGTATTATGGATTTTTTCTCCCATCGTGGATTCGTTCGGGAATTTTTTTTCCATGGGCATAAGTACGGAAGCATTTAAGGCGTTAGGAGGATAAATCTTACGAGTACTTAGAATTATTTCGGACAGCAAAGATGGCTGCAATTTATCGATATAAAAATTCGAAAAAAAAAAAAAAAACGAATTAACGAAGGGTGATGAGTGATTTTGGCATGCGACTAGAGATAAGATGTTAAAAGTATTCGCCATATTGCTATGGGTGTATTCGTCCGAAGGTTGGTGTGATAAAAATGTTAACTACGCACCGAAGTCTCTGAATTTCATGTAGTTTAGCACCGTTTTGAGTCACTCGGTCGCACTCGGTCGAATGATCTCGCTTGCAGCATCAACGAAGGCCAATAATTGTCTGCACTATCATTTTTTCATGTGTATATATATGTGTGTGTATGTGTGTGATATATAGATATATATTTTACGTATGAGTCTTATCGATAATAGATTTAAGTTTTGTATTTTTTAATGTTTAAGTACGTCAAGTGCAAAATATAATTTATTCGAAGAACTATTAGGCAAAGTTGCACCGAAGATTTCCGAAGCTCGCGCTTTGGTTTTGTTAGATCACAGTTCTGCACTGCACTCGACTGGCGTAGGCCCGATTAAATTAGTCTTTAGTGTATTCGTGCGTCCACAGTTGTCGAAAAGACACGAATTTTTTTTTTTTTGTCATTGAATCATACACCGCTAATATTTAATACCGGATTTATGAGCGCCGTCAATTTTGATGGGTTTGAGATTTCGTGAGAAAAATCAGAGACGTATTTCCGGTACATCTTAATGATTGCTTGTAAAATACTAATGCTTATAATCATTAATAAAATTCAACAAAGCCTAATAAAATAAAAAAACAATTTTATCATTAATCGAATTAATGTCATATTCATATAATATATGTTTTGATTTGGGTCATTTCTGGATTTTGATTGGGCCTGGGTCTTAATCAATCGAAAAAAAATGTTATGCCCAATTTAACAATTTCTAGTCCAACTCTGATGCAAGGTTGAGTTTCTCGTTTAAAATGCATGCAATTTTCCTATTCTTTGATAATTATATTGGTGGGGTGACTAATTATTCCCGAAAAAAATTCAGAACCCCATGAAATTAACGCGTATGAACTCCAATTTCACGTAAAAAATATACGTCCATGGGTCATCTCATGCCAAGACGTTCCTCTGACGATTATTATCAAATTTATTCGAAAAATTTAAAAATAACGAAAATATCGGAGATTTCCAGGGCCTTACAATGATTATGGTTGTTTCGGATTATTCAGGGCATCGTGTGTGAATTTTAGAGGGCAAACCTCGAGATGCTCGGATATTAAAAATTATTTAAAGAAATCAGATGATAATCGTCAGAGGTGCGGTGCAAACTCGGCGTGAGATGACCCATATGTGTCCATGTTTTTTTGGTGGAAGGTGGGGTTCATACCCGTTAATTCCATACGGTATTGGATTTTTCCAGGAATAATTAATCGCCCCGCTAATATAATTACCGAGAAATAGAATAGTTGGATGTATTTTTAACAGAAAACTCCAATTTGACTCGGCGCATAGTAAAAATTATACTCTAAAGGTCAAATGAGGCTCAACATTTTTTCATTTGTTTTCGGAATCGATTGCCACTCCGGCTCAATAAAAATTCGGAAATGACCCAAATAAAAACCAGCCTAACATATACACCTACATAATAGAAAAATAACCTAAGAAAAAAAAAATAATAATAAATAGAGAAATAATAACCTAATTCATGCTATCTTTGATTGTTAGAATAATACAAATAAATGAATTCTATAAATTCAAGTCAGCAAACAAATCCAGAAAACAACAACAACAATCGCTACGATTTTTCTCGTAAAATCCAAATCTCGTAAAATCGACGAACCCCCTTAAATCCGGAGTCAATGGAAAAAAAAAATTGAAAATAATCGTACAAACACTCCTCACAAATATTTTCATCATATCCACACGATAAAAACCGTGTATAAAAATAAAATAAATAAATTAAAAATTAAAAACACCGTCGTGACGAAGTTTTCACGAATGACGTTGCAATTATTCGAGCAAACCATTTTTATCGAAGCTAACGGATCTGAAAGCGTCTTCCACGAGATCGGCGAGACACCTCACAGCCTGAAGAAGAGCCGCGAGAAGCAACGAAAGCGACAATGAAATAATTTTGCTCGGTACTATAGCATTTTCCGACGATTGTCCACGGCTCGAAATTTTCTTTCGTTTACGTTTGTCGTAAACGAAAGTTTTCCCATTCGGCGAATCTTTATCTTTATTATCGCGTTGATTATCGTTCGATCGATCAACGATACAAGATTTGGGCGATGATTTATCCCGCGACGTCGATCGAACGTCCAATTGTCCGCGATTCACGAGTTTTCCATTTCTTTTCGATCCTTCGAAACCCAATTTCGCGACTCTTCGACTCGTCACGATATTTTCGATCATTCTGCGAAATTCTTCGGCCTTCGCTTCGACCTCGGCTATTCTTCGTTCTTTGGATTTATTACCAACACGTCCGGAAGTTTTAGCTCTCGCGATCGAACAAATTCCATTCTCCGAACGTCCCAAAGCATCTTCCGATCGCGCTTTCGCACCAACGTCCAAACAATTCACGTTTATTTCCCCAAACAAATTTTCCAAAGAAGTTTTTCTCATCTCGCAATCATCGACGCTTGGAAAATACGAATTTTCGTCCAACGAATTCGTACGACCTTGACAATTTTTACGATCGATCAATTTTTTATCGTCCAACGAATTTAAATTATAATTCACAATATCGACGTTTATTCCTTCGGTCGATCGTTCGATCTCCGATTTTTCCGTATTAACGATGTTTTCTCGAGTCTCGACGATCGCCAATTTATTACCGATTATTTGCAAACTGTTCGGTACGAAATTAATATTTGTATCGGCGTTTCGATAAACCTCGGGGTGTCCCACGTCGATCGGAACACTCGTGGAATAATCGACAACGTCGCTCGTCCCACATTCGTCCGTGAATTGTAAAAAATTGTCGGTAAAAATTTTTTCACCGTCTTCGTCGCGATTCAAAGATTTTTCTTTTTTCACGGATTCAAGATTTTCCGTGCACAAAAGATCTTTGACTTCGTGAACGCTTCTTTCGATGTTCGGACTGTGATAAAGAAGACTCTTCAATTCCGGTATATCCAATTTTTGTACGTGCAACAAATTTTGTTCTATATTCATCAGACTCTCTTCGATCTGTATCAAACATTCTTCGATGTCACAAGCATCGCTCGTTTCTTCCGTTGTTTTCGAACTTTCGCTAGTTTCGCTTTCCGGCGTTCTGGCGAATGCCAAAAGTTTCATTCTCGAACGCACGAAACCTTGAAATTTTACAAAATCTTCGGTATCGTTCGTCGATACGATTTTACGATCGTCAACGTAAAAATTTTCATCGTCTCCGGTTTCTACGTCCGAACGATCGTTACGATTGTAAAAAACTTGATAATTGCTGTGACTATTGGCAATTTCGTAATTATTGCTATCGTCGATCGGTATCAAACGTTGTCTCGACGTGTCGTCCCAAGTTTTCTCGCTTTCCGACAAAATTCCGTAAACTCCGTGACTGTTAGCCACCGAATAAGACGATTCACCGTCCCACGAGCATATTTTCTCGTTTTCCATGGATAATTCGCAATCGTTCGACGTTGATTCCACGTTCTCGGTCAATCTCCGTCGGGATTTTGAAAATATTTTCGGTACATCGAGAATTTTCGATCTTGAAACGTCGGAACTCGGTGTATCGTCCGTTAGAATGTTGTAATTGCTGTGACTGTTAGCGTCGGGATAGACGAATTTTTTTGGTGTATAATCGAGGCTCGAACCGTCGCTTATCAAAACGTTCAAACTGCTCATGGCGTTCTCGTCGTCCGTATCGAAATCCAAAAGATTCTTCATTTCCGGTTCACGACTGTTATCGTCGCAATCGTGAATTTCCACGTGACACAAGACATTGCTCGGTGGAGCTGCCGTTGCACCGGTATTCGTTTCCGTTGCCACAACGTGCAGGGTATCGTCCAAAAAATCAAAATCCGAACTACGATAATCCGGATATGGCGTATTTATGGGCGTGTGTGACAAAAGATTGACGTAACCGCCGTTGTCGTTGATCATGGATCAAGTGACGATTCCGCGTCTTTGAGGACTCGTGGTTGGGGAATCTTGACTGACGTTTAGAATTTCGTTGCTGTTTCGAGTTTGACCGGGTTTGTAAGTTATTTTCGGGCGTGCCAATTGAATTTGACGAAATTCACCGGTGAACGATAGCACGTAGATGCAAAATATCGTCGCGCATATCCATTCGGCCGCTGTGCTTATCACGTGCAATTCCCATCCACCGTCGTTTTTGTACCATTTACGAGGATTTTTACCTGTGGATTGATTAATTTTTGTTCGTTAGTTGATTATCGTTGATACGAAAGATATGATGATGGTATGTTATGGGATTACGGAAATTTATTGATTATCGTAATTTAGCAGCTTTATCAGATCGATTAATAATAATAAGGATAATAATAATTATTATTATTTATTTATTTATTATAATCGATAATCAATAAATCAATTATCAATCGATAATCGATTAATAATAATAATAATAATAATAATTATTATTATTATTATTATTATCATTATCATCATTATTATTATATTTATATAAGTATTATTATTATCACATTTATATAAGAATTATTAATATTATTATTATTTTTATTATTATTATTATTATTATTATTATTAATAAAAATGATAATAATAATAATTATTATTATTAATTGATAATTTATTATTATTAATAAAAATGATAATAATAATTAATTATTATTAATTATTATTATTATTATTATTATTATTATTATTATTATTATTATTATTATTATTATTATTATTATTCCAACTATCATTATTGTTATATATCGACGAATAATTGATTGATAAATTTTGATTAGAATGAAATGTATATTTCAACGATTCTACGGACCTTTGTAGGCTCGATGAGCGAGAATTCCACAGACGAGAATGAGGAAAAAATTGATGGTGTTGATAACGGACATTATTAGTCTCGCATGAACGATCCTCAACGAACAGCCCAGGGGGTACATGTAGTACGAGCAAATTGCCTGTAATTATTCATTGATCAATGAGACGATTGGACGAAGAAGAATGAAAAGCACGATAATCATAATTGCGTAGGTAGATGGAATTTTTGTTTGTTTTTTTTTTTTTTGCATCAACCTGTATCCAGAAGTAGATAGTGCCACAGCCGAAGCACATGAATGCCCCGATAAAGTGTACGACGATGACCGAGGTCTCCTGGAAATTGGCTACGAGGGAGAGACCGAGGGTCGACAGTAGGCCGAGGATAAGCCCGGCTCTGTTCCACTTTTTCAAGGACTCGTTCAGCCTGAAGGCATCCGTGCATTCCTTTATCTGTGAGTATCTTATGTACACCACAAAAACCACTGAAAACATAAATATTCGGGTGTTATTATTGTTATTATTATTGTTCAAAAACTAATAACTGAATGATTGATATCTTCTCGATTGATAGCTGATCGACTTTATTATGCTCATAATATTATTATCTATATAATTATAATAAAATACACAATCATATGATTACGATAATGAAAAACAATAATAATAAATAAGATAATAATCATCATTATTATTATTAAATATCAATAACTTATAGTTATAATGAATAGAAATTGATATTATTAAAATAATAGTATTAATCAGTTCTATCAGTCTGTCAGATATTAGTTTTTACTACCATTATTATTGTTATTATATATTAAAAAAAATGAATTTTATAATTTGTTTAAAAGGTATTTAAAAAAAAAAGAACTAACGATACGATTGAATTCCGAATTCTAATGAAACACCGAATAAATTATTCGCTGACTACGATTAATCACAATAGCCGGAAAATTCCACGATCATCATTATCGAGAGAAAAAAAACGAGAAGAATCCAAAGATCTACGTCCGTCATTCGGGATCCGATGAATGTTCTCGTAATTCAAGGTCGCGTCGGTTCAAACCCGACGGTATTGACGTTGAGGTAAGTAAGATTGGTTCGTCGACCCGGCGCGAGACGGAAGAATTTACGAGCAAGTACACAGAGCCTCCGGCGAACCCGGCTCATTAAGGCGATGATATACGGAGGTCGATATTTGTATATGTATTCGATCGATGAAGACGCGTGTGACGTCATCGTTTACGATCGCGAAACGCGGCTGAGTCGATTAAAATCTTCGATCGACGGTAAAAATCGAAAGAAATAATAAACGCTGGAGAGAAAGAGAGGACGAGAGAGAGAAAATGAGAGAGAGAGAGAGAGAGAGAGAGAGAGAGAGAGAGAGAGAGAGAGAGAGAGAGAGAGAGAAATATTGTCATTGACACGACGATTCTTAAGGTCACGCATACGCGTCTGATCGCACATTTACGTTTACTACTCGATTCGCGCGAGCGTAGAAACCTCGCGGAGTCGCGACCTTGTATACGGATCTGGTGGTCGTGGTAAGGAAGCGAGACGTTCGGAAATTGTCATTCCGTTGTTGCACTCACTCAGAGCCGCTGTCATGTTTATGAATTGAGCGAATATGCAACTTTCCGGGGGATAAGTGGCGGTGTCCGAGATATAAGGCAAACCCGGTTCCACATGGTCCAGACCAACTGCTATCGCGTAACTGCAACAGAAAAAATATTTCGTCAATTTTGTGCGTTTTTTGAAGAAAAAATAATTGTTTTTATTATTATGATTATTTGTTTGATTTTATTGTTTTTGGTAACATTTTTTAAAATTAACTAAGAGATTTTTTCTAATGATTATGATTGTAATCTATTGTTTTTTTTTTTTTTATGGGAACGTAATTTGTTTGTGGAGAGAATGAATATTTTTTATGTTTGTTCGTTTTAAAAAAAAAATGTATTTGAATTATTATTTTTTATTATGGTTTTTTTTTTTTATATTTCGAAAATTAACTGGTTATGATAATTTCCGACAATGATTGCAACATCTGTTGACTTTTCGATAGGATCAATATTCAACCATCGATGGAACGAATATTTTTCATGCGTTCGTGTATTTTTCAAACCAGAATTAATTCGAATTTTCATTCTCGTGTCTTCCCTCCCTGATTCCGTATCGATTACTCCCCGTAGTATTTTACTTTTCATCGTCTTTTTTTCACGAAAAGAAAATTTTTTCATCGATAAAATAAATATGTTCAAAGGAATAATGATTCGATTGTTGAAATCTCAAACGTCTCGAGGCGGAACTTGCAAAAAAAAAAAAGAAAGAAAAAAAAACGTAGAAATGACAAACGACTCACTCGAGCGAGTCTCGCGATAGAGACGAAAAAATTAAATGCACAAAGTACCGACGATTAGACTTTGAAGCAAAATTATTGCGGCACGAACCTATCGAACATCTCCGTGACGCAAACGTTTCCAAGTACCGCGTACAAGTTTCAACTACCAAGCGCATGATATGCGGTTTGGCGATAGTATCGAATTAAAAACGAAGAAATGAAAAAAAAAAAAATTGCGAGAAAAAAAATGTACAGCGTGACGAAACAATGATTCTCGTGGAAAACGTGAAACGTGAGTGTTTGCGCATAATCGAGTGTCGACGAGGATGAATGCGGTTGCGGCAACCGGCTGCATCTCCCACGTGGCAGTGTATTAATCGTGAGTATGTGCGAAAGCGACAGAGCCGACTACGTGTTATCTTCACTGTAATCAGTCGGAGATAACAATCGAGCAATAACGTCGCGTATTATTCGTTGCAATGTAATTGAGACTTGGAAAATATCTGGGACCGAGTCCTTCTCCTTCTTTTCTTCTTTCCTTCTTCGAAACGGAAACGATTTTCTTGATTTTTTGCTTCGATTTATTGTTTGAGAATTCAATTCATTGGCTAAGAACGAGACGTGTGGATAAATGATTATGCATGATATGATGAGGAATATGATGAGATTGATGATGAGCGATTGTTGAAAATCAATTTTAAAAGGATCGATTGAAATACGATTAGAGATACATTCGTGTCTAATTTGTGATCAGTTTTTGATTCATCAATTAAATAATCGACCACGAGAATTGCAAATTTTATTTTCCGTATGTATCGACACACTGAGTAATGAGAAATGAGATGTAAACAAACGAAAATTGATATAATTCATTTTTTATTAATTCTCTTTCCTATTGATTTAGGTTATTTTCTTTAAATTTTTTCATTTATCGTTATATTTAGATTATTTATTCATCTATTTATTTATTGTCCAAAACCAATCTCGTTTCACGGACAATTATTCAAGATCAATTAAGGATCAATTGTTAGTCTTGTCGGACTAATCTTTCACGTCCCAACAAATTCTTCAATATTAATATTACAAAATAACGATCCCGTCACGTTTTATAACGCGAGAAAAAAACATCGAAATTACATCACACAACAAATTATCACATAAAAAAAATATCACACGATAAAATATTTCAGAATGAAGTATCACATAGAAAAAAGATCACACGGACGATATATTCAAAAATATAACACACGTGACATATCGCAGAAAGCGATCAAATTTTTTCAATAGTGTATTCTCGTAATTCAACAAATTACTATGAGAAATAGTCTAAATGAGTCGTGCGATCTCGTCACTGTTATATTAAGTCGTATCACCAAAATAACAATTAAAACTTACGTGGAAATAACCGTGACAGGAAGAGCGATGCACAAAATAATGGGCACAAAGTGAAGATTGTCCAAAACCTCGGTTTTTTCCATGATTGCCGAAATTTTACTCACAAAAATGTATCAAAAAAAAAAAACATACGATAAAACGAATTAATCGCACTGGCGGAGTGCGAAGTGTCTCCGGTTCGCGATTGCGTTCCGTCAACCACGAGGCTTGAACCGAGTATGGGAAACCGTCAGAGACGTGACTCGGAGTGTTGCCGGTGTCCGCGTGTGTGTTTCACTATCAAGAATTTCTTTCGAGGCAATAAGATCGAACGTTCCGACCTTCTTCGGTCCTTCGATCGATTCACGCCTGATTCCGGTCTTCGTCGGGGTCAAACGCACGAAAAAAATTGATCGGAGTTACGAGACTGACCTCCGGTTTCCCATTAAAAAAAGACGGACGATCACGATTCGGCCTTTCACCTGCGAATAGACGAACATTCGTTAATGCAACATCTCTTGTGTCAGAAGATGAGCATTCGTTTCACGAAAGTGTATTTGAAATGATTTTGTTTACCGAATTCAATTGATTCGATCGATAATCCAACAATAAATTTCAATAAATGAGTTTGGATGAAAAATAAATAATTACGTTATTGAAATGATATTATTAATGATGATGATTGGTTCTTATTAATGATCAATAATAATTCAATTTATTGTTCTGATGAATTTGAATTAATATTCAATTATTATGTTTGATTCTATGAATTATTAAAATTATTACCAACATTATTGCAGAAATGGGAACATTTTGATTGTTTCGTGATAATTAATCATAGTTATTCGTTTAAAAAAAATATTCCAAATACATTTTTTTAATTAAACAAAGGCCTCATATAAAATTCAATTTATTTTTACTACATGTCCAAGGTATATCAAAATTTCTTTACTGTATCAAGAAAAAAACAAAATTTCTTCATTTATTTATTTTTTTCAAATCCACAGTCGCTTATCTCCGGAGCCACGTGGTTGCAGCATCGTCTCAAATACAGTCACGTGATCTTTCGCAATGCGCGTCAAAATGCAGAAACAGTCGACAACGGAATTACGGAAATTGGAAAACAAAAGAAAAGAAAGAAAGAAAGTGGGAGAGAATTGTTAATCGAGATATTTTTCGGTCGGGTAGCGGGTAAGTAATGACGGAGATAAGATTCGCCGAATCAACCATGGCGAATATTTAACGTGGTTGATCGAACTAATATATGCTCGTGGGAAACGTTATCTTATCGAGAATTTATGTCACACTGCCGGAGATAAGCGCGCGTACGACGTACGCGTCGAGCCCGGAAATGCTTCCTTCTACTCATTGTTCAGATACAAAGATATTTTTAAGATGGTTTTTCC